>CM018047.1:42121352-42503852 GCA_008638375.1 Nyssa sinensis | reverse complement strand
CTTACTCTAGGTACAATCAAATTCAAATGTATCCTCTAGACTAGGAGAAAATAGCCTTTATATCAAAATGAGGTTTCTATTGTTATAGAGTGATGTCATTCAATTTGAAGAACACTAGAGCTATGTACCAAAGTCTTATAAACAGAATGTCAGCCCCCCAAATTGGGGATATAATGGAAGTCTACATCGACGATATGCTCGTCAAAAGTGTTCGGAAGGGTGACCACATCCAACACTTGAGCCAGACTTTCGACATTCTGAAGAAACACAAAATGAAACTTAACCCATTAAAATGTACCTTCAGGATCACAGAAGAAAAATTCTTGGATTTTCTAGTTTCCCAAAGAGGAATTGAGGCAGACCTCTCACAGATCAAGACTCTGATTAAACTAGAATCACCTAAAACTAAGAAAGATATTCGAGGGCTGAATGGAAGGATAGCAGTACTGAATAGGTTTCTCTCTAAATCTATAGATTGGTGTTTCCCGTTCTTTAAAGCCTTGAAGGGGATTAAGGCCCTAGAATGGATTTCTGAATGTGAAGACGCCTTCCAACAACTCAAGTAATACATAGCCTCCCCCGAACTCCTTTTAAAATCAGTGCCAAGAGAAAAACTACTCTTGTACTTAGTTGTGTTAGAAAGTGTTATCAACTTTACATTGATTAAAGACGAAAAAGGAATTTAGAGGCCTATTTTCTACGTTAGTAAAGCACTTCTGGACACCGAAACAAGGTACTACGAAATTGAAAAATTAGCCTTAACCTTGTTAATATCCACTCGGAAGCTCAGACCATACTTTCAAGCCAATCCTATCATAATCCCTACATCCTATCATTTAAAATCAATCTTACATAAACCCGAAGTTTTGGGACAACTGGTCAAATGGTCAATAGAACTAGGAGAATTTAACACATCCTATGTTTCACGGACTTCTAGCAAAGCTCGAGTATTAACAGATTTTATAGCAGAATTCACTAGAACGCAGCATTCAAAAGCTCAAACCCCTACAAACACTTCGGTTTGGCTACTTTACACCGATAGTTCATCTACAGACAAGGGCTCTAGAGTAGGTATAATACTTTAGTCTCTTGATGGGATCGTAATTGAAAAATCCATTAGCTTGGGATTTAAAGCCTCTAAGAATGAAGCTGAATATGAAGCACTTAACCTTGGGATAAAATTAGCTCTAGAATGCGAAGCTCTGGACCTTGACGCATTTTTTGACTCTCAGCTTGTAGTGAGTTAAGTTGTGGGAGAATATTCTACCAAGGATAACAGAATGACCAGATATTCAGAACTGGTGGAATCACAAAAGTGATCCTTCTGCAAGTTCAATATTCACAAGATTGAAAGAAACCAAAATTTCAAGGTCGACACTTTAGCAAATATGGCCTCCTATCTCAAGCCAGAAAGGGACTCAATGCAAAAAATCTCCTACCAATCAAAACCTAGTATTGAAGTAATACAATCCCTTCAAATTTTAGAATAATCTCAGAATTGGATGACTCTCATCATCCAGTACCTATAGGAAAGGTTGCTTCTAGAAGACAAGAATCATGCCAGAAGATATTAGATTAGGGCAGCTCAGTATTTAATTCTTAAAGAAAGTTTTACCGAATGTCTTACACACAACCCCTTCTACGGTGCTTAACTCCAAAAGAGGCCCACTACGTCCTAGACGAGATACATAAGGGGATCTGTGGCAACCATAACGGCGGTGGGACCATAACTCACCAAACATTGACTCAAGGCTACTACTGGCCCAGTATGCTAAAGCGGGCTAAAGAATATGTTCAGAAGTGTGAAAAGTGTTAATGTTTTGTTTCTTACCAACATCAACCTCATCATGAACTCGTCCCTATCATGAGTCCCTAGCCTTTCACCCATTGGGTAATGGACATTGTAGGGCCATTACCAAAGGACCCTTAGAACAAAAGACTCCTGCTAGTCGCCATTGACTATTTCTCTAAATAGATAGAAGCTGAACCACTAACCCACATCACAGAGGTAGAAGTAAATAACTTCACTTAGAAAAATATTACGTGCAGGTTCGGTATACCTCGCGTTGTTATTTCAGACAATGAGATGTAGTTTGCTGGAAATGTATTCAAGAAATTTTATAAAAACCTGCACATCAGTCACCACTTCTCCTTTCCCGGGCATCCTCAAGCTAATGGGCAAGCCGAGGTTACCAACCATACTATTCTCGAAGCAATAAAGAGGAAATTGGAGGAAGCCAAAGGAAGATGGGTCGAAGAGCTCCTCGGAGTGCTCTGGGCATACTGAACTACTAAAAGAACGTCAACTACGAAAACACCATTTTCACTCGCTTATGACACCAAGGAAATCCTTCTTGTTGAAATTGGCATGCCAACCTTTAAAACATACTATTTTAACCTAGAGACCAATAGCCAACAGCTTGTAGAAAATATGGACCTACTAGAAGAAAAATGTGAGCAAGTTCGGATTAGGACTGAAGCTTACCAACAGAAAATGGATAAATGTTTCAACCAGGGATTAAAACCCATCAATTTCCAGCTCGAAGATCTCTTCCTAAGAAAGGTGTTTCCAAACACTAAACATTCCACCATGGGAAGCTCTCCTCTAACTGGAAAGAACCTTATAAAGTAATTAAGATCGTCAGACCTATGACTTATTGGTTAGAAGATTCAACTAGGAAGCTTGTACCTAAACCTTGGAACATCGAACACTTACGCAAGTATTGTCAATATTAAAGCTACTTTTGATTCACTTCAGAGTTTTTTATCAACGCATAGACCCCTAAAAACCTTATGTCCATCACAAGTGTTATAGGACTGGTCCATTTCATCAATCTACAGACTCCTAAAAGCCTTGTATCCATTACAAGTGTTATAGGTCTGGTCTATTTCAGCAATGTACAGACCCTTGAAAGCCTTGTATCCATTACAAGTGCTACAGGTCTGTTCCATTTCACCAATGTACAAACCCTTAAAAGCCTTGTATCTGTTACAAGTACTATAAGTCTGATCCATTTCACCAATGTACAAACCCTTAAAAGCCCTGTATCCATTACAAGTGTTATAGGTCTAGTCTATTTTACCAATGTACAGACCCCTAAAAGCCTTGTATTCATTACAAATGCTATAGGTCTGGTCCATTTCACCAATGTACAGACTCCTAAAAGCTTTGTATCTATTACAAGTGCTATAGGTCTGATCCATTTCACCAATGAACAGACCCCTAAAAGCCTTGTATCCATTACAAATGTTAGAGGTCGGGTCCATTTAAATAAATGTACAGACCCCTCAACACTTTGTATTCGTTACTAGTGTAATAGGCCTGGTCCATTTTCTCACTTTACAAACTTCTAGAAAAGCCTTGTTCTATTTACAGGTATTGTTGGTCTATATATTATGAGTTATCAGTATACAGATGCTTGAGAGACCTTACTTTTAAGTGTCGTGGGTTCTGTATATCCTATTATTTAGACCTCTGAAATACCTTATGAGTACTTTAGAGTCTCTAAATGAGCATATATTTTCTACTGGCCTGGATATTGAAGAAATTATCTTAAACTTAGATATAACACAAAGATATCCAACTAGACACAAGGTCTAAAACAACAAAAGTTTCATATATTAGAAATCCCAAAAGGGGGAGCGTTACAAGATTGGAAGACCAAAAGAGGAAAAAGTTACAAGAAATCCTAACTAATGATCCTCGGTAAGAGGGGCTTCTTGCTCGGGATCTACAAATTCCATCAAGGCAGCTTCAGAAGGATTCATCACAGGCTCATCCACTAAAACCTCATCCACTCTAGAGATGTCAAGGTCGGAATAAAGCTTTTGGATATTTCTTCTGAACATTCCATATCCATGACCCGCAAACTCCTCGTTTAGTCTTTGCACCTCTTCTTTCATATCTCTCTCTGTCTCCTTTCTCGCCGCTTGCACGCTACCAGTGAGTTTCTGAGTAGCAACAGCTTTGGAGTCTTCTTTTTCTTTCCTTAAAACTTCAAAATTTGAGGTCAGGGCATTTTTCTGTGACTCTAAATGGAAAGGGCAATGAGGGACTCTTTTAGTTTCTTTTCAAGGGAAAGAGATGCAAAACGGGTAGTCCCGAGTTGTTACCTTATTTCACCCAACTCGGCTTGAAGTTCGTCCACCAGTTCTAACTCTTCAAGGCAGTCCATGATAGTGGCCATGGCATGAGTCACCTGCAAAACAAGAAAAATAAACAAGTTAGTAAGGACGGAAGGTTAAAATATATATATATATATATATATATATATATATATGAACGTATCGACTAAAGCACAGATTAGGACATTCTTACCCTCATATGGGAGACTAGGAGGTCCCTAGAAATCTTCTGAGGCTTTAGACCCTTGAAGCGACTAGCAACTGAGCTTCAAGCCTCCTCGTAGACCTTCTTTATAGCAACCTCCCCTATTTCAACCATGGCTACCCCTGGAGGAACTGCGTCCATCTTCCCTTTTCCTTGCGATTCAGAATGCACTATTGGGGTTAGAGGTAGAGGAAGTTCACGTCATACGATGGAAAGAGCCAGTTCCTTGGAGACTCTACATTCAAAAGAATTGGATCCCCTTACCTTAGTCCCCCTCTTCTTTTGGAGAGGGGCTTATTCAACAGGGGTGGATGTCTCCCCAACCTTTTTCGATCTTGGTGCCCATCTCGTCAGAACTATTTTCCTCAAGATTTCTGACTTATTCTTTACAAGTCTTACATCCATGAAGTTCTAGAGGGTTGAGCCAAGTCCAAAGAATAAGACTCTAGCCTGGCCCTATACCCTAATTCTAAATGTAGGCTTGCGGGCCAAAACAAATATTTTTAATTGTAAAATTGTAATTAATTTATAGATAATTACATCACTAAATAATTAACAAATAAAATGTTAATGTATAATAGATTAAAAAATTATAAAAGTTAAAATTGATGAACAATTTGTTTTTGTACAATTGACAAATGATTTAATAGTTTGAATGGAAAGCATGAAAACAAGTACTTAATATATAGGAGGAGCTAATATTCTTTAATAGTTACATGTATGGTAATGGTGTGAAGTTTGAATTGAGATGTAAATAATGAAAATGTGAAGTAAAAGGTAAGAAAATTAAATATATATTAATTTTTCAAATTGGAAGTAAATCAAATAATAATAAATAATGAGAATTATTTGAATTAAAAACTAGTGAATAATTATTTTATACGTTAAAGGGTTGAGTTTATGATTTTTAAGTGTTTGGGCTTGTGCGGGTTGGGCTTCGGGTCGGACCTCGACCCAAAAAATCAACCCCAAGCCTAAAATATAGGTACCCCAAATTAGGACAGGGCCGAGCTGGGTTGGACTTGACTTCGAACTGGGTCAGACTAGACCTGTAAAAAAATCAGACCGAACGAGCCGGGCCGTAGGTCTCCGGACCATTTTTGCACCCCTAGATGGAGATTTGTATTCCTGTGGGTTTGCAT
Source organism: Nyssa sinensis (assembly GCA_008638375.1). Lineage (NCBI taxonomy): Eukaryota > Viridiplantae > Streptophyta > Magnoliopsida > Cornales > Nyssaceae > Nyssa > Nyssa sinensis. Next base: position 42,498,380 of record CM018047.1, on the reverse strand, counting down.
CTGTATATCCCTAGTTATATTTTGTACCTGTCACGTGTCATGATTCCAACGACTGACATGTTTTAGTTATATCAACTTTTTACTTATGTGTATATGTCAGGTAACTATATAAAAGAGAGAGCCTAACTAGACTTCTTTGTATCCTCCCCAGTAGAGTGCTAGGGTTCTCTCATAAAAACAAAGTCCTAAAAATCAGACTGGTTGGTTGAACTAGAAAAATTGAGAACTAGTCCAGTATAAAATAATTTGAAACAAAAAATCATAATATTTAAAAAAATGAATTTTTTACTAAATTCACAAGTTTTTTTTATTTAACCCGACAAACGTAATTTTTAACTTAATTATCAAATTCATGTAATTTTTGTGCGATTTTAATGTTAATTTTTCAACAAAATCGCATCTTGAAGATGCGATTTTAAACCTATAACGATTTGAGATAACTTGCACAAACTAACAAGGATTTGAGAGGTTTAAAATTGTATTTTCAAGATGCGATTTCAAACTCGCATCTTTAAGGTGCGATTTCAAACTTTTAGTTAGGGTTCTCAAATAAAATCTCTCTCAAGTTGATCTCTTGACTCTTTTTGTAGATTGTTGCAGTGATGATGCCTCGCGATAGGAAGGCTTCGACAACGACAATTGATTTTTTCTTCACCTTTTCATTTCTTGATTTACTGAATTTTCTTTCGTTCAATTTCTCTTCTTCTTAAATAAACTAATAATCAATATCACTAAATCAATACTAGAGGTTCAAAAGAAAAAGAAATTTAAAAAAAAAAACTGAAAAATAGGTTGAATTTTTTAGATGATTATAGTTTAGGAATATACTTAACTAATCAGGATCGATGAGACACAAAAGTAAACAAGAAAATGAATCTAAAATCACACGCACATACAAGAATACAAAGATTCACACGAAATCAATATCAATATCACTAAATCATTACTAAAGGTTCAAAAGAAAAAGAAATTTAAAAAAAAAAATTGAAAAATAGGTTGAATTTTTTAGATGATTATAGTTTAGGAATATAATTAACCAATCAGGATTGATGAGACACGAAAGTAAACAAGAAAACAAATCTAAAATTACACACACATACAAGAATACAAAGATTCACACGTACATACAAAAATACAAAGATTTACGCAGTTTATTCTAGAATAGGACTACGTCCACGACTGTTGCAATTTTATTATGATTTGAAAGAGTTATATAAGTTACAATGAAAATGATTTCCGATTAGGGAAACATGGAAATAATATGAAATACCAAAAATACTCTCAGATCTACGGAATAAGGACTAGTATTCAGTACTTATTAGGATTCACACTATCCAATAAGAATGATTTCTAATTTTAATGATATTGTCATCTCCAAATTATATAAAATTAATATTCAACCAATTGTCTTGACATGAAATTAAAGTCTCATATGAAATGGTAAAATATTTTTTTTCACAAAAATAATCCAAGTTTAAGGCTAAGTGCATGTCCACACACACATAAATAGAATTTTTTCCTCCCTATCAGTATACTCAAAAGAAAAAAAAATGTTGGCTTGACAGGCCCGTCAATTCAAATGGACTCCAAATTTTTAAAAAGCAAATCAAGATGTGTTTTTAAAAGTCATTATATAGTTTTTATTAGAATTAATTGGTATATGGTCATTGTTTTAAGACTTATTTGGATTCTAGTAAATAGTAATTCTTTTTTTTTTTTGTAGGAAAGACGATGATTAGATAGCTATTTTGTGAGAATGACCACTTTGATGAGTTGGTACTAACTGTTTTTATTATATGACAAAATTACCCTCCATATCCTATTCAGGCTTCTTCCTTAATTTTTTATCAAACTAATTTTTTTCTCTCCGATCTCTCTATTCCACTAACATAGAAATTAATTTAGAGATTCTTTTTTACTACTATTAAGTATAACATTCATGAATTATAGAATTAGCCCATTGAGAGACCTTTAATATAAATTTCATATGTTGTTAAAAATTAGCTCACTTTTCAATAAAACTTCAAATGAAATTTAAATTAAAAAACACTCTCTTTCTCTCTTACTCATATTTTTAACTCCATGAATCATCTAATCTTTTTATGTGCATTCTCGGTAAATGATTAAGAAAAATGGTACAGTACTCACATTGTTTGAAATATTTTTTATTAAATATTGTGAAATTCAATAGTGAAAAATTTTACACTTTGTAATAGTGTAAAATTTTACACTTTTGTAATAGTGTAAAATTTCAAACATTTATAACTAGTGTATTTTTAATTACTCATTCTTTAAATACCAATTTTTTTATACAAATTTTTACATCCTTAAAAGTTAGTTTTGAGTATCCAATATGTGGCAAAAATTCAATAATACTAAATATAATTGAAATTTTTCTTAATTTTTATAAAACTATAAAATTTATACTTTTCAAAAACTGTAAAATTTGCTGGGATGAACTTTTTCACTGAAAAAATGTAAAATTTACACTTTTGCTTAGATAAGATTTTACAATTTTGGACCTATTTTTTTCTTCAAAATTTCATATATAATATAGATCTCGTTTTTTAGAGTCTAAAAAAATAAATTTTATTAAAAACGAATTTATAATTTATAAGTTATTGAATTTTGAAATATTGAAAAACTTTTTAAAAATAGTATGCCATTCACATCCATGTTCTTTTAAAGTGATGAATTGATTAAGAATGTTAGAATATTTTTGTCATTGAAAGATTGAAGGACTTGAAAGTTACTAAATTTAAGTTAAGACCATATTATAATTTTTGTATTTTTTTTAGAGTTCTAACTAAATGACCCTTTTTATTATTACCTTTTGTATTTGAAAATTTCAATCTTTATATTTAAACTAAATGCTTTAAATTATTGAGATCATATTTATATTTGAAATGTTATTTCAATACAATTGAATTGTTGTGTTTTGTTATTTTCAATAATTTTAAGTTTAGTAAGAAAATAATAAATTTTATGACATTTTTATGAAATTTTTGGGTTTTTTATATTTTTAATAATTTTATATAATATTATAATTAATAATAAATTTAGAGTGAATTTTTTATTTTATTTTCTCAGATTTTAAAAACAATGCGTAAAGATCCAACCTCCAAAGGTTAGATTAAATAAACCAAAGCCCCGTGTGTCCTTGTCCATTGTAACAATCGGTGTCTAAGCATCCAACCAACCCACCAAAAGAAAGGCGGGAGAAAAACGTGCATATTCTCAATCATTGTATGTAATGTGGGGAGGGAGAGATCTGTTCCATAATTTGGTATTTAGAGAAAATGACTCTCGGTTTCAGTTTGCGGTCATTGTGGTGCGACGTCTTCGAGATAGATACGGTTCAGCCACAATGGGGGAATGGAATACACGTGTCCACATTTACGTTAACCACCTCAAAAAGAAAATCAGAAATTTCCTATACACATTTTGAATTTTTGAGTATGATACACTGTCATGTCTTAAAATATTACTCTCTCTTCCCGAATTAACAGCATTTTTTTAAAAAATTAATTTTTTATTTTAGATAATTATTTAATATTTTTATATTTGATTAAAAAGATAAATTTATAAAATTAATTGTTATTCACATTAAATAGTATATTTATATTAAATTTATAAAAATAATTTAAAAATTTTATAATTATTTATATATTAATTTTTTAAATAAAATTTTTATTATAAAATATTTTAAAATAAAATAAGAGACTTTTAATTCGAAAGAGAAGGTATCAGTTGTAAAATTCTAAAGTTTGAGCTCTGATTAAACTGGGGGTACATGTCATAGCACGTGTAATAATAAAAATTGAAATCTTTAGTTACTGTGATTGTAGCATTGTTCATAATTATTTGTTGACCAGTCACAGTAGACAAATCAGAAAATTGAATTGAATAGCCAAAAAAATGAGTTGAAGTGACGATGAAGAAGGGGTGGACCACCGACCACAGCCGATTCCACCGACTTCCACGGACAACCTTACATTGTTGACTTTTTTGTGGACATGGGATCTACGTTTTGAATTTGTCCGCCGAAAGCGAGAGCCTGACGTGGATTATACTATATATATATATATCTGCGCCCATTGTTATTATGATAGACCCTGTAATTTTTTTTTTTTTTTGGGTAATTACATATGATAATTATAAAAAAAAAATTTTAAATTTTTTAAATTATACTCACTTCTTTTATTTTATTTAATACTATATAAATATTTTTTTTCAGTTAATTTTTTTTTCAAAATAACAAGACTATCTATTTTATATATTTTTTTTTCAATTTTTAAATCTTGACCATCTTTTTTATTTTCTAAATAAATATTGATTAAAATCTTAAATTTATTTTTATATAAAATAAAAAAAAATCTTTTCAAAAAATTAGAAAAAATTGATCAAAATTAAAAAAATACAAAAATAGAATAAAATCAAAGGGGTAGTTTTGTCATTTTGATTAAAGAAATTGACTAGAGAAGTGTATTTGTATATTGTCAGATAAGTACAGAAAAATAGTGTAATTTTAAAAATTTTAAAAAATGTCAGTATAATTTATCCTTATTTTTTACTATGCAACACTCATTAGTCTCATACAATGGGTGTGTTTAGTTCGGATTCCGGTTCTGGTTCGAGCAAAAAAAAAAATTTGAATGAATTTGGTACAGTGATGCGACAATATACTATTTTAATAGTATTCTGTTATGTGTGATATGACCTAATTTTTTTAATATAACATAATATATATGGTAGAATGTGATTAGAATAACGCATTGTCACGTAATATACCGAACCTATTAAAAAATATATCTCGGTTCGAGCATGCTTCGATTTACCTATAAGAAGACATCAAAAGAAAGATATATTATGCTCATAAAAATATATATCAAGCTATATTTTTAAATATATATTGTGCTATACTTTTAAATATAATCGATCTTGAATATTGTTTTATTAATGGCAACCTAAAAACAAGCCCAGCATATAGATGAAAAGTTAACAAACTACTGTTAGGAGCAAAGTCAGGGAATTTGTTTTTTTTTTTTTTGAAAAGCCTAGAATATTTATAACAAAAAATTAAATTTTATTTTCAAATTGGGAGAAAAATATTAAGAAGAATTTTTTTTTCTCAAATTAGGGTGTTATAGCCAAACCTAACTTAACTATAACTCCGCTCTTGACCGCTGAGAGCACCCCTAGCTGGCTAGCTATTTGACGATGTTAGCTAAAATAACTAGTGTTTGCTAAAAAGACTTTCTCCAACAAACTAACCATCAAGTTAATGTAATATATATATATATATATATATATATATATATGTTAATGGTTTAAAATATTTTCTTAAATTATTATATTAATCTAACTAAAAAGATAACATAATAATAATTAATTATATTGACCTTCTAATGACATCATGGTTTAGACATTTTTGAATTGTATTAACTTTTATGATTATTTTTAACTTATTTTTATTGCGTTTTATTTTTAAAAAAATATGACTGTTAAAAAAAAATTTGAATTAAAAAATTAAATTAAAAATTGTATATAATTAAAATAGAAAGTACTGTTAGAATTGATCTTTAAAAAGTAATTAGTTAAAATAGAAATAGAGTATTTTTAGCTAAAATAGCTAACCAAAATGACTAGCATCGTCGAAGATGTTCCAAACACGTTACTTTTTCTATAAAAAATAAAGACATAAAATGCCACTTGTACAATTGGATATTAAACCTTATTTCAATTTATTTTTTTAACATTCCCAGTCACAAGTTTGTATATGAAACATTTATATTGTACAAGAAAATGAAATGAAATGACGTGATTAAAATTCAAAGTGACCACTATAAATGATAATTTTTAATAAGAAATACATAATGGATAATTAATTATATTAGTATTGCCTTTCTGATTAGGAACTCATTCTAACAACCCATGTTCAATTTCCTTTCATTTTCTGTTCTAATGTGTGAGGAAGATTATCTTATAGTGATTATGTAATATTTTCATCTAGTCTTTGTGTTTGTAATTTATTCTAAAACTTTATTCAATCTGTAATTGTTAGACATAGTTGAGTTTTTATACTAGTCTTATTATATCGGTGAACATTTAAAAAATAGTCGCATTGAATTATAAATTGCTATTTTTTAAGATGTTGTATTTTGTCATCAATTTAAAGACTTCATATTTACTTTATCAAGAAAGGTATTAACACAAATAAAAATCATGCATTACTTTCACTTTGAGAGTGTGCAATCTTTTACATATAATCCTTGTAAGTTTTACATTTCATTCCACGCATGCCTCTGGATATTTTAATATTGATTAGAGGTTAGAAAGATTATATGATTGTGTTAATTTGATTCTAGGTTGAATTAAATGTAACACGGGACTTGTTTGAAAGGAGTGCTAGAACAATGGCATCACCATTTGAACGCGACTCTATCATTTGAAAAGAGAAATCGCTGTTTCTTTTCGAATTGAATCATCAATGATTTAAAGCAGATAGATAGATCGAACAATAAATACAATTTCTTTTTTTTCGTGAAATGGATAAAAAAGACTGATGTAAGGGAAGATTGAGGTCCTTATTCTTTCATCTGATTGATAAAATAAGAATCGAAAGAATCAGGGGTTTTCATATCTATCAGACAGACTGAACAATTGTTACTGTTATGGATATTCTATGTTAAATATTTAAATTTTAACATTTAGGGTAAGGGATCACAAATCTTTGATTCACAGAGAATTAATAATGGGGCTACCTCATTTAAGGGATAGAGAATAAGAGATAGGGAATATAGGGACTTTTCTTTCGCATTACAATTCAAAATGAATCATTGAAAATTTTCAAATAAAAAGTCAATATGGGGCGTAAGGTTTTTCTAAGTAACTAACTTCCCTCAATAGAACAATGGCATCACCATTTGAACGCGACTCTTTATCATTTGAATGGTTGGCTTGTTCGAATGATATGCAACATGCTTCATTCGATTGCAATAGGAATTAAAAATAACATAAAATCTTCACAGAAGCTTGATCGTTCGAAGGCGACTGTCCAAACATAAAATACCAAAGGCGAGCTTGTCCATTGGAACATGATTACTTTGATTATTTAGTTAGTTTCACCTCTTTGTTAGGTTTCTAGTTTACATAGATATTGTCTTTCATACTTTGTATCATATACGCACATATAGAGATATGCACATATTCACGAACACTTATTCCCTTGAATCCTAGAGTTTTGTGTGTTTTATCATTCTCTTGTGAGGACTTATACTTTCATGAACTATAATTATTTATTATAGTAACCTTTTTTCACAATAGTACTTTTTTACTTCTGCGTCTAGTAATTTGATTGATTTATTAGTGAATTGTTTTTACCTTACCCCACAAGGGTTTTGTCACCTAAATCTTGTGTTTATTAATGTGCTTAGTCTTTCTTGTATTTGTTTAATATTTCTCAATTACATGTGAGCAGTTGGTCATCATAATTAATTTAAGGAATCAATTAAAATTTAGGTAACTTGGTTTATCATTTATCAATAATTCTTGTTTAATTAATTAGGGTTGATTAACTAAAGAATTAATTTAGAGCGGTAGATTAATTGATTTCCATCATAGTTTATTCTATCTCTATAAGTGTGTGGTACAAAATTGAAGGTAGCATTTTTCCTTATCTATAATTCCTCCAATCCCAACAAAAGTAGTGTTTTTAAATACAATTACTTAGGGGCCAGTAGTATTAATTATCACATACACTTTTACATAGTATTTTATAAGTAAAAATCTAATTAACTTGAATGAATCCATTCCAAAATCGATTATTATATATAAGGTAAATTACAGTAATTTCTTTTAAAATTTTTAATAATTATATTGAATTTTTAAAAAATTTTAAAATTATACTAATCTCTCGTATTTTATCTGACAAATTACAAATACTCCCTTTCCATTAAATTTATTTTTAAAACAACAGAACTATCTCTTTGATATTTATTTTTTTGTATGTTTTCAATTTTGACCAATTTTTTTTAACTTTTTAAAGAATTTTTTATTTTATTTTATATAAAAATAAATTTAAGAAATTAATCAACATTTATTTGAAAATGAAAAAAAAAGATCAAAATTGAAAAAAAAATGTATAAAAAAGAGTTAATTAGTATAAACTCCTTAGTATAGTCACTTAATTATTGAGAAATACATAATAAGTTATATTTTTGTATAAAGGATATATAGTGATTGCTTATTTATAAGTAGGTTTACCAATTTTACGTAACATTGAATTCTATATTTTTATGTTTACTAATATACATTTTTAGTACTGTTTTCTAATTTTTTGAAATGATTTGGTAATTGCTTAGTTTTGAAAATATTTTTTTCAATATTATAAGTTATAAAATAATTTATTTTTTATTAAAATTTTAAATTTTATTTAAGTTATTGCTGATAAGATTTTTAAATTTATTGGATATAGAAGATGCAACTGTACACGAGAGAGAGAGAGAGAGAGTCTTGAAGAGAATTTCAGGGAGAGATACAGAATCATTTTCATCCGAAGTGAAGAGCGTGAGAGAGATATAAATTTGAAGTGGTGTATCAAAAGTGTAAGATATGTTTTGAAATAGGTTTTTGTGTTTTTGAATAGTGTGAAACTATTTTTGGATTACTATCCAAACACATTTTTTAAATTTGTTCTGTTATGTGATTTTTCTTTTCTTTTTTTTTTTATTATTCTTATTTTTTTTGTTTTCTGTTTTATTTTGAACATTTTCTTTCTTGATTTTTTTTTCCAGTAAACTCCAATTCCAATTGAGATATTATCTTATATATTAATTTATCTCAAGTAAATAAATTTTTACTTTATATTCATATAAGTAATTTATTTCAGGTAGGTAAATTTTTACCTTATATTTATATACATAAAGTTTTCAGTCCAAAAAATTTATGATAGATTTTTTCTATCTAAAAAGTCTAAAAAATGAATTTTTAATACAAAAAAAATTCAATTGTTAACTTTTATTTTAATACCTTTAAAAAATATTACTGATTATACTAAAATGGCCTTCAAAATACATTTTAGAAAAAAAAATACTAAAAAATATATAAAATAAAATTTTCAATCCCAAAAAATCATAAATAAAAAATGTTACGTTTTTTTTTAGATTGAAGATTTTGTTGTATCTATAATTTAATATTTTTTAAAATATATCTTGAAAGTTATTTTGTTCTAATTAATAATATTTTTTAATGGTGTTAAGATAAAAGTTAACGATTTAATATTTTTGTATTAAAAGTTTCTTTTTTAGATTTTTTATATAGAAAAAATATATTATGAATTTTTTAGATTGCAAAAAATTATTTCAAAGACATTTTAGTATTTTTCTCTAAATTTTTTCAGGTAGGTAAGTTTTTTCCTTATGTTCATATCCTATTGAGTTGGGGTAAAAAATGTAAATTTTATCCTAACTTAAATTCCTATTACTTAAGAAAGGTAACATTTTATTTTTCATTTTCCGACGTTAAATCTATTTGTTACCAAGTGAAAATTCATTTTTTTTTAGAATAAGTATTTTTTGAATGATACAAGCTTTGATTTTTTTTTTATCCTATAAAATAGGAAATCTTATATTTTTGCTATTTTTTCCATTTATTTTTGAAATCAAATCGTGTTGTCTCTTTTAAGAGAATGTTTTCATATTTGTGGATGCAATATTTTGGTAATCTATATAAGGCTTTTTTGGTCTAAAAAGTAAAACAAGGATTTGATTTTATAATACTAAAATACTTGAATAAGAGAATAATTTTGTACTTTCATTTGTCTTTATGGCTGAACGACTCTAAAAATAACATGAAAGAGATTGTTTTTTCATTTTAAAAAATAAAATTGACTGGAGATGAGTATTTATAACTTATCAAATAAAGTAAAGAATGTCGGTATAATTTTAAAAACACTAATTAGTATAATTTCCCATTATATAAAAATTGACGTTTAAAATAATAAATTTGATCATTTAAAAAAAATAAAAATTATCATTTATGATAAAATGTGATGAAACATTTTATTTTTACTAATAATTTTATTCAAGATGATGAATTTCTATATAAAGATTCTAAGTAAATTATAAATTGAAATATTTGAATTTTGAAAGATGCCCATAACTGCTCTTCTTTAAACACATTTTTGCATATGTGAAAAACAAAATTAAACTATCGAGTGATTAGCTCAGTGAATAATAATTTGAATTTTTTCATTCAATGCTTGGTTCGAGCAATTTTTTTTTTTTATTTAGTAAATATCTTTTAATCATAGATAATTCACATCTATTTTAAATATAAAAAAAAAATTAAAACTTAACACTCTACTTGGATTAAAGGGATTTGGAAAGAAACGAGAAAAAAGAGAAAAGATGAAAACGTTATTTTGTGTTTGATTTAAAATTAGAGAAGGAGGGGGAAGGAATGGAGGGAAAGGAGGAAAAGGAAAGAGGCTTTTAATCCGTATTTTATTTAATTTATTATCCTTCTAAAATTAGACGGAGATAAAAAGAAATGAAAGAATTTTTAATAAATTTTTTATAATATCAATTCTAATTTTAAAATTATAAAAAAATAAAATAAAAAAGACACATCTAATCCAGGATATCATAGTAAAAAAATATAATTATTTTATTTTATTTTTCTATTATTCTCAAGTAGGATGAAATGATTATACTCTTTTATCTCTTATTTGTTATTTAAACATGAAGAAAGAATTAGACTTCGTTTTTTTTACTTTTTTAAAAATAGATTTTTAAATTTAAAATACGGGATACGCGTTTGGCAAATTATTAATTTTGATTTTTTATAATTTATATTATCATATTCAAATGCATTTTCATAGTTTTTAAAAAATTAATTACAAAATTTTTAAAAATATTTTTTCAAAAAATTATATCTGAATCACTATCTAAGTGCAGCCTTACACTCTTTTTTTTTTCATAACTAATATTATCCTTTTCTCTCATTTATCTTTTATTTAAGTGCAAACAAAATAGAAGAAAAAATTAATTTTAAAAAAAAATAGTATAAGAAAAGTACTAAATTACAAATCTAATTTAGTTTAAAAAATTCTGAAACAACAACTGAGTAGTTGAAAGATATTTTGGCATCCCTGGTACGATATTAGATATTGATAAATATCTGTACTGATAAAATAGCCGTAGCATGCGGTGGTGCTATCTCATTGGCTAGTTTGTGAAGGGAGCATTTTATAAGCACGAGGGAGAAGAGGAGAAATTTTTAAGTAGACGCGGTTTATCCGGTGATCGTGTACCCAACCAACCATAGCATATCATCTGTATAATAAGTTGTGAAAGTCCTGTTTAATGTCAAATAAAATTATAATTAATAGTTTTATTGTAGAATGTCATGTTATAATTGGCCGGATCCACAGTTATTCGGTGAACCCGTTTTCATTTTGAGAGAGATGATTTGGTTGAAGGGACGGAGGATTGGAGTAGAAGCAACGGAAATGGAAAGAAAAGAAAAAGGCGTGTGGGGCCCAAGCAGGGTGGCACTGGCACAGACCAACCACGTCTCTCTCTGTGACAAAAGTCTCTCCCCAAATCTTTTTCTGCCCTCATATAAACCCACCTCCTCTTCTCCATCCTCTCCCATCTGGAAAAACAGTCCCCTAATTTTTCAGCTTTGGATTCTGTTGCGAATTATCAAATTCACATAGCACAGAAGACAACCTCAACACGGACAACACCCAATTGGATTCTCTCAGTTCCTTCTCAAGCCGCTCGCTCTCTCACCCACTCATTACTCTGTCTCAGATATTTTGGATGGGTTGCTCTAAAATTCATAGCTTTTTGTTTCGGTTCTGTTTTGTTTTTGAAAAACTTTGTAATTAAAACCAATCCCAGATTCTCAAATTTTCGGTCTTGCCTTTTATTTTCAGACCAAATTTCAATCTGGGTATTGAATTTTTGTCACTTTTTTCCAATTGGTTTTTATCAAACTTGAATTCAGTCTTGTTTTCTCTCCTTAATTGGTATACCCTCTGTTTAGGGTTTATTCATTTCAATTTTGAGAGAGCGGGCGGCAAGCTGTTGGGCTTTGCTTGTCGAATTTCTGGATGACATCTATGGCCGGAACTAAGAACAGTGGCAAATCAAAGGCAGATATTGAAGAATCTCAGGACATGTCCCAAATGGAATGGGAAAGACCTCAAGTTAAGGACTTCGATACCAGCTTCGAGAGGCGGCAAGGTAGGCCAGTTTTTGAGAAAACCTCCATGTCAAGTAGGCCTCTCAAGAAGGTCAGAAATCCAGAGCGTCATGTCCCATTTCAGTCCTCTGCTTCTGTAACTCATCAAACACCTTTCTCTCTTCCCTCCTCTGTTTCTAACTGTACTAGTATGCCTATAGCTCTTCCTACTCCGTCCTCGTCGATGCCATCCTCAAGGCTTTTATTTCCTTTTGCATTAGATGGGTCTCAGCAGTCCATAGAAAGCTCACAACAATTCAGAACAAATCCTCTGCCTATGCTCCATCCACAGCAGAAAAATGAGCAGCAGATGATCTCTTTCGCTCCCCACCACCACCACCATGGTTTTGGGTACCCACCATACTTTTCAGGGGACTCGGCGTCGTTGCAGCTACAACAGCAACAGATATTGCAGTATTGGAGTGATGCATTGAACCTTAGTCCAAGAGGAAGGATGATGATGATGAACAGGTTGGCACAGGACGGCAGGAACTTGCTTAGGCCTCTGATGCCCTCCGTTTCTCCTACAAAGCTGTACAGAGGAGTGAGGCAGAGACATTGGGGCAAATGGGTTGCTGAAATTCGTCTCCCTCGAAATAGGACTCGCCTCTGGCTCGGCACGTTTGATACTGCTGAGGACGCTGCAATGGCGTATGATCGCGAGGCCTTCAAGTTGAGAGGAGAGAATGCTAGGCTCAATTTCCCCGAGCTCTTCCTCAATAAAGACGGAAAAGCGTCAACAGCACATAGTTCGTCTTCACCGTCTCCTCCTAATCCCAATGAAAAATTGATTTCAAGCCGACCCTCAAAGCAGGTTCAACAGGTCCCAGAAGAAGGCCTTAATGTGCAGGCCTCCAATATGGAGTTGCCGCCGCCGCCGCCGCCACCACCACCGCCAACACCTCAAGTAGATAATCCTGAGGATGATTCGGAGTTGGGTTCGAGCAATGTTAGGGCGAACGATGAAGTTCAGGCTGTTGAGGGAGGTGCTGGTGCAGGGGAGGCTGTTTCGGTGTCATCAGAATTGGTTTGGGGTGAAATGGCAGAGGCTTGGTTCAATGCAATTCCAGCAGGCTGGGGTCCAGGTAGTCCAGTTTGGGATGATTTGGACAGCTCCAATAACCTTCTCTTGCCTTCGAATCTTCCTTTCGCCAATGCCCATTACCAGGAATATGATGATTCTGATCCCCTGAAGCAGCAAGGTAATCTTGGTACGGTCTCGTCTTCTTCATCTTCATGTCCCATGGAGCCCTTCTTTTGGAAGGATCAAGATTAAATAATCGCCAACAAGAAGCTGCCATAGGTTCAGCTTTGCAAATGGTAAAGAATAATAGCCACCTCTTTGATCTCAGATTTCTCCACTGGTTTACAATTTTTTTCAGAAAAACAGCCTGCGATTTCTCCCGACTCTTATCACTTCTTCATCTTTGTTCTGGCAAACCCATTCCTCAATTCCTCCTTTCCTTTCTTGATTCCTCTCTCACTGGTTGCAGATTTTTGACAAGCAACCTGAGATTTTCTTTGGAGCATTGCCACTCCTTTTTCATCTTGAGAGTCATAGTTCAGAAACAGTTTTATATCCTCCTTTCCTTTCACCCCAAATACCGCAAATAGGCTGCATATTATTAAGCCTTTATGCAGTGACAATTCAATTCAAAAAATGCACTCAAAGGGCTATGCCCTTTTGGTCTCCATTGTTAGCACTAGCAGTATCATGTATGGATGTAGATAGTGTCATTATGTTAGCACAAGCATGTTCTTTAGTAGTATCTTATGTATTCATGTTGCTTTGGAGGTGTAGCTGATTTAGTGTTAGGACCATCATAGAGGGAGACAGTTTTGTGATCTCCTTCTCAATGGGTTGTCTGTCCATCACTGGCTCTGTTTTTATTCAGCTGGAGGGATGGAAGCAATTTGTAGTTTTTGTACGTCTTGTGATTTGTCAATGATCATAATGATTTGATGTTATGTCTCCTAATTACATCTCTGATGCTCAAATGTTTCATGTGAAGAAGTTTAGGTAGTAATTTGGAATGTTTTAATAACTTATAAACTCCTAAAGCATTGAACTTCCACTTATGGCAGTCTGATGTATGTATGTGGCAAAGCAAAGAACTTGTCTTGCAAAGGGATGTGTTACCAACAATGAAAATTCTGAGTTGCTTTGTGGATTATGTCATTCCCACATGCTCGTGGCAATGAGTCCCTTGACCAATAATTCCAAGCGTTTAAAATAGTTCCCAGGGTTTAAATGGAAACCATATATACAATATCAGTAATCTAATTCCATGGTCCCTTGACCAACAATATACTGTTGTAGATATCCATAAGGCACATCATTTAACAATTGAAATTATTAAATTGAAAGCATTAAATAGTTTTTCAGTTCGGAAGCAGAACCAATCGCCACCACAATCATCATTCATTTCGCTAATTTCACAAGCAAACATACCTTCAAATGCAAATCACAATTACAATTTCCTAATTCATTTTATTTCAGTGGGAACTGTAAACTATGGATAATGTTTTAATGTTGAAATAATCATCTTTCTTTGGAATGTTAAACGGGTATGAGTTAGAGCTATTTTTTTTTAAGTAATGTTATCCATACCATAAAATTTTATCAAATTTTCTTACTTACTGACATGGCTGTTCGGGTGCTAGTCAATTAAACCTCTTAATATATGCGAGTGCTAATCAATTAAGCCTTTCAGTACTAGTCAATTAAATTTTTTGGACTCACCTGACATGACTAGCACCAAGAGGCTGAATTTACTAGCACCAAAAGGCTGAATTCACTAGTATCAAAAGCAGCCAAGTTAGCAAGTAAAATTTTTTAATAAAATGTTAAGGTAAGGAAAGCATTACTGTTTGTTTTTTCAAACTCATCGGACTAAGAAAAATCCTTCCCAAACTTGTTCTGCCTACCTTACTTGTTATCTCATACAAACGGGACTCCGATTACACCACCTTTTTTTTAATCATTTTAGTGTTATGATTTTACAATTATATATATATATATATATATATATTCATATGCAATTTAGGTACATTTGTATTATTTAAATAATTTTATATTATAATTGAAACTGGTCTAAACTTTCTTTTTTTAAATCCATCCCTAATTTTATCTGATTTAAAATTTTTCTTTTTCAAACCTATTTGAAACCCATTCAAACCCATTTTGTTAGAGATGGAATGTGTCTAATTTACTTAAACTCCCCTCATTGACATACCGATTCTCTCTTAGAAATGCTCATTATTTTGGAATCTATGTTTGTCACATCTGCAACATATAAATTCTAGAACAATAGACTATAAAAGAGATTAGCATGCACATGATGATGGGGAAAAGCCTTATCCCATTAATTATTCTAATTAATCCCTTAAGATAGGTTATTGGCTGGATATGGATTAGAATGGTGGGTCCAATCACCGGCCCATGAGATCATCCTCATTACTTATTTGCGACGCCAAGATTTCGACGCCCTGCCCAGAGGAAAATGACATGGTTGATAAAGATTTAATTAATAAGTAATTAAAAATATCTAGTGAGGTAGTTAAGGGATTAAGAAGTCACTGACCCATTCTTTAAACCAAACCCGACATTGATGTCATGGTGTGGCTGCTGACATTTTCTTCACCATTAAATATTAATTGATTAATATAAATGTTCATGTCATGGCCCATGGGTATGGAAGTTTCTTTTTAATATTTAATTACAAATAAGGACAACTTTGGATTTGGCTTGGGTGCATCAATAAAATTCATGTAAATTATTTCTAATAATGACATCATTTCATGTAATGGTAAAATGTTCCTTATGTGAATTTGAATACAAAAGTGGTCATTTTGTGTAAATAATATCTCCGATTTGTCTTCTCATTGTCCGGCAATGATTGTTTTTTTAAAGAATAATTTTTTATTTATTTTATTTGCAAAGAAAATACTTGTAAAATAATAACAACAACATGATTTGTAAAATTTGGACTAGAATTTAGTTACAAAGAAACAAAAATTCAGAATTGTTATCCATGTAAGGAAGATGAATCAAAACTATTGTGGCCTTGTAAGACAATAGAAAAATCATATTGTTGTTTAATTACAAAGCTATGTACAGCAAAACAATAATCAAAGTAGCTTTTTGCTTGGTAGGGTTTTTATATATAACCAGAGGTCATTAGTAATGTCTACATCTTATTAGGTGGGTTTATGTTGTCAGCCATTCTTTTAGGATTTAAGCTTGGGCTTGTTATATAATGGGAAAAATTATGTTATTTAAATTTTGAGTTTAGAAAGTGATGTCTAAATGATTTGAGTTGCCGAAATAATTTTTTCACTTGCAAAATTGAGACTATTCATATTTAACCTTTCTTAAATCTCGTAGTGACAAGAGTTTGTACTTTTTGTGATTGCAAAAACTTGTTTCTTTAAATTTTATTTGTTTCTCTCCGGGGACTCTATTTGGATGGGACGCTTTTCTCAGTTTGGACGGGAATGCTACTAGAATTCACCTTTCGTTTTTTGATGAAAATAAATAGGATTTTCTAAAAATAATTATTATAAGAAAATAAAACAAGTATAGAATTTTTCAAAAACTCATTTTTCATAAGTGGATTATTGTTAGCCCCTAGAAGGGTTGACACGGCCATGGCATTGGTGAGCCTCAGCCAATGCCAAGGCCAAGGTGGGGGTGGCTTGTCATGGGACCCTCACTTGAAGATTGAGACGCCTTAGAATTATATTCCGGACTTGGAATTACATTCATGAGTGGAATGGCATTTGGGAGTGAGAATGGCATTCCAAGGTTGGGTAGTGTTGAAGGATTTTTGACTTAGGCTCAGTTGGATGCACGACTTGGGCAACGAAGTGTTAAGGCAATGCTTTCGGTGAACAGTTTGGCGAATGGGTTGCCTTTGGCAAAGCAAATGCGCACAAGTGGAAGAACTGGTTTTGCAAGGAGTTGTGTCTACTCCGGTCAGGTTGACAAATCTTCATAAGACATATAGGGGGCAGTACCCCCTTGAGGCGCCCATGGGCGAGTTGCCCATGCGGCTTGAGACCTTGGCACCTTCGGGGCAAGGCGTGTTGCTAGTGAAAGCTGGTGGTCCGACCATCACAACCAAGAGTGGCGGCACATGGTTCGGCAATGATGGCTAACACGGAAGCATTGGTGGGGCACTGGTTCAAGACAGAGTACACAGCCACGTCCTTATATAAGGGCTTGGACGGGCAGAATCCAAGTCCGTCTAGGCAAAGGAAACCATGTGATGTGCTGGCGCAATCCAAGTCCGTCTAGGAAAAGGAAAGTACAATCCAAGTCCGTTTAGGAAAAGGAAACCATGTGATGTGCTGGCGCAATCCTAGTCCATCTAGGAAAAGGAAACCGTGCGAGGGTTTGCCTATAAACACAATGTAAGAGGAAGGGCGAAGACAAAATAGAAGAGAGTGTGTTCTCTTGTCTTGCAACCCTTAGGCTTTGTATTCCTTTGTATTCGTTTGTGAGTATTGTGAATAAAAGGTTAGAAAAGTGATTCCTGTAAATCTGTGTGCCTCTTTGTGTGTTGTTGTGTTCTCTCTTATAAGCCTCTTGGCGTGAGTGTGAGTGTTTGGCTGACTAAGACAGAGTCTTAGTGCCGCACAAGGCAGAAAACTCAGGAACGAATTTAGACCCTGTGACAATTAGCCTATAGTCAAAATTAACTCACTTAAGGTCAAATTAATTATAGTTAAGTTCGTATCTAAATTTAAAAATAATTCTAAGATGTGTGCCTAATGAATAATGCATGAACACATACCTTGAATTATACACTTTTTTAGACATTATTGTATTTGCAAGGTGTCTTGAGTCATTTCTTCATGACTAAATAGTAGATCACATGATTCAATACTAACCCAACAAATAATATCTAAAAAAAATTAAAAATTTTGAAAAAAATTGGTAACAAAAATTGTTCTAATTTTCTTAACACTAGCTCTTCTAACCAAGCTCAATTGGAACTTAAGAACCCCATTTAATGCTATGTGGAAAAGGGTGTTGAAGGCTAAGTATGTTAAGTAATATGCCATTTACCATTTCATCCCTCCTAAGAGAGGTTGGAAAGGAATTTCTTCCACCAATCCTCTCATTGTAAAAAATGCTAAATGGATTGTGGGAGATGGTAGTCAAATCCACATATGGAATGATTTGTGGGTTGGGATGGAACCTCTAATATCATCCTCACCCACCCCCTCTTGAAGAGAAAAGTTCCTGGAAAGTCAGTGATATCATTGAAAAAGGAAAGTGGAATTTGGACAAATTCAATACTATACTCCCTCGTAGAACAAAAGAATCTATACTAGCTGTCCCAATTGCCAAAATCAGCTCCCCCCATATTACCTTGTTTGGAATGCCCCTAATGCCCTATTGTTTTCAACCAACTCTATGTACCATTCTATCATTGGGCTAGACAGTAGGACTAATCCAAGCCGGATAGACTTGACAAGTATATGGAAAGTTCAATGTCCTCAAAGAGCCAAGACTTTTTTTTTTTTTTTTTTTTTGTGGATTGCCCTTCATGATAAACTATTAAACAATGGTCATAAGAGATCTAGAAGGATGACCACAAACCCAAACTGTCCTTTGTGCCACATGAGTGAAGAAACTACTTTTCACTGTCTAAGGGACTGTCATCAAACACAACATATATGGGTCAAATTTCTTCCTCTAAGCCAAATTTTAACTGGTCTCCATCTTAACTTGACTAATTGGATTATAGGAAACCTTAAGAATGTTAACATCAATTATCAGGGCATTCCTTGGCCCTTATTTTTTGTCACTACCCTACAGGAGATTTGGAAAGCCCTAATTTGCTGGTCTTTCCTCCTTGCAGGTCATTTCAAGTTTAATATGAATGGCTGCGTAAAGGGTTACCCGGACTCAGCAGGTTTTGGTGCAATTCGTAAAGATGAGACAAGCAAATGGATATGTGGTATTTAAGTGCACATAAGCAAAATGATCAAGCCTCACTACAGAGTTATGGGCTATCTGCGAATGTCTACTCCTTGAGGTTTCAAAAGGGATTGAGAAACTCATAATTGAGTCTGATTGTGAGGTTTCCATAAACATTCTCAACAAGCAAAACCTGGATTTCCCCCTAACATCTGACGTTGGTCAAGGATTGTTGGAGCTCTAAACTGAGGTTTTCTTTGAGCAAATTCAGACATGTGCTCAGAGAGACCAATCAATGTGTGGATATGCTGGCAAATATGGGAAAAGAACGATCTGAGGAGTTGGTAGTGATGGACCATCCTACCTAGGGACGAGGCTAGGTAATATTTTTCTTAATGTTCAATCATAAATATAAAAATTAAACAAGTAACAAGATCTAATATTAATCGATAATATTTTTCGACAAATAACTAAATTCATTGATATATATATATATATATATATATATATAAGAACTTACAATTAGACAAGGTCTTAAAAAAGAAACCTTTAAAAAACTTTAGGCTATACAAAATTTTTTCAAGAGGGTAGAAATGTATTCTATTCAGCACATTCATAATTGCCCCCGTTGATTCTTCATGTTTTGGAAGCATTGCATGATTTCTTCATTATTGATCGTATTGAATATGTCCTTTTCAATATATACAATCAAACTATCATTTATCTATTGATCTCCCATTCGATTGCGCAATCGACTTTTCACAATCTTCACAGCAGAAAATGCTCTCTATAGTGGCAATAGCAACTGGTAGAGTTAGTGCTAATTTCACAAGCAAGTAAACTATGGGATATACTTTGCTTCTTCCTGTCTCAACCATCTTCTGAGAAAGACTACCAATTCCTGTAAATTCTAAAAACTCACTGCTAGGGCGTATATAAAAAATATAAGTGTCAAGTTGATCTTCAAGTACCATGAGGTCTATGGTAGAAAATTCTTTTGGATATAGTTGGGCAAGACGAATCACTTTTTGCTTGTTGAAAGGGGAGAATGAATCTTTTGGACTCAAATATGCTACACAAAGAAGCAACTCCGTGTTTGCCACAGTAAAATGATTATTTAGCTCTTGGAGTTGCATATCTATGATGGTGTAAAATAGCTCAACACTATAATGATGTAAATTTGTAATTTCTTGAGCTCCACGTCGTGGTCTTGCTCCAACTAAAAACATATCATCCATGTTAGGAACAACAATCTTGTGTTTACAACAGAAAGAAGAAACTTGATCAAGCAAAGAATCCTATCCATTATCCCTCATCATTTGTAGTCGCTTCTTAGATAATTCAACCAAGTTCACGACATTTACAATATCTTGTTCTTTCCTTTGTAGTGCTTGTGACAATTCATTTGCTATGCTTAGTACACTTCTCATCAAATTGAGTTTAAATATAGAATTAAATGATTTGATTAAGCCCAATAGACCACATGCTTCACCTCTTTGTTCTACGTTAGTACCATCCTCAAAAATTGTTTGAAGTACATCAACCACAACTGAGAACATAGTAATCAAGCTTATCAAAGTACCACAATATAAGCTCCAACGAGTATCGCTAGCACATTTAAGATTGGTTTCTTGATTTAGCCCTCGCCCACTTGAAAGTTCGCCAGTTTTGAGTGCTTCAACAACTCTAGCTGCTTGGTTCTCCCAAAGAGCATCATGATGTTTACATGAAGTTCCAACAAAATTTACTACATTAGCAACCAAATTTAAAAACCATGCAATTTGAGCATGATTCTTTGCCATAACTACAAGAGCCAACTGAAGTTGATGAGCAAAGTAATGGACATAAAAGGCACATTCAGTCTCCTTCATAATAAGTGTTTTAAGTCCATTGAACTCTTCCTGCATATTACTAGCACTACAAAAAAACTACTTTTCGTGACGCATATTGTGTGTCGCTAAAAGTGCCTTTTAGCGACGCACAAATAGTTGTCGCTAATGATAAGAAAAAAAAAGTAATAAAAAAATTAGCTTCCTGCATGAAAATAGGCGCGAAACTATTAGCGACGCACAGGTGGCCACACGTGCGTTGCTAATAGTTGGTTCGTTTAGCGATGCATGCCTAAGCGTCGCAAATACTTGGGCTGGACAAGTAACGATGCGCATTTTATTAGCGACGCACAATAGTTGGTTCGTTTAGCGACGCATGCCTGAGCGTCGCAAATACTTGGGCTGGACAATTAGCGACGCACACCGCTAATAACTCCTTATATTTAAAACGATTTGATCGCTCTCTCTCTCTCTCTCAGGCGCCGTTTCCATCGCTCTGTAGGGTTAAAAACTAAAAAGGGAAGGGGCGAGCACATCGGGGAGGAGCCCAGGTAGGCCACTGCACTTTCTTTTCTCCCTCTCTCAAACTCACATCTATTTCATTGTGCTTCGATTGCTGCTCTGGCCTACTTGGATTCTGCTCCAGTCTAGCTAGGATGCTTTTGTTTGAATTCCATATTTCATTTCCATTAGAAAAAAATGCAAACCTAATAGTTGAAAAACCCCTAAAGTCCAACCTTATCTATCTAGAAGATAGAGTTTTTTTTAATCTGTTCAAGGATCTAGTGATTTTTTGTGGTTAGATCATAGGTTAGAGTGTCTCTTTCTCTATTATACATTTTTTTATATATACATATATTATGTGTGTATATTTGTGTGCATATATTATGCTATTTCCGTTTCAGTTCTTAGAGTGCGTACATAATGTTTGAAATTGAATTATTGTGTACACTTTCTATCATAAATTTATATTTGAGAATTTTATAGTCAAAAGGGAAAAAAGCTTTAAATTTATCTGAGAACTAAATGTCATTTTATTTAAATTTTCATATAAGTTCTCCTTTTTAGCTCTGTTTGGTTGCTGTGAAGTGATGGGGAAAAAGATATAGAAATTTAATAATAGATTGTTCACTTTCGTGGATAAGGCAGAAGGAAAGCTTCCACGTTACTTAGCCTTTTACAGCTACAACATCATATAAATTAAAATTCAACCTATTATCTATGGGGTGCTGGGAGGAATGAAGTAGAAATTAACCCTTAACATTATCATATATAAAGTGATTCTTCTTAAATTTGAACTTATATAAACACTAACAATTCATAATTTTATCGTTGCACCAAATAGTAAAAATTAAATATGCAAAGATAGATGTGCCCCCAAAAAAAAAAATGGAAAAGGGAAAGCAAGAGAAAATTTTCTACTAAAAAAATCATTTGATGAGAATTTTTTTTCTCTTTCTTGATTATATCAACTTTTAAGCAAGAATGACATATGGTGAGTTTTAAACAATTTTCACAAAGATATAGGACTTAGATGATTATACGGCCGTAAGTGACATTATAACATTAAACTACAACGAAGCCTAAAACTCAATGTCAAGCCTAAATCTGATTTGTTTTGAATATTATGAACACATAGAATAATTTTTACTTATTTTTCTTTTGGGTTGCAGTAAATTGCTTGACATTACTTAATGGCTCCCAATTCACTTTAGCATTTGCATCCTGATTCTACACCGGTATCCTTTAATATGAATGCACACGTCTCAAATATGTTCAATTAATCAAGTATTGGTTTAATCTATAGATTCTATACACATAGCTAGATTCTAGTTTATATTTCCAATAGTTCCATGTGTTTTCAGAATCTTTTGCCATCTTCAATGTGTTTCCACAGCATTTCCATTTTCGACCTGATTGAAAAGAAACCATCGTGATATGTAAGTTTGAGAGAGAAGCCGTGGAATGGTTAGTTGCAAGGGCTTGAGAGTGGAAATAAAAAAAAAAGGGGGTAAAATTATCAATAAAAAATTCAACTCATGGATGTTGAAGAGAGAAGAGTTGTTCAAAGGTTTGTAATTAAGACACGGTGGGACCGTCCGAATTTATTTGATTTTCTAATGATCAATCCTCAAAATCAACTCATGTCTTTGCTTAATCTTTATTTGACAGGTACATTTAGAAGAGATTTAGGCAGCTTTTGAAGGACAACCGAACTGCAGAGATCAATTCCTACTTTGATTCTTTGTGCTTTGGGCTCTGTTTCTTTAGGATAAGTCGCAAGCTTTTAGGTAATGCTTTGAATGTGCCTGTTCTAATTTTGTAACAATACAAACAAAACAAAACTTGGTTTTTTAGCTTTTGACAACATACAATTTCTATAATGACCTTGTTGAAATGCTCTTTCTCTGGAATTTCTTGTTTCTGACCCTTTTTAGATTATAAATTCTATATAAAAAATATTTGATTGGTTTTCTCTTTTTTTTTTTTTTTTTCAAAAACCATTTCCAGTGGTCATCCTATTAGTTTAAGCTTTACTAAAATTGGGAGTGTCAGTACATAAACTAGGTATCTTGAAAAAGAGGACATATAATCATGAGTATTTTTTTTAAAAAAATGTGAAGTACACTGCCATGTAGTTGTACTGAGTTACTCTATTCATTGGCATGCACTTGTGCTGAGTTCCTCTATTCATTTTGAGGTGTTCTTATAATTACTTCTTAGTGCTGAACTTGACAGGTGAATAAGCAAGAGGATGATTTTTCTAGTATTCTATCTTAATTAAATTTTGATGGGAAGAAATATTTCTTGTTGAAGCACAGTGGCTTTACTTAAGTTTTTATGTAACTTGGCACAGTATTACTAATTTAATATTAATCTAAAATTATAAAAGTAGTAACATATATTTATATTTTTATAGGAGGAGATGGTCCGGCTGCGTGCTCAGCTGACAATTGAGGGTCAGGATCCGCCGACCAATGACCAGATACAGGAGACTGTTCTGGGCAAGAGGCGCGGCTATGTGCATGGCTTGGGGACTGAGATGGCACCGACGACATGGTCCTCTACCTTTGAGAGTGATGCTAGGGCACACGCAGCCACTGAGGTAGTTCAACGAGAGAATGCAGAGCTGTGGAAACAAGTAAATAGCCGCGAGGAATGATATTCCCAGTTAGAGGCTCTTGTGTAGACAATGCTCAGCCAGCAGCGTGACTCTTCACAACCTTGGTAAGTTTTTAAAATTATATACTTTGGTGGATTTATTATTTATAGAAAATGTTACGTAAACCTCATTACATACCTCACAAATGATAAAATAGACTTGCACGAACTTACGGCACTCGGTTCGGATGCCCAGTTTGAAACTTATGCAAGTTTCAACTTCAAAGAGACCTATTTTGGGATTTTGACAGACCAAAATGCCGGATATTGGCCTAACTACACCGAAACCACATCACACACCTCAAAAATGATAAAATAAACTTGCACGAACTTATGGCACTCGGTTCGGATGCTCGATTTGAAACTTATTTAAGTTTCAGCTCAAAAAAGGCCCATTTTGGGGTTTTGATAGACCAAAATGCCGGATATTGGCCTAACTACACCGAAACCACATCAAACACCTCAAAAATGATAAAATAAACTTGCACGAATTTACGGCACTTGATTCGGATGCCCGGTTTGAAACTTATGCAAGTTTCAACTCTAAAAAGGCCCATTTTGGGGTTTTGACAGACCAAAATGCCGGATATCGGCCTAACTATACCGAAACCCCATCACACACCTCAAAAATGATAAAATAAATTTGCACAAACTTACGGCACTCGGTTCGGATGCCCGGTTTGAAACTTATGCAAGTTTCAGCTCAAAAAAGGCCCATTTTGGGGTTTTGACAGACCAAAATGATGGATATCGACTAACTACACTGAAACCACATCACACACCTCAAAAATGATAAAATATACTTGCACGAACTTACGGCACTTGGTTCGGATGCCCAGTTTGAAACTTATGCAAGTTTCAGCTCCAAAAGGCCCATTTCGGGGTTTTGACAGACCAAAATGCCGGATATCTGCCTAACTACACCGAAACCCCATCACACACCTCAAAAATGATAAAATAAACTTGCATGAACTTACGATACTCGGTTCGGATGCTCAGTTTGAAACTTATGCAAATTTCAGCTCCAAAAGGCCTATTTTGGGGTTTTGACAGACCAAAATGCCAGATATCGACCTAACTACACCGAAACCCCATCACACCTAAAAAATGATAAAATAAACTTTTACAAACTTATGAAACTCTGTTCGGATGCCTGGTTTGAAATTTATGCAAGTTTCAGCTCCAAAAAGGCCCATTTTGGAGTTTTGACAGACCAAAATGCCTGATATCGGCCTAACTATACCGAAACCACATCACACACCTCACAAATGATAAAACTGACTTTCACAAACTTACGACACTCGGTTCAGATGCCCGGTTTGAAACTTATGCAAGTTTTAGCTTCAAAAAGGCCCATTTTGGGGTTTTAACAGACCAAAATGCTGGATATCAGCTAAACTACACCGAAACCCCATCACACACCTCAAAAATGATAAAATAGACTTATGCTACTTTATCGCGTTCTTACTATTTATGCATGCAAAAAAAAAAAAAAAAACTATTCACATTCTATGTTCATATATATTTAATAATTGTTCTAATATATATCATTTGATCTTTATTTCAGATTGATCGGGATTATGGTTGCGCCGTCTTTATGTTTTGCATCAAAACTTGTTATTTTTATTTGTTTTTTTTCTTTTCATGGACATTTGTAGTTACATTTTTTGAGACAATTTTTAATTTTTCTATTTATTGTTAAATTGTACTTTTACAAATGTACATAATTAGTTTAATATATATATATATATGAATGTATTTTTTTTTTTTTAATATATTCATTTCAGAATGCTTGAATTTTATTGTATATCAGGATGGATGATTGATACAGGTGTAAACAGGAATAAAACAACAAATAAAACAAAGCAAATATGGTTTAAAAAAAAACAAAAAACTTTTAGCGACGCACACCAATGCGTCGTTAAAAGTAAGAATTTGACTGGCAATACACTGTTAGCGACGCACACTGAGCGTCGCTAATAGTGGTTTTCAGCGACTCACACTGCGTCCTTGTGTAGTATTTGCGACGCGCGTACCCAATTATTAGCAACGCACAATGGGTGTCGCTAATAGTCACCTTCAGCGACACCAACGGGTCTGTTCGTCGCCAATACTATTAGCGACGCGAGTATTTGTGACGCTTTTAGCGACGCACGTTTGTTCATCGCAAAAGACCTTTAGCGACGCACAAGGCCACTATTAGCAACGCACGCGTGCGTCGCTAATAGTGCATTTTCCTGTAGTGTAGCCCCATTGTAACCTTGTCCACGCAACTTAGACATGCTCAATCCATGTCTAGAAAATAAATCTTCAGTAGCTGCCTTGAGTGAAAGGACAATGGTACTAGTAACATGTTCAATACCTAAGAAACGCTCAGTTCTATACCCTGTCTTATTCACATAACATAATGCAACAACCATTTGCTCTTTTGTTGATATATCACGAGATTCATCAACTAAAAGAGAAAAAAATGAATCACCGATATCATTGATAATGACATTAATGGTTTCAATTGCAACGGCAGTTACAATGTCCTCTTGAATATCAAAAGTTATCATTTTCATATTATTTGGGGCATTCTTCAACACAACAGCTTAGATGTCATCGTTATGATCAGCAAGAAAATGCAAGAGTTCAAGAAAGTTTCTTCGGTTGCTTGAATCCTTAGATTCATCTCGACTACGAAATGGAAGTCCTTGTCGTAGAAGAAACTGAACACAATCAATTGATGCATTCAAGCGAGTTTGATATTCAATTTGAGCTTGGCTTGATTTCTTAGAGAAAGTTGCTTGAATATGTTGATTTTGGTTTAGCAAATCTTGACACTTACTCTTAGCTTGGTTGTGAGCATTATTGGGACCTCCTACATGAATAGTTAATTTTTCTTTTTTCTTCCAATTTGAAAATCCATCACTAACAAAGGATTCACCACCTACTTGCTCTCCTATGTCCACTTTAAAAAGATACCAATATAAGCAAAATGCTGCATCTTTGTTATGCTATATTCCAACCATTTACTAAATTCAGTAAACCAAGTAGGGTTGAATCGCCGTGATAATAGTCCAAATTTTCTTTATGGAAAAGTGTGGTTACGAGGTTGACAATGACCCTTTTGCAGATATGCTTTACGAATTTCATCTCAGTTGTTAGGATGGTAATCCATAATCCGAGTTCACAAACCAGGATCTGTAGCAAGATCTGTTAAATTGATTGCTACATGGCTTTGTTTTGAAGAATCATCGTCTCTTTTTGGAGAAGGTGACAATTCCAAATTTGATTTTCTTTTAAAATATTCTTCCATAACTGTTTGAAATAAAAATAATTATGTTTATATACAAATCAATAATAGAGACTTTACAACACATTATCAATAATAGAGACTTTACAACACATCAATAATTATGTTTATACAGTACATCAATAATCACTAATTGACAACACATTATAAAAAAACCTCTCTTGTCTAATAAAAATACTTTACTAGTATATAGTATAGTAATGAATAAACTCACAGAAATAATGTTTTATCTAAATTACTTTATCTAATTGACTAAAGTCTAAACAAATGATATGGGTCTTCTTCATGATCATGTCAATAGGCTTTAACTAAATAAATAATTAACATGCCCCACTTTCAATTGCATAAAAAAATAAACAAATGCATTCCCTAATTAACATAGACAAATGAGTCTTCTTCGTAATCATGTCAACAACCTTTACATGACTTTATATAAATGACTAAAGTCTAAACAATTGTACAGAATCAATCCAAAGGCAAGGAAGGAGCGTGAACTTACTTGTGCAAATCTATGTTCTTGATAAAAATTTGTTTAGTGTCTTTCTTTTAAACGTGGCACTATTACTGTGTGAAGCTATGTTATGAAAAATCAGATAGACTGTTGGATGGGAGAGGTGCCTTCAATCTCTAACTTTGAATGACATGAAGTTCACTTGTTAACATTTATAGGCTGAAGTATCATATTTGGAGTGACAATTTTTTTTTCTTCTAATGAAAAAAAACTATGGAAAAACATCTTTCCTTAATTTTAAATTTTCTTGTTTTGCTTCATTTTTACAATGAAATAGAGATATAACCGTTCGAGTCGTTATATAGTCTTTTTTTTTTTTTTTATTGATTTTTGAAATTCTTTTCAGCATAGCCCCAATAAAAAAATCGAACCGATTTAGTAGCCAATTCCGAAAGTTCAATCGATTGAACCAGGTGAATGAAATTTGGACATTTTATTTAATTTTCTAAAAACTAATAATTTTTCATAACCTATGAAACAGCATATATGATCAGGCACTGTCGTCTTCACGGATGCTTGTACTAAAGTTTCTCAAAACCCAGATTTTGTTATCCCCAATTAGAAAATTTTTTGCACAAAAGCCGTTACAAATTGAGATGTGTTATATCTATTTGGTCAAATTTTAACACATTTTTATATTAATTTTTCTTTCCAAAAAACACATTTTTAGGCATTTGAAGAAACTCTCCTAAACATCGATTGAAATATGCACACACAAAACATAACAGATGAAAAATGAATCGAGCATTGGCAGATCCAAGGGGTACCGGGGGGGGGGGTGCCCGACCCCTCCCACCCCACCCAAAAGTTTAGTCTTGTGTTTTTGACCATTGATTTTATTAGAATAATTTAACAAAATAAGACTTTGTCCTCTCCTCTCTAAATTTTTTTATATATTCATATAAACCCTACTAAGTTTTGATGCTTTCAATTTGGCCTTTTAGCCTCCTAACTAAAATTTCTAGATCTGTCACTAGAATCGAGACTGTTAGTTTGTAGGACCGATGAGAGAAAAAAAAAAATGAGTTGTCCTGCAATTTTTAAAATGCTCTTGAGAGCAACATTGAGAGAATGGTGGGCTGGTCCTGCGATTTTGGGCGAGATATATGAATGAAGTTAACCTAATATACCTCACACCAAAACAATGAACGAGGGCTACGGCTTCATGTTATGTCTGGGGATACAGCATGCAGGGCCTGTTATGGTTTCTTACCGTACAAGGGTTTCCAGATGAATGGCATTTATGGTGGTAACAGATGATAGCATCAGCTAATGCAGGGTTTTGAGCAATTGCACTTGACTGCAGGAATTATGGGGCAGTCTGAACAGCTTCCCAAACCAGAAAAAAGGCAGCATTCAGGGACCTCTTTGACAATTAAGGAGATCATCCTTCATCCATTTCAGTACAAAATAATTTCATCTAGCTAATTGTTTCTCTTTCTTTCTTTCTGTATTTTTTTCCCCTTCCTTTTTAAGTATCCTTTTTCTAATTGTTGAAAATTAAGAAATGTGTGGGAATTTGGAGCTAAAAGCTTCCCGCCAGGGGGAATCTTCTGTTCAAAAACAACTTCAGGAGTTGTTAATCACCTCATCATCTCCTTCCTAAGAAAATATAGCAACTGACGACCAAAAAGTACCAGCATACAAAGCCCAGGCGAGAAGCATCCACAAACGAAATCAATGGCTTAACTTATACATGCCCTATCTTATGGGACTGGTAGAGCCCAAGTACCCAACTTCTCAAACAGAAACAGGCTACATCAATGACCAGTTTGGTAAGAGGGGATTTTAGAAGGATGGAGGCATGCATGGATCAGGAGGGAAATGAGAAGCGAAGGAAAGGAAAGAGAGGAATGAGGCCTTTTCCCTCTGGGCCCACCATGTTTCTCCCAAAAGTCGGACAAAAGGAGGGTAGAAAAGACATTCATTTCTTTTAAATTTTGTCATTCAAACAATTCTATCTTTTAAAATAAGTATATAATAGCAAAATCACGAAATACCCCTCTCTTTCTCTCTGGAGACATCTTATCCATCCCTCTTACCTACCTTCCTTTCCAATTTTCCATCCCTTCTCCGAAACAGAGCAGAAGCCCTTTTGTATAGCAGAGGACCTAGTAACCCCGACACTTCAATTGGATCTATGGCCACAAATACCACTCTTTGTTGAAGAATAAACCAAGATCAACTCCCCATGGGTGAATTAGCTTATTATCTGTCACTTTCCTCAACAAGCATAGCATTTCATGAGAATGCTCCCTAAAGACTCAGGTAGCATGAGGAGATCTAATGACAATTAAGTGTCCTAAAAACTGAAATTGGCTGAAACTAGTACCATGTTACCGAACAGTATAATAAGACTATAAGAGTAATGGAGTAAAGCATAAAACAACTCATCTTATTTGGACTGCAATTAAGCTGAATCCCGACACTAATAAATCCAGCACTGAGCTGTGAAAAGCTGAGTTAATCCATGGATTTTTTACAAAGAGGTATTGCTACAACAGTGTTATGGCCAAGAAAAGAAAAAGATGTGCAAAGAAACAAAATAATCACATCGAGGACTAACAGGAAACAACATGAGATCTACAAAAATAATAACTGATACATCTCTGGGTATAGCCAACAGGCTCATGGAAACTTTACCAGTGCATTGGGAAGGCTTTGAACAGAAAACAGAATTTGTGACAATGTGGATTACGTTTGGGCTTTGGAGGTTTGATTTTTAGAAACAGTAAGGAGAAGCAACATCAAAGAGTTTGTGACAGTTCTCATGCCACATTTTTTACCATAGAAATCAGTTCCATGAAAAAAAGAGCAAAGAAAAGAGGTGTACAACATTGATCACTAAAGAAACATGCCAATGCTTGCTTCTCTTCATGGTAGGCAAAAGCAGTGAAACAATTTCCACCTGATTTCTAAGAAAAAATTTGCCAAAGGAATTATCAGAAAACATGACACAATCGAAAGAGTTTGATGAAACGGTTTAGATGCCATTAAGACTCGGGTGATCACTGCATGACAGGTAACAAAACATAAGTTTATTATCAACTAGATACACAAGACACTAGGATGAAAGAGTAGATATACAAATATACTAGGATGAAGCCAGAAACAAGTCTCATATACAGCAAAATGAAACAAATCTTGCAGCCAACTTCTCCCTCCCCTCCTTTCGCCACGATATAAGAACTTTCAAAGTTCATAAGCTGGGAATCCAGCGCTGGTGGGTTCAATCATGTCTAAAAAAAGATAGGCCATACCTCCAGTTCCTTCAAAAAGTGAATAGGGGTTATCTCCACCATGCATATGTCCTGATGACATAAGCGTGTGAGCCCTATCAAGTAAAAAACAAGCAAATGCTTTGGCTCTATATAAGAACTCTGCATGGCCTGTCAGTCGGTAGAGTGAGAGAAACACATATGCATTCCCACTGATTCCGTGGCAAATCCCAACTCGCCTGAGTAGGCCGCAATTCCAGACTACCTCTGCTGCATCCACAGCTGCTTCCAGGAATTCTTTGTCTCCAAAAAGCTGAGCATTTGACATGTTTTGTGGCAATTATGAGCAACACTATTATCAAATGAATTGAGGAAAACAATAAAAATAGAGAAAGGTAATAGAAAATGTAGTTTCCCTAATTATGAAAATTACATAATGGCTACGTCTTTTCCATTTCAATATGTGGTGTGTGAAAGCCACCCTTAATAAAGAATAACTTATATCTGAATTGTGCTTCTATAAAGCTCCCAAAATATTGCCAGTTTAAGTTCTTTAAAAACTTCACCACACTGGTATGTTAGAAGAAATTTCAAGAAAGAATGACTATATAAGTTAACATACTATGCACATGAACAGGGACGGAGGGAGCTAAAAAATATTTATTTGAATATTTATTTAATATTTTTCAATTTTTTTTCAAATATATGCCTTTAATTTATATTTTTGCCCCCCCGATATCTAAATTTGTTTATACTTTACCTTCATTTTAAGTTCAATTTGGGATTTTTAACATAACCTAAAACTTTTAAAGGTCTCTTCCTTTGATTGCACTTCTTGTCTAATTTGTAAGTTTCTTTATATCAATGAATTTAATTACTTATCAAAAATATTTTTAATTAATATTAAATTTTTATAATTTTTGATCCAACATTTTGCAAAAAATTTACCCCCCAAAAATAAAGTCTTGGCTCTGTCTGTGCACATGAATCGTGTTCAACTTAAAAGCCCATTATTCAATATTTGTCCTGCCTTTACCTCTAGGAGGGGTCAATTGGATACCCAAATCCCATATTTTCATTTGCACAATTCATTGGACGTTCCTCGTCCCATAAATTTGTTCAATTAACATCTAATGAAAACCCCAAGGGGTTGGCGTAGTGGCAGGGTCACTGCTTGTAAGGGGCTTACTCCCCCGGCCAGCAAAAACTCGGGGACACCCACGACCAAACATAAAAATGGTCAACTGCTGGTGGGGGCCGTAGGAGAATAGTCTCGTGGTGCGAACAAGCTGGCCCGGGGACACCTTTGTGTTACCCAAAAAAAAAAAAACATCTGATGAATGTTTTACCCAACAAGACTATGAGAACAAAGATCCTTTCATCCCCCCTTCCCCCCGACAAAAAAAAAAAGGCACATAAACAAACAAACAAAACAAAATAAAACAAATCAAAACAAAAAGGGAAAAAAAAACTTAAGGGTTCCTGAACGGGATTTAATATCAATTTGCAATGATCTTGATAACAACGGTAATATTACCTCAGCTGCTTTGACAAGTGCGAGGGTCATCCCAGGAGCACCATGACACCAATGCACAAGAACATCTCTCTTGCTATCTTCTTCACTGGAGGGGTAGTTCCCACTAGGGAACCGATTCTTGATCATGTATTTAAGAGTGCCCTTGACGTCCTCAACCTCATCTGGTATCAATTTTAAGTGCATCAAAACATGCATAATCCCAACCAATCCATGTGCAGCACCCCAGGACTTCTCACCATACCATTCGAACATCAATGGGCATCTTCGTTTGACACCCAGAGTTCTTCCTTCCTTCATGATTTCATTCACAACCGTGCCCTAAGCCATATTCATATGAATTTTAGTTAGTCCTATTTACCCCCTCTCACTTCAACTAACTCTAAAGTAGAACCCGATCATTACGATTAACAAAAATAGAGTAGAATGGGAATCTTACAATGTAGGTGGAAGGAATCGTTCCCTCGCCTACATGTTTGTTTAGGTATAAACATGCCCATAAGAACCCAGCTCTTCCATATAATAACTCATTTGGGATATCTTTTGGCAGCTTAATCTGTTCTAGATGGTCAAATGCACTCCATTAGTAAAAAACGACCACTAATATTCAATATTGATATAACAATGCCATGATGATAACAGCAAAAACGCAATAAAACTACCTCTTTAAATTGGTTTAAATAATAATTAAGCAACTGATCATTGCCAGTGTGTTTGGCTACAACAGCACCGAGGGCACAAATGCCAGCTCTCCCACATATAAATGTAACATCCCTAATACCATCAACACATCTTATAAGAACCATAATTTAACTAAAATGCAGCAACTCTGGGATTTGAACTTAAACAGAAAGTATGACATCAATCAATTGAGCTATGCGTTAGGGGAAGAGAAAGAACCTCGAGTAGGAAGAAGCAGAGTCGCAGGCCTTAACAATCTCAGAGCAGAGATGGAGATCATTTTTGTTGTTGGTAACTTGATACGATTTAAAGAGCAAAAAAGCTGTCCCAAGAGTACCGGTATAGAGTGTGTAATCTTCGACGCGTTGCCCAGGGAGTCCCCATGTCTCTATCACTAGCTGAAAGAAAACCACAAACATATGGACGGCTTCCTCAATAACAAACGTATACATGCACATGCATATGTATGTATGCATGTATACATACATTCATATATATATATATATATATAGATAAAGAGTGAGTGAAAGTATATGTACGGATTCTTTAACATCCAAAGCAGCTCGCTTGAGCCTCTCGGAGAGAGTGGCGTAGGGCATTGAGAGGAGCTTCATGAGCGAATCTTCAGAACCTTGAGCGACTGTTGCTTCTTCTTCTTCTACTGCTGTCGCTGTTTCTGCAACAAAATCAGGCATTGTATTGGGAAAGAAACGATCAGCCATCTTTTCTTCTTCGTTCAGTGAACAGTTCTGCCGAAGTTCGAGACTAGGGAGGAGACAATGAGGAAGCGGTTGACTTGTAAAGCGCCACGGTTCGCCACGGAAAGCATCTCTACGCTGCACGTGGGAGGTGCACGCCAACGTGGCGTGCATATTAAACGCCACATCAATCACTTCACACGACGCCATATCATCAAATGGCAGTCCCTAAAACGGCATCGTATCAGCTTTTCTACTGCATAGATTTATTCAACACGTTTGATTCATGCCACATTCGCACCCTTCCAGTTTTCAGAGAGAGAGAGAGAGAGAGAGAGAGAGAGAGAGGGAGATTTTTATCCATCTCTCTTCCCCAGGTTTCGTCCGATCTGAACAGAACACGACTTTTTTTAGAGAGAGAAAGAGAAGAGTGTTTCAGAGAGGGAGAGTTTCAGAAATGGCGTCGTTTGATGACACATACAGCAACGACGGAGAGGACATGAGGCCAACGTCCCATCCCTTCGACGACGATGGCTACATCGGGTACGACCCTCGCCTCCCCTCTCAACGTTACGAATCTTATTCATCGTTCGAAGCCCCGGTTGACGACTCCACCGTCGACGACGCTCCTCCTCCGACCGACTTCCACCACCAGAGCTTTCCCACTGCTGACGAGGACGACACCGTCGAACACACCTCCCATTCCTTTGACATCAACAACGATAACCCGCATCCATCGGAGACTTTTGATTTCGGTTCCTCGCCTAACCCCGATTACTCTCCATCGCCTTTCGAGTCATCGGTTCCCGAGTCGAACGGCAATGCGAAGCCGTTTGATATTGGAGCTGAAACGGATGGCCTCTTCACTTCTTCCGATGGTCCGCTGCTTCCGGACCCGGGCGAAATGCGGGAGGAAGGCGCTGCATTCCGCGAGTGGCGTCGGTGAGTTTCTCTAAAGCATTGAATTTTCTATTGGTTTTTAGATCTACATTTGGTGGCGATATATTTACATATATTGAAATTGACTTGTGCTACTTTTTTTTTTAGACATGATTAAGCAAAAACTTCTAATAAACCGTTATCGAGTTCTTGTAGCGTGCAATACATTAATATTAGCATAGGGGTTTTTTTTTTTTTTTTTTTCCCGCTTTGTTCTAGTTGTAATTTGTTGGACCCAAAAGTTGTAATTTGTTGGACCCAAAACTCTCCGATATTAATTGTAGAGAAGTAGTGTTGCAAAAGAGAAAAAAAAAATAAAACAAAGCAAAGCAAAGGAACACAGGCCAAACGATGAAGAAATTGAAATAAGCCACACACGCAGAACGATGTAAGTTCTAAAACAAGAAGTATCACTTTATTAAACTATAATACTTTCAATGGTTCTTTGGCAGCATGTCTCTCACGACTCGATGTATGGAGGCCAACTCAGCTTTTTTTTTTGGTGGTCACACACACACATGCGGCACACAGTGCCTACATATATATATAAATTATATAAATTCTAATCCGAATGCAATTAGAACTTTTATTCCCACTCAAACTAATAATACTACTCATAAAGACTCTAGTCTCATTACTAATAAATTATTCAACTCTTATCTAAAATATATCAAGGGTTCTACTAAAACTCTACTAATTTAGTTTAATTGGCTCACATAATTGAGTTGATACACTCTCGACCAAAAGATGAAGCCCATATGTTTTGACTTTTGAGAATGTACAGCTTGAATCAGTTAATGATACTTTCCCTTTCAATTTATTCGGTAAATGGCTATAACTTTTCCCTTATATCATAACAATGCCTGCAGGACATAAGATTCAAACCTATCTTAAATTCTTAATATTTAACTATACTAATATCTGTTTTATAAGTGAGCAAATAATCCTTAAGATATTGAACGAAGGCTGCGTTTATTGTAGGGAAGTCTTCACATGGTTATTTATCAAAGTAATACACACACACACACACACACACACACACAAGTGGGTAATAATTTACCAAAGTAATATACATACATGTGCACACATGCGCCCACATATTTGGTGTTGAGTTTGTTGTTGATTTTTATATATTTTGTTTTCTAAGCACTGTATTGGCTTTTGTTTTTGTTCTGTAAGGTTTTTCAACTTCCCCTTGCCTTTCTGCATCACTGCCTTTGTGATTAACTTACACCGTCCTTCCATTTTGTGTGAGCTCTTGTCATGTGCAAGTGGAATACCAATGTCATGTAGGCTGTTTTGATCCGTTTCCTTTATGGAATATTTTGTTAACAGAATTTCAGTGGGTTAGGATAGAATTGGTAGAATCTGGAGTTTTGCTGCCTTGACTGTAACAAGTCTGATCTTGATTTCACTTTGAATTCTTTTGATCCAATATGATTTTTCATTTGAATCAAGGGAAGAAATCATTTGTTGAAACTTACACTACTTTATGGATTTGAGTGAAGTTCTATAGCAACAGACTTTTGAATTGGATAGTTTCTCCAAAGGTGATATGAACTATAACACATCCTTCAGTTCTTAGCTGTCTTTTATGGGTTTTGAGCAGGCTTGATTTGAGATACTTAGAAGGGATAGAATTTCTGTACCTAACACATTATATACCTACAGTTAAAGAGTAAAGATAAAGGAGGTCATAGTTGTTCCACCTAGGCACCTAGGGCCATACAAATCCTCTAGTTGAGCACTACCTAAGTGAGGGTGGGTTGGGTGGTAACTGGGTGTCCGGTTGCTCGGGCTCCTAGGCAGTGACCAAGTCTTGTAACTCAAGTCCAAGTGATGTTAGATTAGCCAATGGAAATTAAAGAATTTATGAAGATGCTTATTCATGTTGTAAATTTTTTTGATAGTCTGGATATTAAAAAATGAAAAATATCTAACAATTTTTTTCTCCACATCCTCATAAATCCTATTGCATTCTTGCTAAATACACCACACAAGATAGAAGAAATTCCCCCCTACTAACGAACCTTGCCATAGGAATGCACACTAGACCCAGAACCCTTCAAAACACTACCTACCTTAAGCAAAGCTAATTTCTTGAAGAAAAGAGAACCTATAGTTTATCATCAGTTGTCACAAGAAGATTTTATATATTTTTTTTCTTTTTGGGATTGGGGATGGCAAAAAAGTGAGTTTAGGCTAGGGCACGCTTCCTTAATCTTGCTTCAAGTTAGAAGGGCTTCTCAGCCCTCTCCTCGAACTTGTTTTGAACCTGCATCCAGATGGCGTCAAACAAACAAGTGAACAATTGTGAGAAGGGATTCCCATTGGGGCAAAAATTTGCCTATAATTTTTAGACAGGAAATCAAATAAGAGGAAACACTTTTCAGATATGAATTGATATCCAATGAAGCATGCTAAGTAGGAGAGAAAATAGAATTTCTTTCTTCGTTTTTACGAAAAAAAAAAAGAAAAAGAAAAAAGAGTAAACTATGATATTATTTTAGTTATGGGCGAATAGCGGGAATTGAATCTGCGAATGGTGGATTCACAATCCGCATTGACGTGATCTACTTGACTACCTCTACTATTTACATTACAAACTAAACAAAAGACTTCATTTCGACCATTTAGCATTTTTATTTTATTTCCAAGGTACAATTATTAAGCAAAAAAAACTACAATTTTTATCTTTTAATCTTAAATGTAAAATAAAAACTTTCCAGAAGATTGGGGAGAAGGTATTTAGATGATACACACACACACACACACGTGTAACTAAAAGACTAAACAAAAGGAAAGGAGCAATCTTGTCTTCTTAATAGAACAAGAAATTGATTATTGCTACTTTACTTTTAAGAACTCGTATTTTCAAAGATCAAAGTCTGAATCTATGTTATTAAAGAATTTCTTGTGATTATTTCTAGTATTGAATGTATCGTTTTGGCAGCATGGCCGAGTGGTAAGGCGGTGGACTGCAAATCCTTTTTCCCCAATTCAAATCCGAGTATCGTTTGATCAACAAAAAAATTAGAAATCCCTTATTATGTTCTTATGTTCTATTGATATAAATCTTTGCATTTACGATTCAAGAAAAGATTCTGATAGTGGAAGGGATATCAAGAGTGGAGTACGTTCGTAAGAATGAAACTCAAAGGAATTGACGGGGGGGCTGCACAAGCAATGGAGCATGTGGTTTTCTTTGATGCAAATTAAAGAATCTTAATTGGGCTTGACATGCAATGAATCCTCTTGAAAGAAAGGGGTGCTTTTGCGAACATGGGCATAGGTGGTGCATGGCTATGGTTAGCTCATGTCATAAGGTGTATTCTTTTGTACTTAATCCCTCTTTCATGGCCACATATCTTTCTAGTCAAGGAATGAGAAATCTTTCTCCTTTTACATGATTCCAATTTTCATTTCATCGGGAGAAAGGAATCCTTTTCACAACGTTGTCTATCATTTAATTCAATAGCATTCTATTTGATAGGAACATATTTGATAATTGATAAATACTTATAACTCACAGAGAGAGTAATAGAACGAAAAGATTTATTAGATAATGAACTATTGGTTTTAAGCCATCTTTGTCGCTTATTCAACAATTCAAAATACTTTTCTTGTACTTTCTTGATAAATTAGCGTTTTTATATAGATGTAGGAGGATTTGTTTGGAAAGTAGGAAGCCCCTTTGACATCTCGTCTTCTACAAATAATTTTTGATGTGAAATCACAAAGACAAAGGGCTTTTTTGAATCCCATTTTTAGGTATTTCCTGAATGCCTATAATGAATAATTGTAAGTCTGTAGTCATGCAGAGGTGATTCATACATTTTATTCACTTTACTTTATGGAAAGATTACTATACTTCAAGTCAAACAGATTATGGAAATGCATATAAAAAGAGGAAATGCTTAGTTTATATATATATATATATATATATATATATATATATATGTATTGTTATCGTTCTATTTGGGTAACAACGTTCATGCTATTTTTGTGATGTGATCCCTTACCCTAAATGTTAAAATTTAAATATTTAACATAGAATATCTATAAATTAACAATTGTTTAGTCAGTCCGATAGATATGAAGACCTCCCAATTCTTTCAATTCTTATTTTATCAATTAGATGAAAGAATCAGGACCCTAAATCAGTCTTTTTTTTACCATTTCACGAAACCAAAAAAAAAAAAAATTGTATTTATTGTTCGATATATCTATCATCTTCAAATCATTGATGATTCAATTCAAAAAGAAAAAGAGTTTTCTTTCTCTTATGATGATCAAATGTGGTTCATACTGTAAAACTTTATTCAAATAATGATGTCATAGTAGGAAACTTTTTCAATTATAAATATTTTAAAATTCTTTTTAATGCTATCTTATAAGTTGATTATGAGATTGGTAATTCTATCCTATTGAGTCCTCCAAGTTTTTGAAATGCTCCAAATTCCACTCTAGCATCCAAATATGGGTCAATACCAGCAAAAAACTCTTTGCACGATGTTTTAGCACCATTCCAAATGTATTCGAAGAAGAAGAGCATATTAAATGATATATACCCAAAAGTAAACCTATCCTTTGGCTGCTACAAAAAACATCATAAGATTTCAGAGTAAGGTGATCTAATTCAAAATTTTCACCTAATTGAGCACCGTCTAGCATATTTTTTTCAAGTAGCAGGATCACTATAATTGACTCCTTTGAGTTCGTTACCATAGAATTCAACGTTTACACCTACTTGTTCGACACTATACTTTGATTCTACCCTTCTAAAAGGAACATCAACTCTGACAATTCCATCTCTTTCTACAAAAATGATTGGAAATGTTTCAAAAAAGAGTAGGCATACTACATTCAAAAAGTTGACATCATTCTTAATCTATAGGGTGTCCAAACCACCCAACCGCTAATCCGTCCTCATTATCCATTTAGCTTGCATTGAATAATTCCCCTTTCTCCCAAATTATCTGAAGAGGATTGTTTGACTGTAGCAAGAGCAAGTGTTTCTTATCACATCCTTTTTTATAGTAAAAGTATTTACGGGTTTTCTACCGAAAAAAAGAAAGTATTTACGGGTTTTCTAGGGAAATATGTTGGTCTAGTAGAAACAATTAGGAGGTTTCAATTGATCCTTTATGGAGAATTAGATGGTCTTCCTGAACAGGCCTTTTATTTGGTAGGTAACATCGACGAAGCTACCGCGAAGGCTATGATATTAGAAATGAAGAGAAATTGGAAAAAATGACCTTAAATCTTTTTGTACTGACCTCTAATCGAATTGTTTGGGATTTGGAAGTGGAAAAAAAATCATTTTATTTATTGATAGAGGCCAAATTGTCATATTACCAAATCATACCCCTATTGCTACAGCTGTTGATATGGGTATTTTGAGAATACGTCTCAAGGACATCTGGAAAGCCATTGCATATACTTAGAAAGTTAGAATAATTGATGTTGTGCACATGGCAGTCATATAATGTGCCAGATCATGTCATGGTTGACAGCAGCATAAGAGAGAGCAAGTAACTTACATTATAAATTGTTAAGTCCCTTGTCATAAATATTTGATATTGGACCATAGTGTATGGGTGGTCTTAGCATTTGTTGCAATGTTGACATCTTAACAGATGAATTGAGTTAGGAATACCTAGTTTTGTGGTTTGCTGCAAGACATATTGCAGTTCCCACATCATTAGTTTAGTAGGGTAGGAAAGTCTTCATACGTGATCGTTAAATAGTATTTTGACAATTGACTAAATGGGGTACCCATCCCCATCCTGAACCTGAACCTGATGCGAGTTGCTCTATGAATCCCCATCCAACTATCTCAATTGAGGCAGGGCAGGCGGGTTACCTGTTTACACATCCCAATTGCCATCCTTAGATGGGGGTTGCTAAACAGAAACTTAAGGCTCTAATAGCCTAGTATAAACTTCAAACAAGCTGGCTTTGGCAGTCTAATGGTGGTCGTTGGGGTTGTAGCCTTGTAGAACCCTCTGAACAGTGCTGTAAAATTTGTCTCCTCCAGTATATTCTTTTGGGACTTTATGATTGGAACCTTTTGGTAGAAGAACTGGAATACGAAGCCATGCATTTTGTACTGTCCAGGGGATCGGGCCATTTTTGTTTGTTAGGTCAGATTTGGGCTGTTCAATCTATTGAGACCCATTTGATGACAATTGAATTTTGCCATTTATATTCAACTCTCTTGCTTTCTTTCCATATATGTGTGCGCGTACGCCCGTGGAAATACATATGCAAACAAAATTATATATTCTTCTATTTGAAAGAGATAAATAAGTATATTTTTAGTGGTATCTTTACTAATTGTTATATATATATAATATATCCTAATGGAGCTGATCTGAAATTAAACACAAGATTAATGTGGTACATTTTTGTTTTGTATGAATGGTGGAATTATATAACCAAATGAATCAGTTTTTTTCTAACCTCACCTTATGGTGAAGTACATGATGAATTTTTTTTCCTTGTCTGAGAGTAAGGCTTTAAATTCATCTGCATTTTTCGTTGAGCCAATGTTGTGACATCACCCTCTGTACTGCCTTCATTTCGTCTCTATCCAGCTAATTTTTATATTGTTAGAAATTTCCCAACTTTTTTTTTTAGACCATAGGTCATGAAGTTTGGGCCGTTGTTTAAACTCTCGGCCAATGGTGAGACGCATTGCCTATAAGATGTCTTGGACTCGAAGCCTTTTGAGACAAGATTCAATACAAAAATTTACTGAACATTGTCGTCTTTGGTTAACGCATGTCGTCTCACAATATATCGCGATGTCATGCAATTTGATGTCATCATGTCAGTCAATTTAGTAAACACCACAGCAACTGCTCACTAGCATATTGCCAATACCAATCCCTTAATGCTGTGACCAAATCTTCTTGAGCTGGTGATTGATACCACAACTTTTGGCTATGGGATGGTGTACTGCAGTCTTATTTTGCTTTGAGGGTGTAATATGTACCATGTCTTCATCTATTGAGAGAAGAAATCTACCATTTGTTTGAAAGTATACTCAATATTCTTGATTGTGGGTATTGATGTGGCTGCCATATGAGATCATTTCTTGGTGTCAATGGCATACATGTCATGAGCAAGAAAACTTTGAGGTTTTTTCTGGACTCTGGAGGTTTTAGTTGGTATTTCGAAATGCTGCGATCTTGGACAAATTTTATTTATGCAGTAATGAAGACTTTTGCGGTTGTTCACAATTCACAACCTAGATTGCAGATGTACCACTAATGCATACCACATAGCTTAAAATATGGCAATATCAGCAAAATAGCATATGTATTATTATTCTTATTGTTTGTTGGCATTCGTCACTCCGAATGTTTCTCTATTTTATGAATTACCTTTTCAATACTACCATTTCTTCATTTAATTTGTTAATATCTTATAATGGAAGGTTTCAATAATGTGGTGCGCTAGTGGTAGCCAGTGAACTACTACTACTACTACTACTACTACCACTACTACTATGAGCAGTATTATTCAATGCATGGTCTCTTGTGGTCTTTCCATCTGAGTGAAGGTGATGATCCATCTATATTTTGATTTATTTTTTAATATTTCCTGCCCATAGTTACCACCCCTAGTAATCCCCGTTTTGGTACGTGCATTCCAAAATAGAGAATACGTTCATTCTAAAAAATTTAATTGGGCAATTCAAGAAATTTCATCTTCTTAAGATAAAAATAATAATAAGAAAGTACCAATGCAAATCAAGAGATCAACATAAATGGGTATATTTAATTCAATGATTTTATATGTTTCATTTCAATATAATAAATATTCATAATTATATGGAAAATTCATATACTTCAATAATTTTAATTCTCGTTACTCATCTTTGGGTAAAAAAGAAGATTACACAATATTACAGTTAGACCCACCTCGTCATCTTCCACACATATCATTTGCTGCATAAACCTATGCCTTATCTACCAAATTTAGAGTACGTAGCGTATTGCAATCCTGCTCTCGTTCCACGTGTCATAACAATCCGAGTTCTAAGTTACATTCTAGAAAATTTAATTTGGCAATTCAAGAAATTTTTATTCTTTCTTTCATTTGCCTTTTAAGATAAAAATACTAAGAAAAAACCAATGCAAATTAAGAGATCAACATAAATAGATATATTTTGTCCAATACCTAAGAAGTACAGATACGGACACGGGATAGGAATACGGATACGACACAACACAGACACCCAGCCATGTTATTTCTCAAAAAAGGACACAGACACGTTAGGGATATGTTGAATATATATAATTTTTTTATATTTTTAAATGACCATATAATAAAAATCTAATGTTATTTTAATTAAAATTAACATAAAAACATACAAATTTAAAAAATATTATTAAGATATTAAAATAACAAAATCATTAAATAAATAAAGAACTTCTTCATTTTATCATCAATATTCATGATTCAAGTATTCGGACACGTATTCGGGAAGTGTCTAAGAGTGTTGGTGTCCGACACAGACACGTGAGTCAAAATAAAGTATCCGTGCTTCATAGTTCAATACTTTTATATGTTTTATTTTAATCTAATAAATATTCATAATTTTATAGACAATTTGTATACTAAAGTATTTTTAGTTCTCATAACTCATTTTTGGGTATGTTAAACCACCAACTCATTTAAAAGCTTAAGCTATTAGATAGGGTAGAGAGAGTGTAACTTTAATATTATATCTTTTAACACGACCCGTTATGTG
Organism: Nyssa sinensis; assembly: GCA_008638375.1. Taxonomy (NCBI): domain Eukaryota; kingdom Viridiplantae; phylum Streptophyta; class Magnoliopsida; order Cornales; family Nyssaceae; genus Nyssa; species Nyssa sinensis. Next base: position 42,454,563 of record CM018047.1, on the reverse strand, counting down.
TGACCAGACGTCAACACGTGCATAATTCATCTAAAAACTTAAGCTATTAAAGAGGGTAGAGGGTGTAATTTTAACATTATATCTTCTAACACATCTCCTCGCGTGTGGCAAGATTGATTATTAGGGTGACGATGAGGTTTGAACATGGGATCTTTTGCCTATTTTGATACCATGTTAAACCACCAATTCATGTAATAGTTTAAGCTTTTAGATGAGTTGGTGAATTAAAAGAAAATAGTATTACAGTTAGACCACCCACCCCATCGTCTTACTCCCATGTCATTTGCATAAGCCTATCCCTTATCTACCAAATTTAAAGTATGTAGGGTATTACAATCATGTTCCTGTTCATGTGTCATAACAATCCATGTTCCAAGTTACATTCTGCCTGCTTTTTTATTTGTAATTTCTAAAACTTTCCCATCCATTCATATAGCCAAAATGCCATTTATCTTGAGGAAAAGGAGAAGCGGGAGAAGGAGATGCGGATTCAGATCATCAATGAAGCTGAGGAGTATAAGCGATCTTTTTATGAGAAAAGGAAGCTCAACTGCGAGACAAACAAAGTTCAGAACAGAGAAAGAGAGAAGGTATAACTGCCAAAATCCATTTTCCCTTTTCCCTACCTATTATATTTTGTACCTTTTTTTGTTGTTTAGAGAAGTGACTTTGTGTTTTGGGGCAGTTGTACTTGGCCAACCAAGAGAAGTTCCACAAAGAAGCCGACAAGCAGTACTGGAAAGCAATAGCCGAGCTCATTCCTCGTGAGGTTGCTAATATTGAGAAGAGGAGAGGTAAGAAAGATGATGAAAAGAAGCCTTCAATAATGGTCATTCAGGGTCCAAAGCCTGGGAAACCCACGGATCTTACAAGACTGCGGCAAATCCTTTTGAAGCTGAAGCAAACCCCTCCACCTCACATGTTACCTCCCCCACCTCCAAAAGATGGCAAGGACACAAAGGAAGGGAAGGATGCCAAGACTGGGAAAGACGCCACAGTTGCAGTTGCCAAGGAAGAGAAAGATGCCAAGAATGGGAAAGATGCAACCCCAACAACTGCCTCGCCAGCTGCTGCTGCTGGGGACAAGCCTGCCTCGCCAGTTGCTGCGGGGGACAAACCTGCCTCTCCAGCTCCTGCTGGGGACAAGTCTAGTTCACCTGTTAAAGATGCTGCTACAGATGGTACACCTGATGAATCCAAATCAGAGGCTGCTGCTGCTGCAGCTGCAGCAACTGAGGATGAGAAAGTTACAGAAACCGAATCGGTCTCTGTTGCATGATGACTAACTGGTATTTTTCCTTCATGTCAATCTTTTCCTAATTAATTTATCATTTTCCCACACGCATTTTTGAATATGTTGCCTACCATTTGTAATTGAGAATAAGAGCAGCTACATCTTGTTTCGAAGTCTGCATCATGTGCTCCGGAGAGCTTTCGTCCTAACTTGTTAGTTTTGAATTTGTTATTGCCTCCTAGTATTATTTGAGTTGGAATTTTATTTTCAGATGACTCTTGAGAATCAAATTTGTTTTGGCTGTCCATTGGTATTCTACCTATACCTGTTTGTTTTTGTGTGGATTACTGGTAATTTGGCTAAAAAATGGTGGGCCAGACTGTAATACGAGCATGCAGGTTATTTTTGGTTAGTTATTCAGGCTGTTTTAAGTTAAAATACTCTCTGGTCATACATGGGTGGGTGTATTGTGAGGATGATGCAGGTGGGAAAACTGTTTAAGGCATGGAGTAATTGGTAGAACTCTTTCCTCGGACCAACTAACAGAACTTTCCGGTTTTCTTTCTTTTCTTTTCTTCCTTGTTTTCCTCAAAAGAAAAAAAAAGTATGCCCTGTTCATTTCCCCGACATTTGGAAGCAAAACTATTTGTTTGAGATGGTGGTGGATAAGAAGAGTGGGAAAAATGTGTTTGATAGTTACAGAGAGACCAGGGAGCAATGTTTCTATAGTGGAAATGTGTTCTTAAACTACACAAAGAGTAGGAGGTATTTAGGATGGGTAATCTCTGATAGTGAATGCTCCAATCTTTTCTTGTGTGATATTTCATGGGATGTCATGGCAGATTATGGCTATTTGACAGAATGAAACTGGTAGGATCTAGTCATTTGGACGGGTAATAGATAATAGATAATGGTGGGTTTTGTTTTTGAACCAGAAAGTGGAAGAACACTTAAAGATAACTATCAAATTATGATGTTTTATGGCTCACTTAGCAATATTGTGTGAAGGATTTCATTCATGTCATGTGAGATAATCCAACCCTAAAAAGAGATTTTTCGGGAGTGGAGATCCTCCTTTATTTTTGGAGGATTGATTTGATGCTGAACACATGGAGAGCTCTCAAGTGATGGGTGGGTCGATCATAATGGGACCGCCTCCACGTGTGGTCATCACACTTTTCTTGTCACCACCCACGAGTTGAAATTAAAGCCCTTTGCATGTGAGTGATGCTGTCATCCACAGCTTTAGACATGTTATATGCACTGGGCATCTTTGCCTCGCGTGATGGAAGTCATCTTTGGAAGTCAAAGACAGCAGTATACAATGTATAAACATGCATACAGGTATATCGATCAGCAATATCACTTTGCTGAATTATGTTTTACCTTCTTTCTAATGTAATAATTGAGATGCAAATGAAGAAGCTCATTCCATATATATGCTTTTGTATAAGAAGAATATATATTTTTCATTTCAAGTGATGTGTCAATGTTACATGTTACATTGATTGCCTGCTTTTATCACCTTGTCTGGATGATGAGATTCATGAGAATATGAGTTAACCATAAAAACTCCTTTTTTAACTGTTGGATTTCACAGTTCACTGATGGCCATAGATAAGTTTTAATATCCAACCAAATCAGAAGCACCAAACAGAGCGTAACCAAATTGATATCAACAAACAAACAAGTACATTCATTAGTCCAAAGACATTACAAAAAAAAGAAAAGAAATACATGGTCGACAAGCTAAACTTAAATAAATTACGCTCTCTCTCCTTTGGAGAGGGCTACAACTACAACCCTTCGCACTACAAAAGTAGGCAACAAAAAAAAAAAAGAGAGAGAGAAGAAGAAAGAGCATTGGATGCCTGTGATGCGCTCCAACGGCTACTTTTCTTTTGGAAAAGAAAACCGACAACGGTTACTTTTTGTGTCATGGGGACTAGGGAAGGATTGGAGGTAGATAGAAAGAGGGCTTTATTTGTTTCTCTTTGTCAAGAGTAAAAGAGTGAAGTAGTGGGGGGGGGGGGGGGGGGGGGTTTAGGTGAAAAAGTTAAGGCGAGAGGTGTAAGTAGCTTTTGGAGACCAATTCCTTGGAATGACGTCCCTTGCAGATAGAGTTCTTGCTGTTGAGAGTGTTGTCAACTTTACGGAAAATGGTCCTCTTAAGGGTCCCCTAATTATGCACCAAGTGGCACCCCATACATGCTTCATCTCCATCCACTCACTTGAACTTGCCTGTCCAAATATATATATATATATATATATATATATCGTATCACAAATTATATATATATACGCACACATACTAGAAGAGGACATGCATAATGCATATGTTTCTTATCAACCTGTATCTTTCCTTCCTTTTTCTGAGTATTTTCCACTTTCAAATTAATTCCTTCTTTTCTAATATGAAGTATGTAAAGGTAGATGAAACATATCAAAACACTGGATGATCTTTAGAATAAAATTAAAATATTTGTATGACTATACATACTCTTTTTGGATTGTGACACAAAAGTGAAAGGTGACCTTTGTATATTCTGCACTAGGACTAGAAATTTGTATGAAGGATAAGTAAATAAAGCTAAGCTGGTAGAAAGTGCTTTTTAGCACATTTCCCATTGGCATGAATGAGACTTAAGCATGTATAACTATAAAAAAAAATTAAAATTTAAAAAATTTGAGCGGCCGTTGCCTCCCAACCCACCATTATATATATATATATATATATATATAAAAGAAAATACAATGTCATCATGTGTAATAAATTTTATTAATAAATTTTCTATTTCTAAATATAAGTAGTTCTGACATGTATTTATTACAATAAACTCCATTTCCTCGTGTCTTAGAATGAAAAAAAAAAACCATTAAAAAATCTATGGTATATAGATATTTGTGATATATATATATATATAGCATCACTTATATATGTGTGTGTGTGTCTTTATCAGTTGGCCAAAAGATAAAATAGGCAACTCAATCTTTTTTCCATTGACAAAAGAACGCAATTGCCGGGTCACGCGATGCCGGGACAAGTCCATAGCTCATCCGCGATATTCGGAATTGTATGCTCTTTTGTGTTAAATTACTGAATTAGCCTTGTTTCATGAAATAACCAATTTGGTCGTGAGCTTCTTCTTTTTAGATAAATGTGAAAGTGCAGCAACCCTTTAGAAGATGACATGAAAGCTTCTTTAGAGACTCACAATGATTGACACTTGATTTTCTGATAAACAAGAAGAAGTTAAAATGACATCATGAAAATTAATTTATAGAATTATGTTACCCCATGTTTGTGTAATTATAGCTTGGAAAACATACTAATTGCCATTTTCTTTTAAGTTCAAGAGATTAATTGAAAACAAAAGTAGTTATGAACAAGTTTAATCAATCATATCAGAGAGCATGAGTGAGAAATATATACCTCTCTTATATGCATAGATCCAACATCACCATCTCCATCCTCAAACTCCACTAAAAGAGAGAGCCAGTAATCTGTCGATCCTTCATTTACACGGAAGGCAATGTTTTTTCCTGGATATTTACACGGGGTCCTACAAATTATATCAATAAAATTTACATTAATATGTTATCAAAATATCTTCATCTAAGTAGAAAAATATCCTCAGACAGTTTCAGGCCTAGTGCCTTTTGATTTTTTTTTTTTTTTTAATAATTCGGTATTCAATTTTTTGGGTCGATTAATTCCATTGTCTTTTGGGTCTATTAATTTGGGGGGATCAATTTCATTGTCTACTCGCGAAGGAGTCCGATTGAAGCTGGAACAACATTCCGTAGGAACTGACCTCTTCACGTGAAAGTGATATTTGTTAGATTTCGACTGACAATCTCAAGGATAAGTCCCTTAGGTATTATCTATCACCTACTTGGTCATCCCTAATGGAGTTTCTCTCCCATGTCTTTAATTACAACAATAGTAACTCTAACAATAATCATTTATCACGTGAAAGTTAAGAAAACATTGTCATGAATAATCAAGAAAAATAAATGAATACAGGTGGTTATATTTCTACATTACTCTTGACAGTCAAAAGTGGGCATGTGAGAGAGGCAGCAACCACACACACACACGCACACACACACACACACACACATATATATATATATAAGTTTGTGCACGCACATGGCTATAGAATATAGCAACAAAAAGGAAGGGTTTGCTAAGGCTTTTTACTGTGCAGAATTTAGAATCATAATTGAGGTTAATTTGGTCAATAACTATAGATTCATCGTGTGAAAAGTTGACAACAAAGCAGCCGTTAATTTTTGGTCAAAAAGGTAATAAAAAAAAACATGCAACAGAATCCCAAGCTGCTAGAAAGACAAAATCGTCGCCACAATCAGAACAACAAAACCTAAATAATTAAAGGGTATCATGGCTAATACACTCACGCACCACACACAGCGCCAAATATAATTTTATACACGCACACATATATTTATATCAACAAAAACCTATTAAGCACAAACTGACAATACAGAAAAAGACCGTTAAAGCAGCAAAGAAGAAGAACAGTAAGAATATATATGTAATAATGCGTGTATATATATATATATATATATATATCTATCTGGGTATGTAGAAGTACCGGCGGAAAATGACCGAGATCTCGCCTCGATTACGGAGCCCGTTACTGTAACCGGCAACGGCCATGCGACCGAAGGCGGCCCCACTGAGGTCGAAGTGGGTGCGGCCACCAGAGCAGTACCCTCCTGGGCACTCGTCCGTTATAATGACGGTAACGGCCCTCCTGGAGCATATAGACTTGTCTAAACACTTCACTTTATAGCAGGCCCCACACCCCTCCCCTCCTTTGAACAGCACCGGACTCACCGCTCCTACTCTCGCCCTTAATGGCTTCACGTCCACCAGCGATCCGTACCCACAGGCCCCACCTACATTTAACATCCACACACATTCACACATTTATTGTGTGTATAGCACATATATGTGTATATATATGTATCTATACGCATATATTAGCATGAGTTACTGTATATACAGAAAAGCACATTGAGCTATAATGGGGGTCAGTTGGGGCCTACCGTCGCTACCGTCGCCGTCGGGTTCACCGTACCACGTAGCGGTGGCAGGAAACCAATGTGGGTTGGGCAAGTGGTGGAGAGGCTGGGCAGAGACAACCACCAACATCAGCAGTGAGAAGCAGAGTATGAGAAGTTGGGCAAAGCGGCGACGACCCTCCATTAGTGTGGATGAGATGGGGTGAGCACCACCACTTCACACAGCTCGTGTCGTCAGATTCCCGGCCGGCGGAGAAAACGAGGAACTGCTGCGGGAGTGTAGAGGCGGAGCTCTGCGCCTCTACCGACAGTTTTTCTTATAGACTTCGGAGCCTTAGCACAGAGACTTCTGTTGCTTCTGCTATATAGGTTGGTTGGAAAGGTAGTCTGTATATACAAACATAAAATATAGGTACAACCTTTTTTTTTTAATCTCCATGTGACCCATTGCGAATTCTTTTATTCACTACAATGCCACTACTTATTTTGGGTTCCACCGACAGTTAATGCGTCAATTCCGCATGACCGTACATGTCAGTTTGATATTAATGGTAAGGGTATTCTGGTAATTATAGCGCAGATATCATTCTACCGTTAATCTTGTTTTTATTTATTGAATTCGGGGCACCATGTGAAAGGGATGCACTAGCGCGTAGACAGTGAGGGAACGCCGTTTGATCCTGTGGATGAACAGGTGCGTTTCGCAGATGGTTTAAGCAGATTTTGTTGACCTGTTTGTTTGTGTTTGTCCTCTGATTTTGGTTTTGCAGATGGTTAAGCAGATTTTGTTGACCTGTTTGTTTGTGTTTGTCCTCTGATTTTGGTGGGATAGATATATATATATATATATATAATGGGTTAGCAACTGTGCATGACTTATCCATAACTTGTGTGAAAGGTACAGGCAGCATTAAAAAATGGTCCATACATCCCAAGGGCTAACATGCTTCGAGCAAGTCGATTCAGTTTGAACCTCAGTTTTTTATATGAAAAGTTTGAGGTGTTTTTCATGGATATTGGAAATCACGCAATAATATATATATTTTTAATAACATTTTATTGTGTGTTATATGTGTTAGAAATAATGAATTTTTGAGTATAATATATATATACATATATATATATTTTTAATTATCTTTGAACTAAAATTAAAATAGTTTTAAACATTAATTTTGATGGTTCCATATAAAAATGTGTTCTTTTTTATGAAAAGATAAAGATCATATATTGAGTTACTTAAAATTATTAAGGAGTGAATAAAAAATTGCCTTTAAAGTTTAAACATCATTACTTAAAAATAGTAACAAAAGTTTGTGTCTTATATAGGATAGGTACAAAAATTTTAAAGAATATATATACAATTACTTTGAAAGACCCGGTAAGGTTTGGGTGTTGGCCTGCTGTGTATATATATTTTTAAGAAAAATTTATTTAAATAATTTTTCAAAGCGCTGTTGTTTATGTTACTGTTACAAACAGTCCAAAATGTTTTTGTTTAATTACTAAGTTTTGTGGAGGGAGATAACCTAACACATGTTTAGTTCACCACATACACATCGCCCTAGGTCAGGTTTGGGCATTGGCTTGCTGTGTATATGTAAAGATTTGAATTTTTTTTTTTTTATAAATGTGTACCATGTGTGTGTAGGTATATATATATATATATAGTGAAATATGTATGTGTATATTATACATGTATAGTAGGTATGTTATGTGTGTGTGTATATATATATATATATATATATCACGTGTGTGTGTGTGTGTGTGGACTGTGTATGACCGTGTGTGTGTGTGTGGGTTGAATGTGCAACACATAAAGAAGTATGGAGGGGCTGTTGTGTGTAAGTGAGTAGGTGGCTGATGGGGTGTGTAAGTAGGTGTGTTCTGTGTGTGTGTGTATGTCAAATAGGTTGAGTGTGTGCAAGCCTGACAGTGGGTAAAGAGAGAGAAATGATAGAGAAAGAAAGGGGCAATTGTGCTTGATATGTATATGTGTATGTGTGCGTTGGTTGGAGAGACAAATCTGAAAGGAGGAGACTGAGTTGGGAAGGTCGTGATCATTGGGGGAGATCCAGAGGTAGGAACAGAAGAGGAAAATCTAAGGATTGCTTCAAACGAGTAAGAAAAATTTCATTCTGTTTTGTAAATTTTTTTTGCATGAATGATGGATTGAAATAGAGGGACTTGTAGAGCATGAAAAATAGAAACTAATGCAAAAAGAATAAATGAAAATGATCAAGAGATGAAAGAGAAAAATCAAGTTACAGGTGGGGGGTGATAATCTGATTTTTTAAAATCTTAGTTTCAAATTTAATTTAAATGATGGGAAAATGTTTCCCTAAAGCGCAGAAGAAGGTTTAGATAAGTTTGGGCCTGACACAGTGAGGGACCGAGCTCGAAATAACAAGAACCTAGTTGGCCGGAGTCACGGTTCTTGGTTATTTCGTGAAACTTCAGTGGATAAAATGAAAAAATGAACCTAGGGGTGAGATCTAGATGAAAAGAGGAAGAGAATGGCATTTGAAAAACCTAGAAATTTGATCGGAACAGTGTCATCGGCGCCGGAGAAGACGCTGGAGACTCGCCGAAACCTTACTGAAAAATCAGGGAAAAAGGAGCACTATTCGGGTCTCGGGTCGGGTCAGTCGGGGTCAGGTTAAGACCGACCCACCCCACGTGTCAGCCGTATGTTTTAAATTTAAAATGGGATTGGGGGTGTTTGGCTATAGGTTTAATAAATTGAAATTGAAATTGAAATTAAAATTTGGAATAGGGATATCTTATCCCTGTTTTGGGATTTAACCACTGTTTGACTATTCCGATTAAGGATAGGAAATTTTAAAAATTTGATTTAACCCTAGAACTTTGAGAAATATTAATTTGACCCCCAGAACTTTTAATTATTATAATTAAACCCTTGAATAAAATATTAATTTAATTTAATTAATTAATTTAAATATCACAAAATGGTCTGGAGTCCAAATGGGACAATTCATTAGTGTATTTTGACTATCTCGACTATTCTGAGACCAATGGTGAGGTTTGTTTTACTAGACGAAGTTCTGAAAAATAAAAGACCGTAATAACATTAAAAATTACCAAAATGCTCCTAAGTTAAAATGAAGTCAAACGAACTTCGAATAAAGTAAACAAATGGTAAAATTTTATTATTTCAACCATTCTAGACTCAACCGTGGAGTACGATTTGCGAAAAAAGGTCTCGGGATGTAGGAACCTGTAAAAGTGCAAAATGAACATTTTGTCCTTTTTAGCACAGATACCCAAATTGAATTCCGCGAAAACTTAAACTAACTTTCTTCGACGTTCCGGACTCAATGGTAGAGTTTATTTTGGCAAAATAGAAACTCATAAAATAAAGACATAAAATTTGATGGATAGCATAATTCAAGTAGCAAATGAACTAAGTTATATTTCATGATTTTAGGAACACTGAAAGGCAAAGAGAAGGTGGTCTGACGTTCTGCATTCTTACTGTTAGTTCCGCTACGCTATAGGTACGACTTCTTGGGTTGGGACAAACCCTTCAGGTATGATATATTGTGCTAAGTAAGAAATATGATTAAGTTTAGGAGTAATTGCCATGTTGACTTGATGATTCACATATTTGTTTGATTGCTTATATGCTTATGTGTTTCTCATTATCTTTTTGAAAGTTTGGTTAAGTGATGGATGTGGATCATGACTATATGTATATTCCATGTGTTAGCATAACGTGTGAGATATATTTTCGAGAATTGTTGAGATTGTGAAATATGTAACTTAAAGCATATGTTTAAATGAACTATGTATGGCATGTACCCTTGATGAAGGGGTTTTATGATTGGAATGTTATTGTGTAATACATTGCCTAAAGCATGCTTCATGTGTAGATAAAATGCTTTATTATGATTACATTATGGCATGGTGGAATCAGAGCATATTGGCATAGTGTGATTCCTTGGAACATTGTGTGGGTTAAGCACGTGGTGCTGTGCACTATGAGGGTGTAGATCCTGTGGTGAAAAACCTAAAATCGGCTATTGGTACTCGCATGCCAGATGGCGTCCGGACCGTGAAGCGAGACATACTGTGGTACTTGCAGTCCAGCGGGGAAGGACCGTAAAGTGAGACATGGGTGTGGCATAGAGTTTGCATGGGTGCGTCATGCATACTGTGTCATGACCCGAAACCCACCCTATGCGGATCTCGAGGACGTTATGCCAGTTGGCCACCTTGCCGATTTTTTCCGCCGTCAATGCGACCAACCAAAGGCAATTTTGAACTTTACAATGAATTGTATTCTAAATGTAGGGTCAAAGCAGCGAAAATTAAAACCTTTTTAAATTGTAAATGCGATTCATCCAAACACATCAGAGCATGTTTAGAATTAGTCACCAAATATCTCTAAAGTATCAATATACATGCTCCAATGCATCCATTTTATATCAATGAATTACTTAAGCGGAAGTCACACCAATACAATTCAACTGATCAAAACTCATCTCCAATGATCAACAATCAGAATGTCTCCAAGTACAATTTAATCATAGTGATCCAACATACTAGGCTAACCTTATCACTAATGATGTAATATTATAATACAAATTGTGAACTTAACCTTACAGTGTTTACGTTCAATCTTTGACTTGGCGTTCATATCGTTAGTGTCGTTCATTGTGTATCACTAGTTCCACTAGTTATCTCATTGCGTTTCATCCCACATAGTGTCATCTAAAAAATGTTAGATAAATGGAATGAGCTTAAACAAGCTCAGTAAGTAAATTCCTAGCTTTGCTATGGGTCAAGGTTAGTTCACAAGGATAATAGGAGAAAGGAATAACGGATAGCCAATAGCCAAATGAGCAACAAGAAATACATAGCCAGTCACCAAGATGCGTAACAATGACCCGAGGGTCCAAAAAGCTTATCTCGAAATAAGATATAAGAAGGTAGTAACAATGAATCCAACAACTGGGATCTAGCCAATCATGATAATCTGCTGCCACAACAATTACGATAGCCAATCAAGAGTATGACATGCTTGCATAGAATATGATCATTCAACGAGTACCAAGGATACATGATCATCAAGTAAAGTATAACATGATTGCAATGGTATGATCATTCACAGGGCATAGAATATGATCATTCAACGATTACAAGAATAAATCATCATCGAGTTCTAATAACCCAGATATGCGTGAATCACCCGGGGCCCGGCATACCCCACTAAAACGCATACTTAGATCCGCCACAGTTCCTCGAGCTCTCTGAAAAGTGTTAGAGCTCTTTTTTCTACAAGTCCCGAAGGACATACAAGACCCTAAAGGGTCTTCCCCCCACGCAATCTGTGAATAGATAGGCCATTGTGACTGAGCACAACCCTGGGTACATACCAAATATCATGACCAATAAAATTCCACACAGAGTGTACAACTATACAAAGCAATTGATATCACAATCAACAAAACACGAAGTGTGTGGAATATCAAGATTTCTATCAACAGGATATATCTCAAGACTAGGTCATGGTATGATAGTACAAAGAATGCTCAAATATCAATGATCAATCTCACAACGATGTAAGCAAGCAAGTCAAATTCAAAGATCAGGCATAACCGATAACCACAAGTCGATTGGCTCAAATCAAGTACATCAGGTAGTGATAGAGTACAAATTTGACAGTATGTAGAAATGAATATGACTGGCTGGGAATAACCACACAACAAAGTTCAGATTTACTTATCTCGGTTCTTTAGTGTCACATTCCCATTTACAAATACTCTGATAATCTCCAGATACTTCAGGCATATCCTTGCATAGCCTGAATAATCATCATTAATTACAAACAGATCAGAATTTATTCATTTATGTCTTATTCATTATCTTAGGAGTCTATTAGATCCCCTAATTAGGTTCATTGACCTATTACCCACTCATTGGGTTTCAACTTATGTTATTAAATTCCTTAGATAAGCTTAGCAACTATCCGAATAATATTTTAAGTCATTTTGGCTCCAGTCGTTATCAATTAAGCACTTATTTGCCCTTAGGGGCAAAATGGTAATTTTTTTTCATTCTTACCCGGACCTTATCATAGTCCTCAAAACAGTCCACATATCGTATATATAAACTTTTGAGTCTTCTGGACTTCATTTGGTATCTACTTTTGATCATCGGGACACATCGATCATTTTGCATTTTATACGTTGACTGTTCCGGAGTCATATTTAGCCCTTCGATTTTCATAATTATGCTTATAATAATTTATTAGATCAGATTGACCTCTATTCGACCTCTACTTTGCACTTACCGTGCTTAGGGGTACTTTGGTAATTTCACATGCCATAGCTAAATTTTCGGGACCTCAGTTCATAAAATGGACCTCACCATTAGGTCCAGAGTATCCGACATAGTTAAATTGGACTATCTTTTATTTTTAATTGGCCCCACGAATCATCAAGGGCAGTACAGTCATTTACTATTTATGTGCTTGTATTTTTTGGGACTTAATTTCTCAAATCGGACCCCACCATTGAGTCTAAAATGCCCGAAATAGTAAACATACACTGTTTATTTATTTAATTTGGACTTCGTTTGACCTCTTTAATGTCCAAGGGTAAAATAATAAATTTATCCAATTAATAAAATAATTAAATTAATTATTTTACCATTTATGTATTTATTTTTAGGGCTTTAATTAAATTAATTTTCCAAAGTCTGGGCCAGGATACAAATATTAGGACAGTTGGGGTCAAATTGTAATTTTCACAAGTTTGGGTTTTCTTTGTTTCTACATAAATCAGAAAAAACAGTAGGCTTTTTATTCTAAACCCTAGATCGGACCAGTTGCTATGTGAACCAGCCGGTTCACCTTGACCAATGAACCGGAGTACAATATCCTACAGGCTTCCCTATCCATGTTCAGGTTAATCCCCAAATCCAATTTTCTAAATTACAACACATGTAACCAAACAGAGGCAATCACTTAAACATAGGTTACAAACGACACAATTTAGGGACCAGTTTTTCATTCGGTTGGGTTCCGACCCAACCCGATCCAGGTCCGACCCAATGGTTTAAAACGACCCGTCTTCTCCACGTTAATCCAGTCGTCTTCTCCGGCTACTCCACCGGAATTGTTACAGTGCCCCTTACTGGTTATCGCCACTTTTGACGTTTATTTCTCCTGATTTTCTATAGATTTTTGCACCAAATCAATCCTAAGACCTCATGCAATCCCTTGGTAATAGTTTCGAGCACAAACAATCCCCCATTTCAGCCGTCCGAACCAGTTTTCCGGCCATGTGTTGTTTTTGGTTTTCCGACCATATAATGGTTGTTTTTTGACCATTTTACTTCATTTCAGTTGTATTAGAGTCCTGTCACTACTAGCTATATTGTTGCATGTACAAAATCGGATCTAGGTTTCATTTTTTTTCTTTTTTCCATTTTTGGGCCGTAGGTTATAGAGGTAATTATTTTGCTTTTCTCTCAGTTTTTGGGTTTCTCTCAAGTCTTTTTCTACCATTTTTCTATCTCTCTAATCCTATTAAAATCAAACAGAAGGTAAGTAAGTTTTTACCTTGGCCTCTTGCCCAGTTTCGAAAGATCTCCTCTTCTTCACCCATGGTAGTCACGACTACGGCAACCATCTCGCCTCTTACTTCACTCTCTCTCTCTCTGACTCGTCCTCAACTTCTGATCACTGAACCCTCTCGCAGCTTGCATGCATGGAGTTCTCCTTCTCTCAGCAGATCTCTTTCTCCTTCTACTCTCTCTCTAGCTTCCTCTCTCTACTTCAGACATGCAGTCATGCCTACAGATCTGATTTCTGAATATACATCCCCACACGCAATAGCCTTCGGTATATATAAGTATTCATAATTTCATCTATATATTTTATACTTTTCTTTAAATTTGAATGAAATTTAATTAGTGGGTGTAGTGGTCCAATGAGGGGCTGCCACCTCATTTTGAATAATCAGAATTTTAGCATTTTATGACATACTTATATATATCTTTTGTAATATAAAGCACAAAAGTGCTTGTGGCCAAGTGGTTTAATTTTTGAGACTTTAAAACCTTGTCTCACTTGGCCAAGGGTTCAAGACTTGTCCATTGCATTTTTGCCCCTTTTTTTCTATGTTTTTGACTTAAGGCCTTGTTTGGCTATCGGGATTTTATATTTTGCTTCAAACGATTTAGTTCAACATATTACATCGCTTCCTCGTGCATTTAATCATTTTACTAGTCCATCGTAATTTACCAAGTCTCGATAAATTTTTCTTAATTATTTGTTATCTTGTTTCCAATTAATAATTAACGAACTAATTATTAACTAATCGGGTCGGGGTGTTACATACTGTTCATGCACTGCATTGATGATATTGGATGACATGTAGAAATAAATGTACACTTGCACATGCCACGTCTTAATTTTGTTTCTTGTATTAGCATTATATTATACCAACAATTGAGCTGACCCATTCGTGGGATAACACATTACGGATGACGTCCCTGTTACATAAGACTCGGTGATGCCTTAATAGAAAAAAGAACTTGAAATATCTTGGCCCTTGGGGCATATTTTTTATGTTGTACAAAGGCATAAGCCCTAGACTATTTCATGTTTATTTGTATGTTATGAAACAACGGGCAAGGTCTTATGGATTGTATCAGAACAGGAATTGGGTTAATATTTGAAATGCATGTGATTGTCCTTTATTTCTTTATTATTTTATTGTCTTTTAGTTTCGTTAGGCTCACCTCCGGGTTTGTGAAAATTCGGAGCGTGACAGTATATATCTTTTTAGGAAAAATTCATTTAAATAATTTTTTAAAGCACTATCATTTATGTTACTGTTAGAGACAATCCAAAATGTTGTTGTTTAATTACTTGGTTAATTAAATCAACACTATCATTTTGCGATTGTATTTGGTTTAAATCAAAAAACAACGTTGTTTTGCGATTACCTCTTCCCACTGTTTTGGTTTGCCAGACACGTAGTTGAAGTGTTTTACATATGCTTGTATTCGATTATTGTATCTTGAAAAGCTTACGAGCAAAAAGCTCGTAAGCACCACTGTGAGGGTTGTAATTTGTCTTAAGGACATTATATAAAACACAAGTTTTGATCATTGTTTCAATTTTTATAATTCTATAAGTATTGTCATTTTGTTTCCATTGTTGTAAGATAGTTTTTTCTATTTTTCAGTTTCAATTTCAATTTCTGGTTTAGAAAGATTTCATATACTGCTTTGTTTTGAAAAAAAAATATTTTCTGTATTTTTTATGATTTTTTTTTTAAAAAACATATTCTTATTTCATAAAATAATTTCTATTTTACCATTAAAACTGATTTTGACAAAATTGATTTATAAACTTTAACAATATGTCTTGATAAAAATGACAATTATAATATATATGATATGATATTATTAGAATAGAATTATGATACAATAGTGCAGTGGACCATTAAAGAAATTTTCAAAAAGTTCTACCAATGGTCTTGACTATCCAAGATCTTTATATATATATATATATATATATATATATATATATATATATAATTTGAGACACAATCTTATGAAAATTTGAAAAAAAAAATTAGAGGGCCGGTTCTTAATTTTGTATTTCTTTTATCAAAATAAGAATAAAAACTTGAAAATTAATTTCAAATATTAGGGGAGTCATGATCCCTTGCCATCTTGACATTAGATTTAGGAATGACAAAATATTAATTGAGTTCCGGTTGGGGTAGCGAAAAGGTGACCTTGCCCATCTCGTTTGTTTAGAAAAAAATAATATTCTTTTTAATATATTGAACATGTTAATTTATGGATGTTTTTGAGTGTTGAAATTATGAAATAATTTTTTTTTAATTTTAATATTTTTTACAAGTATACTATTTTTTTAGTACATTAAAATGATATTTTTAATTTACAAACTTTGGAGAGAGAAAAGAGAGATGTGTCATTTGACGGTTGAGGTTATTTTTATTTTTACTGTTACAATGGTTACTATTTGAACGGATCTATTTTAACAAAAAATTCTATAAATATAGAAAAAAAAAATTACCAAAGCTCAAAAAATACAAGGGGTTTGTTATTTTTTAAATTAATTTTTTAATTAAATTAATTTTTATAATTTAAATTGATTTTTTTATTTTTAATTTATTTTTTAAGTTATGAATTTTTTGTTAATTTAGGATGATTTTATTTATTTAACTAATTTTTATAATTAAATAATTTTTATAATTTAGTTAATTGTTAGAATTTAAATCAAACCATTATGAAAACTATACCCGTTAAAATATAATCATTAAGTTTAATTATATTTTTAATAAAAAATATTAAAATATTAAAATAGCACATCATTCTGGTACCTGTCATTTGAACAGATTTATAATTCTGAGGTGTTATAACACTATTTAAGGTTACAAATAAATTTTTTGACATCTCAAAATGACAACTCCTTTTAGAGTTACTCTAAATTCATTTCTCTCACTTTTTTCATCTTGTTGCCATTATGGATAAATTTTTTTTTTTTTTTCTAACTTTTTTTTCAGATGTAAGTGAACATTAAGGGAAGGATAATTTTCTACTTTTCAACGGTCACTTGATTATCCAATAAATATTGGGATAGATTTAAAAATTATTATAGTTGAACCCACTTACGATTCTAGCATGCCCACACAATTTTTTATTTTTTTTTTATTTTTTATAATTTGTATTATTTTGAAGGCAAACACCCACTCTGAAGAGTGAAATACAATGATCACCACACCATGTTATAATCACATGGTGTGTCACCACTAAGCACATGAATTTGGAAGACTGGACACCAAAATAGACAAACATGAAAACAGAGAGTCATAGAGGTAATGCTTTGTGATTTGAAATAGCAATGGATCATGATATATTTTATAGATTATGACACCCTTAATTCTCCAGAATTTGGTGAAATGTCAATGTATCTTATTTGGGAACTTATGCAAGAATGGTAGAACCTATAAAGAGTGCTTGAATTGAAACCAATGAGGCCAAAAATTGCTGAATTATTGAAACCTTTTGTGGGCCAGTGTGGCAAAGTCTGTCTAGTGCTGGTTCCTTCACCATCCAAAAGATGGACCACTCATTGGATAGACCAAATCAAAGAGTCATGATTTGTATGGTCCCTGATGCAAGCTTCACCATCCACAGTGACTCATCATTTACGATTGGCAAACACCAATATAATGTCATTTCTCATCCTTGTGCAATTATCACCTATTGTGAGCAATTTTAGGAATTTGTCTCTGTTCAAAAGTTACATTTGTTTGAATTTTACTAAGACAAGAAAAAAATAATAATTTTATTTAAATAAAAATATTTAAAATTTCATTAAGCGTTTGTCCAACGAACGCTTTTTCTCTAACAATCCTAAATTTGATAAATAACAATTACATCTCTCTCTCTCTCTCTCTCTCTCTCTCTCTCTCTCTCAAATACACGATTTTTGTAGATTGGTTGTTAATTTTTCTTTGTCACGGATTCATGTGAACGATCCAAACCCAAGAATTTTGGAGGAAGATTCAAATTGCAGACAAATTTTGTATCTATACAAGTTTATCTCATGGTCCTACCCACATAAAAATAAAAATAAAAATAAAAAAGAGAAAAAATCAGAATGCAGCAGGAGGCATCACATTCTTCTTTGTCAAAAACTGTGTCAGAGCATGTGACAACTTGCCGGCAATCAACTTATTTGCAAGTCTTGTCTATTCGGATATTTTGATCATGCCTTTCATTCTTCTTTAGCTCTAATCTTATATTCATTTCAGAAATATCCATATCCCATGTCAATATAATTAATACCAAATAGAGTTTAAATAAGCTTAGCATGAAAGTAGAGTACAACTACTAGCACCCTACGTTGGTAGGATTAACATTAATGACAATCTTCTAAGTAAGTGAATTAGGCTATAAATAAGTTGAGTTAAGTCAAATAACAAGTTTTTTGAGTTTGAATTGCTAAAATCAACCAGTTTCAGGTTGTGATAAAGCTTGACTTATTTATGTATTGAACTGATTTCAAATAAACTTTTAATAAAACCGATTATAAGTCTAGCCCAATTATAAAACTTGATTTTTCATGGAGGTACAATTATGATTTTTCAGCTGAATCCTAATTAAACTGATACAGGTGACTTATAGATAGTTGCATGTATCTGGGTTTGCTCTAACAATCATACACCCGAAAGGCCAGTCAGGGTTGGTTCTAGACAATTCGAGACTTAAAACGATAAAATGAACAATTCTAAATGAGGTCTTTTTAAATATTAATATAATTTTTTACTTTATTTTATATATATATATATACACACATTATATTTACTTTTGTTATATAAAATTTAATTGTTTTCAACAAGAGAGAGGTACATATTAAATGAAACTCTAATAATAGAGTTTTTACATAATTTTTTTTTTTATCTAAATAGATAGTAATAAAATATTAGAGTAAAATACGAATAAAATTTTATTAACAAAATTAAAATTTTTTTTATAAGGCCTTTAATAGTGTTCGGTTTTTATTAAACTTAAACTTTTAATTTGATTATATTATAAATTCATAATATTAAATGAAACTCAAATAATAGAGTTTTTACATAATTTTTTTTTATCTAAATAGATAGTAATAAAATATTAGAGTAAAATACGAATAAAATTTTATTAATAGAATTAAGTTTTTTTATGGAACCTTTAATAGTGTTCGATTTTTATTAAACTTAAACTTCTAATTTGATTATATTATAAATTCATAAAATTTGGATCTTTTGTAGAGCTAGATTTTTATTAATTTTAAACTTTTAATTTGATTATACTGTAATATATAAAATTTGGATCCTTATCTTTAAATGAGACTTAAAGTTGTTGGCTTTATGATTAAGCCACGTGATTAGCCGTACTTATTACATTATCAAATTGGGTTCAAGAGTTTAATAAATTTTAAAATATATTCTCACTTAATTTGTTTATCTCGGGAGTTGGTATAAAAAAAATTTAATCCAACCAAATTTAAATAACTTAATTCTTTTAACATGTAGAGCTGTCAAAAGAGCAACATAGATAATAATAATAGAAGTTAACATAGTTTGGCAGAGTATGGGCAGATATGCTCACACCTCAATGATAAGTTATTCAAAGACATTGACAGTTTCAATATTAAGAAATAAGATTAGTGGCATTGCAATTAAGGGACTATTTTAAGCCAAAAAATAAGGCAAAGCAAAGAACAAATAAACGAGGGTCAGTGCTCTTAAAAAGAAGATTTGAATGAAACTTTGGGAAAAGTATATTTAGAATATCTTGAAAGGGTTTCTTCTAGAGGACCTTTAAAGCATTATTTGGTCTCTTAATGTTGTTACCCATGCTCCCTCACAATGGATTAAGCTAAGCAGCACGATTGCTCACAAGAAGCCACGATGCCTAGTCAAAAAGAGTATTTGTAAAGTGATCTTAATTAAGATTTTCTTTAATTAATTATGCATGTTTGATAAAATATGATTTAACTGGTAGTTAAAGTAGGCATACGGTTGAAGAAAAGCAGCCTTGTGAATTTGTGAGTCCATTCAGCTAATAGCACATGACATTACTGTCTCCTTTATTATATTGAAACCGATTAATTAACTTGTTGAATAGAGATTTATGTATTGGCTAATCAACTTTGCCCCATTGGGTATCTGAGTCTCCATAAAATAAGAATGTGAATCGTACCTTTTTGTAAAGGCAACATCAAGGAGGAAATGAGATCCTTGGATACTGGATTTTCTTTTTCTCTTTCTTTTTCTTTTTTTGAGTTTACTTTTATTTCAGTTTTCCTTTTCCATGTGCGCTGGTATAATTCCATTCCAGAGTGTTTGAGCAGACATAAAACTCCACAAAAGCCGATCATAAAAGAAATAATCCAGATCATTGCCAGTTAGCACTTCAGGAGCTTGACTAGTTACAAGGTTTTATTGTTTGATGAGTTGGTTAGCATATATGCCCCTTTTACACTAGTGTGTGTATATATACATATATTTATACACACTATCTCTCAATTGAGATTTGAATTCTTGATCTCTTTGAGAGGTAGAGGTGGTACCATTCATGATTATTTATTTTTATATATATATATATATGTGTATGTATCTTTATATAGCAATGTAATTTTCAGCCATATGACTTAATTTTCCAATTTTGTTAACATGGTCCATGCAGAGTTAAAAATGATGGCGGCTGTATTGGCGGTATATATGGTATTTAACCCTCTTTTTTATCTTTTCTTTTCTTTTCTTCCCATTTTTTTGTCCTCCCAGGAGCCCAAAAAAGTATCCAAAACAACTTTAGGTTAATTGACTATTACATGATTTGCATGATCTCTAACCAATATAAAGTCATCATTAAGAAATTCATCATAGTAAATAAAGTTATTTAGAAAAATGGAAGATTCGGAAAGTGTCCAAAAGTGTCCGTGTCCGACACGGACACGTTGAATATATCATAAAAACCTAATGTTATTTTAATTAAAATTGACATAAAAACACATAAATTTTAAAAATATTATTAAGATATTAAAATAACAAAATTATTAAATAAAAAGTAAAGAACTTCATTTTATCATCAATCTTCATGATTCAAGTTTTCGGACACGTATCCGGGAAGTGTCCAAGAGTGTCGGTGTCCGACACAGACACGTGAGCCAAAATAGAGTATCTGTGCTTCATAGTTCAATACTTTTATATGTTTCATTTTAATCTAATAAATATTCATAATTTTATAGACAATTTTGTATACTAAAGTATTTTTAATTCTCATAACTCATTTTTGGGTATGTTAAACCACCAACTCATCTAAAAATTTAAGCTATTAAATAGGATAGAGAGGGTGTAACTTTAATATTATATCTTTTAACACGACCCATTATGTGTGGCCAGACGTCAACACGTGCATAATTCATCTAAAAACTCAAGCTATTAAAGAGGGCAAAAAGGGTGTAACTTTAACATTATATCTTCTAACACATTCCCTCGCGTATGGCAAGATTGATTATTAGGGTGACGATGAGGTTTGAACACGAGATCATTTGCCTCTTTTGATACCATGTTAAACCATTAATTCATCTAAAAGTTTAAGCTTTTAGATGAGTTAGTGATTTAGTAGGGTAACGAGAAAAAAATATTATTACAGTTAGACCACCCACCCCATCGGCTTACTCTCATGTCATTTGCATAAGCCTATCCCTTATCCACCAAATTTAAAGTATGTAGGGTATTACAATTATGTTCCTGTTTCATGTGTCATAACAATTCATGTTCCGAGTTACATTCTGCCTGCTTTTTTATTTGTAATTTCTAAAACTTTCCCATCCATGCATATAGCCAAAATGCCATTTATCTCAAGGAAAAGGAGAAGCGGGAGAAGGAGATGCGGATTCAGATCATCAATGAAGCTGAGGAGTATAAGCGATCTTTTTATGAGAAAAGGAAGCTCAACTGCGAGACAAACAAAGCTCAAAACAGAGAAAGAGAGAAGGTATAACTGCCAAAATCCATTTTCCCTTTTCCCTACCTATTATATTTTGTACCTTTTTTTGTTGTTTAGAGAAGTGACTTTGTGTTTTGGGGCAGTTGTACTTGGCCAACCAAGAGAAGTTCCACAAAGAAGCCGACAAGCAGTACTGGAAAGCAATAGCCGAGCTCATTCCTCTTGAGGTTGCTAATATTGAGAAGAGGAGAGGTAAGAAAGATGACGAAAAGAAGCCTTCAATAATGGTCATTCAGGGTCCAAAGCCTGGGAAACCCACGGATCTTACAAGACTGCAGCAAATCCTTTTGAAGCTGAAGCAAACCCCTCCACCTCACATGTTACCTCCCCCACCTCCAAAAGATGGCAGGACACAAAGGAAGGGAAGGATGCCAAGACTGGGAAAGATGCCACAAGTGCAGTTGCCAAGGAAGAGAAAGATGCCAAGAATGGAAAAGATGCAACCCCAACAACTGCCTCGCCAGCTGCTGCTGGGGACAAGCCTGCCTCGCCAGTTGCTGCTGGGGACAAACCTGCCTTGCCAGCTCCTGCTGGGGACAAGCCTAGTTCACCTGCTAAAGATGCTGCTACAGATGGTACACCTGATGCATCCAAATCAGAGGCTGCTGCAGCACCAACTGAGGATGAGAAAGTTACAGAAACCGAATCGGCCTCTGTTGCATGATGACTAACTAGTATTTTCTCTTCGTGTCAATCTTTTCCTAATTAATTTATCATCTTCCCACACGCATTTTTGAATATGTTGCCTATTGATGTTCCAGTTTTTTGACTTCGTCAAAGCTTGAACCTTTCCTTGCTGTATATCCTGAATCAAAAGTGAATTAGATTGCCACCGGGGAGGGCTCCGGTGGTAGCCACTCTGATGGTTAAGTTAGAGAAGATAAAAGTGTATATTCTCAGATAATTCTTATGTAGATAATTCAAAAGACCTCCTCTTTACGTACCTTTTTCCTTGTATTTATAAGTTGTAAGAAATATCAAACCCAAGGTCAAGTGGTGGAACCATTTCATCATGATTACACACGTCATGGTTGCCACCGGCCATGCTGATTATGTAGGGCTAGAAACCATTTCCGTCTTTTGCAGGACTAAGGTGTGCCGTGTGTCAGAAGGTGGCAGTTTTATCATAATTACTCGTGATATTATTTCTTGTCCGTATCCGTCCTATTACTATGAGGTCGGTAGACCGAGGTCGTGGGGACGAGATCAGTATACCAAGTTATTATAATTCCTAGACCCTTCTTACCGAAGTCAGGTTGGCCGATTTGATTGTCTTACGAATTTTTATAGAACGAGACTAGACACATGTCATGTTCTGGTTGGTTGGGATATTTTTGGAGTATCAGCTACTCCCCCCCGAGCCTCAATTCTGAGCATGCGTTCAGAACTTAGGTTAGGGTTTTTACAAGATCACGTGGCGTTACCAACTGAATGCGTGGTTCCCTATTCTAAAGAAGTGGCAGTCGTCATATTCATCACCACGCGCGTTATAACGTTTGGGTGATCGAGGCCATGATTACAGTAGCCGTTTGCGTATTTCTCGAGATAAAATAAAGTTGTTTCATCTATCGAGATAGTAAATGCCGATTTTGTATAAATAGTGGATGGCGGAGTTTTGAAATCCGTTTGCTTATTTCAAATTTTTTCAAACTTGTGTTCAAGCGTTTCTCTTGGCAAGGAGTGCAATTTCGGGCGATCGTTTTGAGGGATTCCGGCTATCATAATCTGAGTTCCGTTTCTGGTAATTTCTGGTTTTTTGCATTTCTTCGTTTGTTTCATTTTTCTTTTTCCCTTTCCTTTTCATATTTTCTCCGAACCCTGCTGTCAACCATGTCAAATTTCGATAGGGGGGAAGTTAGGGTTGAGTTTGAAACGATTAGTGGGGATAGTTCTTCCTCTTCGTCTCCTTCTTCTTTTTCTTCTTCTTCGTTTGAATCTGTTTCGGGGCCTAACAATAGGGAGGCTAGTACGTCTCAGAGAGAAGAAGGAGAAAGTGCTATGACGAAGGAGATGGTAGAAGCTATTAGGAAACAATATAAGTTTCCAAAGAATGTATCCTGTAGGGTTCCTAAATCTTCAGATCGCCCCTCTAACATTAAAAGGGGCGAGATTTGTGTTTATTTAGAATGGTTCGACTTAGGTGTTCGGTTCCCTTTCCACCCTATTTTTATTGAATTTTTTACATGGTTCAACATCTGTCCAGCCGAGTTGAATGTAAACAGTTGGAGACAGCTGTTGGCCATCATAGTTTTAGGTCACCTAAATGAGGTTCAAATAGATCTGGACCTCATCCGTAGTCAGATGGATATGAAATATCTTAGTTCGAAGGTACTGTTTTACATATGTTTCGATCAGAGGTTTAGACCTCTGACTTCGGTACCATCTTCCAACAAGACATGGAAGAAGTGGTATTTTTTGTGGGGGGTGGCTGGGAGCGAGAAGATTATGAAAATCATACGAGTATTTTTTCTCGGCACACTGGTCCAAGGGGTAAGCATCTAGATCTGAGGTCGGTGTAAGGTA
Source organism: Nyssa sinensis (assembly GCA_008638375.1). Lineage (NCBI taxonomy): Eukaryota > Viridiplantae > Streptophyta > Magnoliopsida > Cornales > Nyssaceae > Nyssa > Nyssa sinensis. Next base: position 42,430,184 of record CM018047.1, on the reverse strand, counting down.
TTTGTCTATTCTATCTTCCTCTCATGTCTTGATAAATTTATTTTACAGATACAAGGAAGTGGAAGAGGGCGGCCTTTACTCCCGAGATTGAAAAGAGATATCACTGACTTCTACAGCCCGTTCTCTGACCTCATTATAGCATCCTGTCCCCCTAGAACTTAATGGCGACTGGTCTGACAAAAGAAGATGCTAAATCGATGAAGAGATCAATCATTTTTGGTTATGTGCCCCAGGTTAAGGCAAAAACTAGGGGGGGCAGCCTCTTTAGCGGCACCGAATCCTGTTGAAGGACCATCTTCATCAACCGTCCCTCCACCGGTGCAGAAGAAGAGGAGGATGATATCTAGAGCTGCTCGTGAAACCTCCGAGGTGCCAACACAAGGGACCGCTGAGGTCCTTTATGCTGACGTTCCTTTGCGGCCGGTGTAGGGGCGACCTCGGCAAACCAGACCTTTGACCCTCCTGTCCATGCGGCTCCTCAGGAGGGTCTAAGCCCAACTTTGATCAATCCGACCGATGCACCATCGGGTACTAAGGCCATGAAGTTAGCCCTTTCGGTGGGACTTCCTCCCGGTTTTCAAGGCCAGAGTTCGAGGCAGGTCATCGGTGATATGATGACCGCCCATGCAAAGGTAAAAGTTTTATTTTTACGTATATACATAGATATCTTTTTCTTGTACTGATTTCCGTTGCTTTTTGTTTATAGGGTCTTCGAGTTATGAGACTTCTTATGGACCGTTTTGATCAAGCTGAGAAGGTAAGTAACCTTCAAGCGGAACTAAAAAAGACTCGATTTGAACTAAAAATGGCTCAGTTAGACGCCAAGGCAGCCCGGACTGAGCTGACTGTGGCACATTCTGAGTTGGCAGCATCCCAAAGCAAAATTCATGCTTTGGAGACTCAATATGAAGCCCTCCAGTCAAAGCATATATAGGTGTCACAGACCAGAGATGCCATGTTTAGTCAAAGGGATAAATATCGTCAGAATATCGACGATTTAAAGAAAAAATTCAAGGAAGCCGAGGCTGCCGAAGTCAAGAAAATTGAAGAAGTCAAGGTTGCTACTAAGGCGGGGATGATGGAGCTGGTTCATTCTATGGGAAGAGAACTTATGGATTCTGGGTATCTTCTATGCAGAAAGAAGATTCAGAAGCTATATCCAGCTCTGGATATCTCAAAATTGGAGGAAGTGGTAGTAGAGCCATCTGTACCTAATTCACCTAAGCAATCAGCTCAAGATCAAGTGGTTGAAGACGCTGTGCCTATTTCTTCCATTCCTCCAGTAAAGCCAAAGTAGTTTATGTATCGTTTTGGCTTATAAACATTTTTCTTTTTTGGGGCGTTTATTTAAACAATTTTTATTTTTATTGATATCTCAAGATGTATACCCGAAATATATAAAAATTAGTTTTGTTTTAATTAAGTTTGTGCCTTTCATAATATGTCAAGATAACTTTGTTGCTCATACTTTGATCACAATTTGTAATTGTAAAATACTCGTGATAAGATTGAATTTTCTAAATGTAAGTATGAGACTAACTTGGATACCAAGGTGATAATCGTCAAAAAATAAACTGTCCGAAGTAATCACCCTTTATAGTAAGACGAGTACTTTGACTGTTCTTACAAGTTAGGAATTGGCCTTTATGATTTAATCGCTTCAGCTCTAGATATTTTAAGGTTGGTACACCGAACTTGTTGTCGTAGATGTACAGCACGTTTTCCTGTAGAGGCTTTTGTTTGGATAGACCAGTTCAAAGACTGATACATCATATTTGGGACTTTACCTATAGCATTATTGCTTATAGGGGCCCTATTTAGATAATTCATTTGAAGATCTGTATACATAAAATGTGGCTTCCATAACAGAGAAAAGTTTTATTGATAATACTTCCTTAGATGCTCGATATTCCATGGTCGAGGAATGGGTTTTCCTGACATATCCTCCAACCAATAAGTCGTAGGCCTGATAATCTTAATGATTTTATAGGGCCCTTCCCAGTTTGGGGAAAGTTTTCCCATAGTGGGATCTTTTGTATTAGGAAATATTCTTCTGAGAACATAGTCACCGAGTTGTAAATTTACGGGCTTCATTCTTCGATTGAAACTTTTAACCACTCGTCGTTGATATTCTGCAGTTGTAATTGCAGCTTGTTCTCTTTTCCCTTCTAGTAGGTCGAGGTTTTCTGTCAATTGGAGATCATTGGCCTCTTGGTAGAAGGTTTCCTTCCTTAGAGTGGGCATACCGATCTCTACCGGAATTACCGCTTCGGTACCATAAGCAAGTGAAAATGGTGTTTCAGACGTTGATGTTCTTCTTGTAGTTCGGTATGCCCAAAGTACTCCAGGAAGCTTTTCAACCCATCTGCCTGTGGCCTTTTCTAATCTTTTCTTGATGGCATCGATGATCGTACGATTAGTAACCTCGGTTTGTCTATTCGCTTGAGGATGTCCTGGTGAGGAAAAATGATGGCTGATATGTAGATCAGCACAGAATTTGTAAAATATTTTTCCAAAAAACTAGGTACCGTTGTCCGAGATGATGACTCGCGGTATATCGAACTTGCATACAATATTTTTCCATGTAAAATTTTTTACCTCCACCTCTATAATGTGAGTTAATGGTTCCGCTTCTGTCCATTTTGAGAAGTAATCAATAGTAACTAGGAGATATTTCTTGCTCTGGGGGGCCATTGGTAAGGGACCCACTATATCCATCCCCCATTGGACAAAAGGCCATGGATTGGAAATATAAGTGAGCTGTTGATATGGCTGATGTTGATAGGAGGTGAAGTGTTGACATTTATCACATTTTTTCACATATTCTTTAGCATCGATAAGCATACCAGGCCAATAATAACCTTGAGTAAGAGCTCGGTGGGAGATAGTCCTTCCACCGTTGTGATTCTCGCATATTCCTTCATGGATTTCGGCTAACACATACTCGGACTCTGTTGGAGATAGACATCTCAGAAGTGGCTGGGTATAGGACCTACGGTAGAGTTTTTTGTTTAAAATGAGGTACCGTGTCGCTCTAATCCGTATACGCCGTGCTTGATTACTTTCCTCGGTTAGTTCTCCTTCTTCCAAGTAACGAAGGATAGGAGTCCTCCAATCCTGAGGTCGTCCTGTAATGTCAATGGAATGCACTTCCTGGATGCTTGGTTTCATTTGATAAGAGATGCTAATCTTTGAGTCTTTGGTAAGCTCTGAGTGAGAGGCCATATTTGCAAGGGCATCAGCTTGTGCATTTTGATTCCTTTCAATTTTCTGGATACTAAATTTAGCAAATGACTTCTTCAGAGAGTTCACTATTTCTACATACCTGATCATTCGGTCATCTTTAGCCATAAATTCGTCTGAAACCTGACCCACCACTAGCTGCGAGTCAGAGAATGCTTCAAGGTTACCAATTTCACATTCTATGGCTAGCCTCATACCGAGAATTAGAGCTTCATACTCTGTTTCGTTGTTGGAAGATTTAAAGCCCAAGGCAACGGCTTTTTCTATTTTGATTCCGTCTGGAGAACAGAGTACAATACCGACGCCAGAACCCTTATCAGTGGAAGAACCATCGACGTGGAGCTGCCATGTTGTTATATCCATGTCTGCCTCAAGATTTCCCTCTGAGGCTGGTGTGAATTCTACAACAAAGTCTGCCAAGGCCTGGGCTTTGATGGCAGTCTGAGGTATATAAGTTATATCAAACTCGCCCAATTCTACCGACCATTTTATCAAGCATCCAGAGGTGTCTCGTTTGTGCAGAATTGCTTTTAAGGGGTAAGACGTCGGTATCACAATTGAGTGAGCTTGAAAGTAAGGCCGAAGTTTTCGTGCAGAACTTATCAGAGCAAAGACCAATTTTTATACCTCGAGATATCTTTTTTCTGAACCAAGGAGTGCCTTGCTGGTATGAAAAATGGGTTTCTGACATCCTTTTTCTTCATGAATGAGTGCAGAACGTACCGCATTCCTGGATACTGCGAGATAGAGGAAGAGTTTCTCCCCTTTCATTGGTTTGGAAAGAAGTTCTCGGGATGCCATGTATCGTTTTAGGTCTTTAAAGGCTACGGTGCATTCAGGGGTCCATTCAAGGGCCTTATTCCCCCTCGGGGCTTTGAAGAAAGAGAGGCATCGGTCGGTGGATCTAAAGATGAATCTATTCAAAGCTGCAACCCTACCGTTAAGTGCTTGGATGTCTTTCCTTGACCTCGGAGGTTCCAACGCTAGTAATACTTTGATCTGCGAAGGATCTGCCTCTATTCCTCTTTGGAAGATTAGAAAACCGAGAAATTTGCTTTCTCTAACACCGAAAGTACATTTTGAAGGATTTAACTTCATTCGGTACTACTTCAAAATCTGGAAGGTTTTCTTTAAATGGTCGATGTGGTCATGCTTTTGCCGACTTTTGACCAACATATCATCGATATAAACCTCTATGGTGTGGCCAATCAGAGGTTCAAACATTTTGTTGACTAGTCGCTGGTAGGTTGCACCGGCATTTTTCAAACCAAATGGCATCACCTTATAACAATATAAACCTCTTTCTGAGACGAAGGATGTCTTTTCTTGATCTAGAGGGTACATCTGGATTTGATTATATCCTGAGTATGCGTCCATAAAACTCATCAATTCATGGCCAACAGTTGCATCAACCAACTAATCTATTCTTGGGAGGGGGAAGCTGTCCTTAGGGCATGTTTTGTTAAGATCGGTATAATCGACGCAAACGCGCCATTTACCATTCTTTTTCTTCACGAGTACAGTATTGGCGAGCCAATTTGGATAAAACACTTCTTTGATCATCTGTGCCTTCAACAGTTGTTGGACTTTGTCATTAATTATCTTATGTCTCTCTGGGGCGAAGGTCCGCCGCTTCTGTCGGACCAGGAGATGACATGGGTCGGTCGTTAACTTATGGCAGATAATAGAGGGGTCTATTCCTTCCATGTCTCTGGTTTCCCAAGCGAAGATAGATAAATTATTTTTTAAGAATTAAATCATTTCCTCTTGCTCTGAGTTGGATAAATCCATACCGAGCTGTAAATAATGTTCTTCGCCGTTAGAACTTACTAGCACTTTGAGGGGCTCCTAGGTCGGTTTTGCCACGCTATCTCTTCCTCGAGGGCTCAATGGTTCATGGAGCTCGGTAGGGGTCTCCGTATCTTCTTGTGACTTAAAGGGATCCCGAGGTATTTGTAATTGCAATTTGGGACATTTTCCTTTTAATGCAACAACATGGCACTCCCGAGATGTTAACTGGGAACCTTTGACGGTGTATACGTGATCGTTATGTACATATTTGAGGCATTGATGAAGAGTGGAAGTAACTGTTCCCATTTGATGGAGCCATGGCCTTCCGATGATAATGTTATAAGGCGATCGAGAGTCGATGATCATATATTCAGAGATGAGAGTTTTCTGATCCTCCCCTTCGCCCACAATAGTTGGTAGTTTGATCCCTCCTAGTGACGAGCTCAGGTTACCATCAAACCCTGCTATTACGGCAGTGGTGCCTTTGAGATCGATGGTATCGAGCTGCATATTTTTAAAAGGTTCATAAAAAAGGATATTGGTGGAACATCCTGTATCTACCAAATATTCTTTTGACATCGAAGTTTGCCACTCTGCAAGAGATGATGAGTGCATCACTGTGAGCACAGTGCACACCAACCAGATCCATTTCTGAAAACTGGATCCGCGGTAGTGGCCTCAACTTTTTCTCAATCGTAGAGACAAGAAGAGGGCTTGTTTTTGCCCTTGCTTCTCGGACGTAACGTTTCTTTGCCTAGTTGGACATACCGGTCAATGAGTTATCAGTATGGAGGACAAGGATAACCTGATTGTTCTGGCGAGGTTGGTCAGTTTGAGGTTCGTTTGATCCAAGCCTTTGACCCTGTCATTGCTGTTGGGGCCGTTGGTTTTGCTTAGGCTGCTGGGGCCTTTGATTTTGATTATTTGAGCCTCCATCACGCTGAACAAACTCTTTCAGATGTCCTCTCCGGATCAATTGCTCAATCTCCTGTTGGAGATTCCTACACATCTCTGTCGTATGCCCGTGATCTTTATGGAACTTACAGTACTTACTCCGATCTCGGGAGTCTGGATGGCAGTATAAAGGGTCTAGAGCCTTCAGATTTTCGCGTGTTCGTACTTGATGATAAACTTGCGTGAGAGATGCATTCAAGTGTGTCAGCGTTGTATTCAGAGGTGCATATGACTGAAACCTCCCGGTTGCTGACTGGTTTTGAGTTCGAGAGGTAGTTTTTTTATCTGGGCTCCGTTGTCTTTTGTTTGTAGTGCCGGAGCTTTGGTTTTGGGTAGTATCAGTTTGTTGTGACTGCTCCTTCGCTTTGCGAAGAGATGCCCTCGTATCTTCTAAATTTATATGTTTCTTGGCTCGCTCCATTAATGATGCCATGTCGGCCGGAGGATTCTTGGTTAAAGAATCATAGAGTTGTCCCGGCCACAATCCTGCATGAAGTGCTGCCACCAAAAAACCCGGACTGCAGTCCGTAATTTCGGTGAGTTCGGAATTGAACCGAGCGATGTAGTCTCGAAGTGATTCCCCCTTTTGCTGCTTGATTGTCAGAAGAAACTCTGGTCCCTTTTTTAGCCTCCAGCTAGTTAAAAATCGATCGAGGAAACGTCTACTGAGCTCATAAAAGCTCAGGACTGACTCCTGCGGGAGGTTGTGGAACCACCGTAAGGCTGCGCCCTTAAGACTTGTAACGAACGTGCCGCACAGGAAAGCATCGGTGGCTCTACGCAGGGCCATCGTATGTTGATAGTTGGAGACACTACAAAAAATTGGAGTATTTGCGACGCACGGTATTTGCGACGCCCATAAAGCGTCGCTAAAAGGGCCCTTTTGCGACGCACAAAGCGTGCGTCGCTAAAAAAGGCAACAAAATTGGTTCCCGCGCAAAAAAAGTTGGCGGCAACCTATTGGCGACGCACATTCAAGTATTAGCGACGCCTATGTGCGTCGCTAATAATCAAAACCTTTTAGCGACGTTCATTCGAGCGTCGCGAATAGTGGTGAAAGAGGAACGATGTCGTTTCGTTGGGGCATTAGCGACGGACATTGACTTATTAGCGACACTCACGTGGGCGTCGCTAATAAGTCTTATAAAACTTCGCGCCGCCCCCTGTTTTCTCTCTCTCTCTCTCTCTCTCTCTCTCATTCTTGCTCTGTGTTTTTGATCGACGACTCTCTCTCTCTCTCGGTCTCTTTGCTTTTGATCCATTGGAGGCTATCTCTTGCATCGGACACATCGATTGACAAGGGGGAAAACATCAAAATTGTGCTGTCTCTCAAGTAGGTATGCCTTGTCTTTGGATTTAGATTCCCTTATTTGGTTTCACGATTTCGGATTGTTACCTTCTTTTATTATTTTTTTGGGTACCAGTGGATGATTATCTTTATAACCTTATATCTGAATGCATGCTTGTTTGTTTAATATGTTAAAATCTGAACACTGTTGTTAATCTTCTAGCATGTTTATTCGGTGTCTTTGGCTTGTCTAAATTTTTTTTTTTGGATTTCGGATTGTTAACCTTATTTGACAATTTCGGATTGTTACCTTCTTCTATTATTTATTCTGTGTATTTGGCTTCTCTAAAATTGAAAGTAAAAATCTTGATAATGGGTGAGGGGAAAGGAAACTTTTTGGATGCAGACACACAATTTATTTTTTTATTTTTAGATATAAAATTGTGTGAAAAGTAAGTACATGTATCACCGGAATAACACTCAGGTTAATATAATATAATTTTTAAAATAAAACATAAGATAAATAATACAATATTATTAGAAAATATATTAAGACCTGATGGTTCTATTTATGAGTGTAAAGACATGGAATCTCTGAATAATTTTAATCTTGTCTGTTAAAAAAAATTATTGAATTAGATTCTATTTTTAATTTAAATATGAATTTGTTTGTTATCTGATTAGATTGGATTTGATCATATGTATATAAAATACAATTTTTTTTTGGTAATTAAACTTTTATTAGTCTTATATTTTCAATTTAGATCAACATATAAAGACATAAAATATATATATATATATATATATATATATTTTTGTAATTAAACCGTATATTGTTACAGACATGATTATAAATCTGACTCTTGAGATCAATTAATAATTATTTTTAAAATCATTGCTTTATTGATTTTATACTTGAGCCAATTATAATATTCGCATTTAAAAAAAAATTACATATATATAACAATTTGTGCCGTTGATGAGGGTGAATGCTTCATACCATACAATATTTTTTGAGAATGTTAATTTCACACAGAATGTTTAAAACATTACAACATTATTAATATGTGTTTTACAAATGTCATTTGTGTATAATAATACACAAATAATATCAAAATGTTTCAAATATTAGATTAGTAAAATTCATATATTTTTTTGAATTAATAAAAAAAAATTAAAAAAAATAATTTATCATATATTCCATATATCACATACTAATGTATCCATCGAGGTATTACTTTTATAATGGAGTAGGGAACTCCTTCTCTAATCCCTATATAGTGAAAAAATAATGTTCACTAAACCATTTCTTTTACAAAATAATAAACATAAGAAATTAAGTAGGTAACCATGAAACCTTCATATATTTATAATATATATATATATATATATATATACACACACACACACACACACACATAAGTAACAGATATAAGTTAGTGAAGGTTACTCTCCGAGTATGAAAATAACCAATTTCAAACCTTTGATAAAATTAAAACTTATCTATCGACATTTTATCATTGCATGTAAAAAAGTTATCTAAATCTTATTGAGTTAAAAAAAAAATTAAGTTAATCAAAGATTTACAGTTGTCTCATCAGGATCACATTTAAATTAATATTTTTATTACTTAATTAATAAAAATGTAAGTTCGTGAATCTAACACTAATTTATAATATGTACTGATATTTGACGTGCATGACAAGCACTGCAAAAAGGTCCAATCCAACCATTAGATTTATAACATACAATATCTATTTTTTGCAAGAATAAAAAATATCAACCTTGAAAATATGTGAATATTTTATTTTAATATTAAATTTTGTATAATTGTGTAGAAATTCTTTCCAAAATAAATATCTTATAATAACTCTCAAAAAATAAAAATAAAAATTGGGATTGTCCATTGATTCGTCATGGTACTGTCACTGACCACCAAGAAATGGGACGGGAATTTAGTGGTGTAATGTTGAAGATGTCAAGTGTGACATGAAGACATTGAGAGCACTAAGGGGGAAATTAATATAACCCTTTTGTTTTTAGCCAAGAGCTCATAACACGATAAATTATTATTGTATCAATCAGTCACGCAATGTGACAATTTCTATGATTTTAATATTTTGAAGAAATATACATAAAACCTACAACATTTCAATTTCTATGATTTTATTGAAATGATTAATGGAGCCATAATATTGGTATATAAGTGTTTTCTAACGATTGATTTTGCAAGCTAGAAAAATAATCCTTTGACTCATTTTTCATACAACAATAACATTGTTTTGAAAATCAAAAAACTATTACATTTATTTTTTTTTTCTACCAATTCAGCCATGTTTTAATAGGTCATAATAATTTATCTGTTCAAGTCTATTGTTTGGCTCTTTCTTACCGGAAGTGGTCTTGTTGTTGTTTTGATATGGCTTTGTCATGGAGTTGCTAGAGTTTGTTTCCCTTCAAATTAGAGTGATGTATACTATTTACAAATGCTATTGAACTTATTTACTGATTAAAAAAAAAAACTATTGAACTTCTTTAGAATGGCTATCATTTATTTTAAAGTAATTCAACCAAGAGATACTCATTAAAAAAAACCACAATTATGCTCTAAAAACTAACTTCATAATTTTTTTATAAACGTATGACGAGAAAATAAGAAAAATAATAAACAAAAAATCCATAGGTTTGAAAACTGAGGTATATATGGCTGCAATGATCAAATTGCAAATTATAATCAAGTATTGAACCATGTTTGTTGGGGGTATAATATTTTTCCCACTGCCACAGGGAATAATTGATTAGTGGGTGATTTTTATAGCAATTTCTGTGTTAGGCATGTTTCTGGGTGAAAATTTCATGCCTGGATAGAGATTTGGGTGGAGACTGTATGCATATCCCCTTTCCGGTGTATATTGATGAGATGAGATGTTGTATTTTATAATTTTTGTAACATTGTATTCTTGAATCTTAGTTTTTCAATGCTGCTTAGTTCGAGACTGTACCCACAACTTGGCATGGGCTATAATGTTCTAACTATGTGAAAAATGGTATTTTTTTTTTTATTTTTTTGAGTAGGATAGTATTATTATAACTCGAACATATATAAAATAAGATATTTTAATTATTAAATGGTATAAATATTTAGTTTTTATTAATCTTGATCATTTTATTTTTAATTTTAAATTATCTACTAATTAAAATATCATATATATGATGTGAGTTGGAAGATAGAATAACATTAGAAATTATTTTCAGTAATGCTATTTAATTAAATAAATTTAGTCCTAATTATAAATTAACTAATGATAACAAATGATATAATTTATTCTAATTATTTCAAGTGTCTAATCAGTATATGATTTCAACTTACTGTGTTATACTAATAATCATTAAACTACTATTTTACATCCCATGCAAGCCTTTATGTTCCGACTTAGGCATTGATTTCATTAGGTGACAGCACTGGCCTAAATTAAGATGATTGGTGGGTTTACCATTAATCGGTTCTGTCAAAATAATTTAGAGTGACCCCTTTTTCAGTTAATGGCCTGTTTTCAATGCTCCATGAATCCTCTAATTAGAATTTTTTTACCAAACTCAACTTATTTGAGTTTGATTTAATTTAATATATGTAAATTTTCATTTTAATTTTTAAAATATAATTCTAAAAATAATTTTTTAACAAAATTATATATTTAAATTAATAAAATTTTTGAAATTATCTCAAATTTTTGTTAATTTGTACAAGTCATCCAAAATCGTTATTAGTTTAAAACCACATATTAAATATGCGATTTAAAAAATTAGATAAAGTTGATAAATAAATTAAAATTATCTACGTCGGATTAAATAAACTAAAAAACTCACTACCATTTAGTAAAAGATTCTCCCAAATAAACTAAAAGACTGTTCTGGGCAAGAGGCGTGGCTATGTGCGTGGCTTAGGGACTGGGATGGCGCTGACGACATCGTCCTTTGAGAGTGATGCTAGGGCACACTCAGCTACGGCGGCAGTTCAACAAGAGAATGTAATGCTGCGCCAGAGACTAGATAGCCTCGAGGAGCGATATGCCGAGATACAGACTCTTTTGCAAACGATGATAAGCCAACAGCGTGACTCTTCACAACCTTGGTAAGTTTTTAAAATTATATACTTTTGTGAATTTATTATTTATAGAAAATGCACCGAAGTCACATCACATACCTCAAAAATGATAAAATAGACTTGCACGAACTTACGGAACTCGGTTCCGATGCCCGGTTTGAAACTTATGCAAGTTTCAGCCTCAAAAAGGCCCATTTGGGGGTTTTGACAGACCAAAATGCCGGATATCGGCCTAATTGCACCGAAACCAACTCACACACCTCACAAATGATAAAATAGACTTGCACGAACTTACGACACTCGGTTCCGATGCCCGGTTTGAAACTTACGCAAGTTTCAGCCTCAAAAAGGCCCATTTGGGGGTTTTGACAGACCAAAATGCCGGATATCGGCCTAACTACACCGAAACCACCTCACACACCTCACAAATGATAAAATAGAGTTGCACGAACTTACGGAACTCGGTTCCGATGCCCGGTTTGAAACTTATGCAAGTTTCAGCCTAAAAAATGCCCATTTGGGGGTTTTGACAGACCAAAATGCTGGATATCGGCCTAACTGCACCGAAACCACCTCACACACCTCACAAATGATAAAATAGAGTTGCACGAACTTACGGAACTCGGTTCCGATGCCCGGTTTGAAACTTATGCAAGTTTCAGCCTCAAAAAGGCCCATTTGGGGGTTTTGACAGACCAAAATGCCGGATATCGGCCTAACTGCACCGAAACCACCTCACACACCTCAAAAATGATAAAATAGACTTGCACGAACTTCCGACACTCGGTTCCGATGCCCGGTTTGAAACTTATGCAAGTTTCAGCCTCAAAAAGGCCCATTTGGGGGTTTTGACAGACCAAAATGCCGGATATCGGCCTAATTGCACCGAAACCACCTCACACACCTCACAAATGATAAAATAGACTTGCACGAACTTACGACACTCGGTTCCGATGCCCGGTTTGAAACTTACGCAAGTTTCAGCCTCAAAAAGGCCCATTTGGGGGTTTTGACAGACCAAAATGCCGGATATCGGCCTAACTACACTGAAACCACCTCACACACCTCACAAATGATAAAATAGAGTTGCACGAACTTACGGAACTCGGTTCCGATGCCCGGTTTGAAACTTATGCAAGTTTCAGCCTAAAAAATGCCCATTTGGGAGTTTTGACAGACCAAAATGTCGGATATCGGCCTAACTGTACCGAAACCACCTCACACACCTCACAAATGATAAAATAGAGTTGCACGAACTTACGGAACTCGGTTCCGATGCCCGGTTTGAAACTTATGCAAGTTTCAGCCTCAAAAAGGCCCATTTGGGGGTTTTGACAGACCAAAATGCCGGATATCGGCCTAACTGCACCGAAACCACCTCACACACCTCAAAAATGATAAAATAGACTTGTACTAACTTCCAACACTCGGTTCCGATGCCCGGTTTGAAACTTATGCAAGTTTCAGCCTCAAAAAGGCCTATTTGGGGGTTTTGATAGACCAAAATGCCGGATATCGGCCTAATTTCACCGAAACCACCTCACACACCTCACAAATGATAAAATAGACTTGCACGAACTTCCGACACTCGGTTCCGATGCCCGGTTTGAAACTTATGCAAGTTTCAGCCTCAAAAAGGCCCATTTTGGGGTTTTGACAGACCAAAATGTCGGATATTGGCCTAATTGCACTGAAACCACCTCACACACCTCACAAATGATAAAATAGACTTGCACGAACTTACGGAACTCGGTTCCGATGCCCGGTTTGAAACTTATGCAAGTTTCAGCCTAAAAAATGCCCATTTTGGGGTTTTGACAGACCAAAATGCCGGATATCGGCCTAACTGCACCGAAACCACCTCACACACCTCAAAAATGATAAAATAGACTTGCACGAACTTACGACACTCGGTTCCGATGCCTGGTTTGAAACTTATGCAAGTTTCAGCCTCAAAAAGGCCCATTTGGGGGTTTTGACAGACCAAAATACTGGATATCGGCCTAACTGCACCGAAACCACCTCACACACCTCACAAATGATAAAATAGACTTGCACGAACTTCCGACACTCGGTTCCGATGCCCGGTTTGAAACTTATGCAAGTTTCAGCCTCAAAAAGGCCCATTTGGGGGTTTTGACAGACCAAAATGCCGGATATCGGCCTAATTGCACCGAAACCACCTCACACACCTCAAAAATGATAAAATAGACTTGCACGAACTTACGACACTCGGTTCCGATGCCCGGTTTGAAACTTATGCAAGTTTCAGCCTCAAAAAGGCCCATTTTGGGGTTTTGATAGACCAAAATGCCGCATATCGGCCTAACTGCACCGAAACCACCTCACACACCTCACAAATGATAAATAGACTTGCACGAACTTACGACACTCGGTTCCGATACCCGGTTTGAAAGTTATGCAAGTTTCAGCCTCAAAAAGACCCATTTTGGGGTTTTGACAGACCAAAATGCCGCATATCGGCCTAACTGCACCGAAACCACCTCACACACCTCACAAATGATAAAATAGACTTATGCTACTTTATGTCGTTCTTATTATTTATGCATGCAAAAAACAAAAAAACAAAAAACTATTCACATTCTATGTTCATATATATATTTAATAATTGTTCTAATATATGTCGTTTGATCTTTATTTCAGATTGATCGGAGATTATTGTAGCGACGCTGTCTTTATGTTTTGCATCAAAACTTGTTATTTTTATTTTTTATTTTCATGGACATCTGTAGTAACATTTTGGACACAATTTTTAATTTTTTCTATTTAGTGATGAATGGTACATTTACAATTGTACATAATTAGTTTAATATATATATATATATGAATGTATTTTTCTGTTTCAAAATATTGATCATTTCAGAATGCTTGGATTTTATTGTATATCAGGATGGATGATTGATACAGGTTTAAACATGAAGAAAAATATATTAAAACAAAGCAGATAGTGTTGGAGAAAAAAAAAAAAAAAACACTTTTAGCGACGCACACCATAGCGTCGCTAAAAGTCTGAATTTAATTTAAAATCGCAAAAAAATCACTTTTAGCGACGCCCCGTGTGCGTCGCTAAAAGTCATTATTGGCGACGCACGCACTGAGCGTCGCTAATAATCACTTTTAGCGACGCACAGGGGGCGTCGCTAAAAGTGATTTTTTGCGACGCTCAAAACGTTCTTGGGTAGTATTGGCGACGCATGGATCCAATTATTAGCGACGCTCCATGGGCGTCGCTAATATTCACTTTTAGCGACGCCAATAGTTTGTGCGTCGCTAATAGTATTAGCGACGCCACTTTTTGTGACGCCTTAGCGACGCACGTATGTGTGTCGCTAAAGACCTTTAGCGACGCTCATTTGGACTATTAGCGACGCTCGTGAGCGTCGCTAATAGTCCATTTTGTTGTAGTGAGAGGTGGTCTCCAAGGTCGTCCGACCCATCATATGGAGTAAATTTTGGGACAATAAATTTTCGGGGACGTTCCTCCGATAAGATGGCTGCTGTGAAGGAAGTGGTAAACCTACCAAGCAGTTGAGCTATTTCATCTTGTTTAGCGAGAGCGTCTCCTTCTCTTGCATGGGTTGCCAGTCTTACGGAATCAGCCACTTCTTCCATCCTTGGTCGTACCCTGGATGGGGCAGCGTACTGTGGTACGGGCATGCTAGCCTCATGTCCAATGTGTAAAAGATGTTCCTGACTAGGATCAACATGTCCTGAGAGTCTTTGGGGAGGGATTAACGCTTGCTGAGGCCAGGAGCCTGATCGTACAGGATTGGCTCCTGAATTCGCAGGACTTAAATCCCTATTTTTACTGTGAGAGTGCATAGCCGGATGAAGATTGGGCGCCTCTTGCCCCATAACATGGGATTGGCGAGGTTTATCTCCGGCTCGAGCTGCGTCCTGGAGATCAACTGGACGGGCACTGGGACCTCCATCTTCATAAAGTCTTGCGCCAGTAAGGGAGGGAATTGGATTTCTTCCAGTAGGAATGCCTGGCAGAAGAGCTGCTAGGGTATCCGGCAGGTTCTGGGTTAAAGAAACCAGGACCTAGGATATGGCCGAAAGTTGTTCTTGCATTTGATCGGATTGTCTCCGCATTTGCTCCCTAATTTAGTCAAGTTGTTGTTGTACAGGATCGGAAGTTTCGCCTTCTTCGTCACCAGCTAATGGTTGGCTTTGAGTCATTTGTCTGGAACAGCGATTCGGAGCCATAACGAAGGATCAAAGTTGAAAATTAGGAAATGAATAGGAATGATTGCAAATCTGTTCCCACAAACGGTGCCAAACTGATGTTGTAGTTTTTCAACTTCGTCAAAGCTTGAACCTTTCCTTGCTGTATATCATGAATCAAAAGAGAATTAAATTGCCACCGGGGAGGGCTCCGGTGGTAGCTACTCCGATGGTTAAGTTAGAGAAGATAAAAGTATATATTCTCAGATAATTCTTATGTAGATAATTCAAAAGACCTCCTCCTCTTTACGTACCTTTTTCCTTGTATTTATAAGCTGTAAGAAATATAAAACCCAAGGTCAAGCGGTGGAACCATTTCATCATGATTACACACGTCATGGTTGCCACCGGCTATGCTGATTATGTAGGGCTAGAAACCCTTTCCGTCTTTTGCAGGACTAGGGTGTGCCGTGTGTCAGAAGGTGGCAGTTTTATCATAATTACTCGTGATATTATTTCTTGTCTGTATCTGTCCTATTACTATGAGGTTGATAGACCGAGGTCGCGGGGATGAGATCGGTATACCAAGTTATTATAATTCCTGGACCCCCCTTACCGAAGTCAGGTTGGCCGATTTGATTGTCTTACGAATTTTTATAGAACGAGACTAGACACGTGTCATGTTCTGGTTGGTTGGGATATTTTTGGCGTATCACCTACCATTTGTAATTGAGAATAAGAGCAGCTACATCTTGTTTCGAAGTCTGCATCATGTGCTCTGGAGAGCTTTCTTCCTAACTTGTTAGTTTTGAATTTGTTATTGCCTCCTAGTATTATTTTAGTTGGAATTTTATTTTCAGATGACTTTTGAGCATCAAATTTGTTTTGGCTGTCCATTGGTATTCTACCTATACCTGTTTGTTTTTGTGTGGATTACTGGTAATTTGGCTAAAAAATGGTGGGCCAGACTGTAATATAAGCATGCAGATTATTTTTGGTTAGTTATTCAGGCTGTTTTAAGTTAAAATACTCTCTGGTCATACATGGGTGGGTTGTATTGTGAGGATGATGCAGGTGGGAAAACTGTTTAAGGCATGGAGGAATTGGTAGAACTCTTTCCTCGGACCAACTAACAGAACTTTGCGGTTTTCATTCTTTTCTTTTCTTCCTTGTTTTCCTCAAAAGAAAAAAAAAGTATGCCCTTTTCATTTCCCCGACATTTGGAAGCAATACTATTTGTTTGAGATGGTGTTGGATAAGAAGAGTGGGAAAAATGTGTTTGATAGTTACACAGAGAGACCAGGGAGCAATGTTTCTATAGTGGAAATGTGTTCGTAAACTACACAGAGTAGGAGGTATTTAGGATGGGTAATCTCTGATAGTGAATGCTCCAATCTTTTCTTGTGTGATATTTCATGAGATGTCATGGCAGATTTTGGCTATTTGACAGAATGAAACTGGTAGGATATAGTCATTTGGACGGGAAATAGATAATAGATAATGGTGGGTTTTGTTTTTGACCCAGAAAGTGGAAGAACACTTAAAGATAACTATCAAATTATGATGTTTTATGGCTTACTTAGCAATATTGTGTGAAGGATATCATTCATGTCATGTGAGATAATCCAACCCTAAAAAGAGATTTTTCAAGAGTGGAGATCGTCCTTTATTTTTGGAGGATTGATTTGATGCTGAACACATGGAGAGATCTCAAGTGATGGGTGGGTCGATCATAATGGGACCGCCTCCACCTGTGGTCATCACACTTTTCTTGTCACCACCCACGAGTTGAAACTAAAGCCCTTTGCATGTGAGTTATGCTGTCATCCACAGCTTTAGACATATTATATGCACTGACATCTTTGCCTCGTGTAACTCCCATAGCATATATGGAAGTCAAAGACAGCAGTACACAATGTATAAACATGCATACAAGTATATCGATCAGCAATATCACTTTGCTGAATTATGTTTTACCTTCTTTCTAATGTAATAATCGAGACGCTAATGAAGAAGCTCATACCATATATATGCTTTTGTATAAGAAGAATATATATTTTTCATTTCAAGTGATGTGTCAATGTTACATGTTACATTGATTGCCTGCTTTTATCACCTTGTCTGGATGATGATATTCATGAGAATATGAGTTAACCATAACAACTCCTTTTTTAACTGTTGGATTTCACAGTTCACTGATGGCCATAGAAAAGTTTTAATATCCAACCAAATCAGAAGCACCAAACAGAGCGTAACCAAATTGATATAACAAACAAACAAGTACATTCATTAGTCCAAAGACATTACAAAAAAAAAAGAAAAAAAAGAAATACATGGCCCACAAGCTAAACTTACATAAATTACGCTCTCTCTCCTTTGGAGAGGGCTACAACTACAACCCTTCGCACTACAAAAGTAGGCAACAAAAAAAAAAACAGGGACAGAGAGAAGAAGAAAGAGCATTGGACGCCTGTGATGCGCTCCAACGGCTACTTTTCTTTTGGAAAAGAAAACCGACAACGGTTACTTTTTGTGTCATGGGGACTAGGGAAGGATTGGAGATAGATAGAAAGAGGGCTTTATTTGTTTCTCTTTGTCAAGAGTAAAAGAGTGGAGTAGTGGGGGGGGGGTGGTTTAGGTGAAAAAGTTACGGCGAGAGGTGTAAGTAGCTTTTGGAGACCAATTCCTTGGAATGACGTCCCTTGCAGATAGAGTTCTTGCTGTTGAGAGTGTTGTCAACTTTACGGAAAATGGTCCTCTTAAGGGTCCCCCAATTCTGCACCAAGTGGCACCCCATATATGCTTCATCTCCAACCACTCACTTGAACTTGCCTGTCCAAATATATATATCGTATCACAAATTATGTGTTATTTTGTGTTAAATTACTGAATTAGCCTTGTTTCATGAAATAACCAATTGGGTCGTGAGCTTCTTCTTTTTAGATAAATGTGGAAGTGCAGCAACCCTTTAGAAGATGACATGAAAGCTTCTTTAGAGACTTACAATGATTGACACTTTGATTTTCTTATAAACAAGAAGAAGTTAAAATGACATCATGAAAATTAATTTATAGAATTATGTTACCCCATGTGCAATTTTCACTCGTTCAGTTGTGTAATTATAGCTTGGAAAACATACTAATTGCCATTTTCTTTTAAGTTCAAGAGATTAATTGAAAACAAAAGTAGTTATGAACAAGTTTAATCAATCATATCAGAGAGCATGAGTGAGAAATATATACCTCTCTTATATGCATAGATCCAACATCACCATCTCCATCCTCAAACTCCACTAAAAGAGAGAGCCAGTAATCTGTCGATCCTTCATTTACACGGAAGGCAATGTTTTTTCCTGGATATTTACACGGGGTCCTACAAATTATATCAATAAAATTTACATTAATATGTTATCAAAATATCTTCATCTAAGTAGAAAAATATCCTCAGATAGTTTCCGGCCTAGTGCCTTTCGATTTTATTTTTTTTTAATAATTTGGTATTCAATTTTTTGGGTCGATTAATTTGGAGGGTAATTCCATTGTCTTTTGGGTCGATTAATTTGGGGGGATCAATTTCATTGTCTATTAGCGAAGGGGTCCGATTGAAGCTGGAACAACATTTCGTAGGAACTGACCTCTTCAAGTGAAAATGACATCCGTTATATTTCGACCTGACAATCTTAGAGGATAAGTCCCTTATTTATTATCTACCACCTACTTGGTCATTCCTAATGGAGTTTCTCTCCCATGTCTTTAATTACAACAATAGTAACTCGGAGTTTTTTTTTTTTTTTTTTTTATATCATATATGCAGCTTGGATTATTTTTTGTTTCCTAAAAAATAGTAGTCGTAAACTTGTTTATTAAATTTTTGTTCTATTTCAAATTGTCATTTTAAGTGACAACTTCACTGGAAGTGTCACTCCAAGTAACCATTTCAACATGAAATTAAGTGGTGTGTTGAAATAGTACATGAGTTTAGTAAATAAGTTTATAATTATCTTTATTTAAAAAATATATATCTCAAATTAACCAAGAGAATCTGGTATATAAAAAAAAAAAAATCTCCTAAAAATAATTAGGGATGGCAACGGGACGAGTTTGGAATGGATCAGAAGACCCCTTCCCTGATCCCGCCTCACAAAAGAAATGTTTCTCCCAAATCCATTTATACCCTGTGATAAGCGAGGGCGGTCCTTATCGGTGTCTTCATTTAGTTTTAAACTTCTAAATATTTATTTATTTATTTTATTAAATTATTTATAATTAATACATTTTAAACAAAAATATATATTACATGTGTTAAAACAAGAATGATGTATTTTAACAAAAAATTAGAATGATATTATTTTTTTTTCAAATATATAATCTATTAAGTTTGTATAAATTTTTAATGATTAACTAAAAAATATCATTTTAAATATTGATCATGTAACATAAAATTCTTTTATTATTTTATTCCATATAATTGGGATAGAGCGATGCCTTTTTTTTAAACCTGGGCCAAACCTTAATGGATGAAAAAAATAATTTCAAATCAGTCCCATTAAAAATAAAATTAATAAATTCTATTAGAGTAAGTTAAATTACCTATCCCTAAAAATAATCATTTATCATGTGAAAGTTAAGAAAACATTGCCATGAATAATCAAGAAAAATAAATGAATACAGGTTGTTATATCTCTACATTACTCTGACAGTCAAAAGTGGGCACGTGAGAGGCGCAGCAACCACATATATGTAAGTTTGTGCAAGCATATATGGCTATAGAAAATAGCATCAAAAAGGAAGGGTTTGCCATGGCTTTTCCTCTGAAGAATTTATATATATCTATATATATATATCTATCTGGGTATGTAGAAGTACCGGCGGAAAATGACCGAGATCACGCCCCGATTACGGAGCCGGTTACTGTAACCGGCAACGGCCATGCGACCGAAGGCGGCCCCACTGAGGTCGAAGTGGGTGCGGCCACCAGAGGAGTACCATCCTGGGCCCTCGTCCGTTATAATGACGGTAACGGCCCTCCTGGAGCATATAGACTTGTCTAAACACTTCACTTTATAGCAGGCCCCACACCCCTCCCCTCCTTTGAACAGCTCCGGACTCACCGCTCCTACTCTCGCCCTTAATGGCTTCACGTCCACCAGCGATCCGTACCCACATGCCCCACCTACATTTAACATCCACACACATTCACACATTTATTGTGTGTATAGCACATATATGTGTATATATATATGTATCTATACGCATATATTAGCATGAGTTACTGTATATACAGAAAAGCACATTGAGCTACAATGGGGGTCAGTTGGGGCCTACCGTCGCTGCCGTCACCTTCGGGTTCACCGTACCACGTAGCGGTGGCAGGATACCAATGTGGGTTGGGCAAGTGGTGGAGAGGCTGGGCAGAGACAACCACCAACATCAGCAGTGAGAAGCAGAAGATGAGAAGTTGGGCAAAGCGGCGACGACCCTCCATTAGTGTGGATGAGATGGGGTGAGCGCCAACACTTCACACAGCTCGTGTCGTCAGATTCCCGGCCGGCGGAGAAAACGAGGAACTGCTGCGGGAGTGTAGAGGAGGAGCTCTGCGCCTCTGCCGACAGTTTTTCTTATAGACTTCGGAGCCTTCGGACAGGGACTTCTGTTGCTTCTGCTATATAGGTTGGTTGGAAAGGTGGTGTGTATATATAAACATAAAATATAGGTACAACGTTTTTTTTTTTTCACCTCCATGTGACCCATTGCGAATTCTTTTACTCTAAAATATTGCCATTTACTTACCAGGTTTTGTGGAGGAAGATGACCTAAGCATATGCTTGCTTCACCACATATACGTTGTCTCAAGTTAGGTTTGGGCCTTAGCTTATTATATATATATATATATATATATATATATATATATTTTAAAAAAAATTTATTAAAATAATTTTTTAAAACGCTGTCATTTATGTTATTGTTAGAGACAGTCCAAAATATTGTCGTTTAGTTACTAGGTTAATTAAATCAATATTGTCATTTTACGATTGTATTTGGTTTTTGTTTAAATTACAAAACGACGTCGTTTTACGATTACTTTTTCCCACTGTTTTGGTTTGCCAGACACGCAGTTGAAGTGTTTCACATTTGTATGTATTCGATTATTATATCTTGAAAGGTTTACGAGCAAAAGCTCGTAAGCACCACTGTGAGAGTCGTAATTTATCTTGAAGATATTGTGTAAAACACAACTCTTGATCATTGTTTTAATTTTACAATTCTATAAGTATTGTCGTTTTGTTTCCATTATTGTAAAATAATTTTTTCTATTTTTCAGTTTCAGTTTCTGGTTTAGAAAGATTTCATATACTGTTTTGTTATGAAAAAAATATTTTCTGTATTTTTTTTTATTTTTTTTTTCAAAGAACATATTCTTATTTTATAAAATAATTTCTGTTTTACCATTAAAATTGATATTGACAAAACTGATTTACAAACTTTAACAATATGTCGTGATAAAAATGATAATTATAATATATATGATATAATATTATTAAAATAGAATTCTGATACAATAGTGCATGAACCATAAAGAAATTTTCAAAAAGTTCTACCAATGGTCTTGACTATCCAAGATCTTTATATATATATATATATATATATATATATATATATATATATATATATAATTTGAGACACAATCTTATGAAAATTTAAAAAAAAAAAATTAAAGGGCCAGTTCTTAATTTTGTATTTCTTTTATCAAAATAAGAATAAGAACTTGAAAATTAATTTCAAATATTAGGGGGTCATGATCCCTTGCCATCTCGACATTAGATTTAGGAATGACAAAATGTTAATTGAGTTCCGGTTGGGGTAGCGAAAAGGTGACCTTGCCCATCTCGTTCGTTTAGAAAAAAATAATACTCTTTTTAATATATTGAACATGTTAATTTATGGATGTTTTTGAGTGTTGAAATTATGAAATAATTTTTTTTTAGTTTTAATATTTTTTTACAAGTATACTATTTTTTTAGTACATTAAAATGATATTATTAATTTAAATACATTATATATAAAACTAGCATGATAAAGATAAAAATAAGATGAATAATATATAAGAGGTCGGGCTTAGAGTGTACCCCTTGGTAACAGACTAAGGTATGAACAGGCATTTAATGAAGTACAAGAACCGATGACCAAGAGGCTTAACACACGAATCGCCATCCAATCTTGGATAGAAGTCCAAAGAAAAAAAAAAAAAAAAACAAAGGACTTTTGCACAAATCTTGAATCTTAGATGATCAAAAAATTAGAATGATGGACTTGTCCATGAAAAACATTTAAATCTGAGATAGGTATTAACATTAAAAGGATATTTTTTTACGAGCAGTGTTATTTATCTTAAAAATTTATTGACAAAATTTACTGTGACACATTAATTATATAACTTAATGCATTACTAATATTACTGTATCACGTCGTTTGAAATGTAATATATGAGATGCATAACATTACTATATTTTTTACTACCTTCAAGATGATAAAGTACACGTGCGGGGGACATGTGGCAATAGCTCTAATGCAACTGGACAAAACTTCACTACCAAAGAAGGTGAGAGTGTACATGATCAATTCATGGGAACATGGCCGTCCAATGTGGCCAAATGCCAGAGAAAGTGAGATATGGACGGTCCAATAGAAAGTGCGTCGTGGCATCTATAAATACCCGTTTTGAAAATAAGCAAGGCATCTCACGTTACTCGACCCATAGCTAGACTGGCAGTTAGCCTAGGTTAGCATAGTTGTAAAGGTAGCCACATTATATTTTTCACTACTTTTCTGTCGATTACCGTCACCATACAACCTGTTTTGATAAGAGTAACTCTAAGGAGGGGTATCATTCGGAATATTAAATTTATAATTATTAAAATAGTATTTTAAACTTTAAACTTTTTATTTCAACGAAAATGACGTATGTGATTGCAAAATAGTACTCAACAGTTAGGGATACAATTTTGAAGAAAGAGAAAAGAGAGAAGCGTCATTTGACGATTGCAGTTATTTCTATTTTTACTGTTACAATAGTTACTATTTCAACGGCTCTTTTTCAACAAAATTTTTTATAAATACAGAAGAAAAATCTTTATATTTTATGTTTAAGGTGGTAATAAACTACCAGATTAATATAAGGTAAATTCATTTCTCTCAATTTCTTGATCTTGTTGTCATTATGCATAAAAGGTTTTTTTTTTTTAGATGTAAGTGAACATTAAAGGAAGGATAATTTTCTACTTTTCAACAGTCACTTGATTATGGAATAAATATTGGGATAGATTTAAAAATTATTATAGTCGAACCCACTTAGGATTCTAGCATGCCCACACATTTTTTTTATTTTTATTTTTATAATTTGTATTATTTTGAAGGCAAACACCCACTCTGAATAGGGAAATACAATGATCACCACACCATGTTATAATCACATGGTGTGTCACCACTAAGCACATGAATTTGGAAGACTGGACACCAAAATAGACAAGCATGAAAATAGAGAGTCACATAGGTAATGCTTTGTGATTTGAAATAGCAATGGATCATGATATATATTATTGATTATGACACCCTTAATTCTTTAAAGAATCATAAAGGTAATGTTTTGTGATTTGAAATAGCAATGAATCATGATATATATTATTGATTATGACACCCTTAATTCTCCAGAGAGTCATAGAGGTAATGCTTTGTGATTTGAAATAGCATTGATTATAACACCCTTAATTCTCCAGAGAGTCATAGAGGTTATGCTTTGTGATTTGAAATAGCAATGAATCATGATATATATTATTGATTATGACACCCTTAATTCTCCAGAAAGTCATAGAGGTAATGCTTTGTGATTTGAAATATCATTGATTATGACACCCTTAATCCTTCATAGAGTCATAGAGATAATGTTTTTATGATTTGAAATCGCAATGAATCATGATATATATTATTGACTATTACACCCTTAATTCTCTAGAATTTGGTGAAATGTCAATGTATCTTATTTGGGAACTCATGCAAGAATGGTAGAACCTATAAAGAGTGCTTGAATTGAAACCAATGAGGCCAAAAATTGCTGAATTATTGAAACCTTTTGTGGGCCAGTGTGGCAAAATCTGTCTAGTGCTAGTTCCTTCACCATCCAAAAGGTGGACCACTCATTGGATAGACCAAATCAAAGAGTCATGATTTGTACGTTCCCTGATGTAAGCTTCACCATCCACCGTGACTCATCATTTACAATTGGCAAACACCAATATAATGTCATTTCTCATCCTTGTGCAATTATCACCTATTGTGAGCAATTTTAGGAATTTGTCTCTGTTCAAAAGTTACATTTGTTTGAATTTTACTAAGACAAAAGAAAAAAAAAAATTATTCAAATAAAAATATTTAAAATTTCAATAAGCCTTTGTCCAACGAACGCCTTTTCCCTAACAATCCTAAATTTGATAAATAATAATTACATCTCTCTGTGTCTCAAATACACGATTTTTGTAGATTTGTTGTTAATTTTTCTTTGTCATGGATTCATGTGAACGATCCAAACCCAAGAATTTTGCAGGAAGATTCAAATTGCAGACAAATTTTGTAGATATACAAGTTTATCTCATGGTCCTACTCACATAAAAATAAAAATAAAAATAAAAAAGAGAAAAAATCAGAATGCAGCAGGAGGCATCACATTCTTCTTTGTCAAAAACTGTGTCAGAGCATGTGACAACTTGCCGGCAATCAACTTATTTGCGAGTCTTGTCTATTCAGATATTTTGATCATGCCTTTCATTCTTCTTTAGCTCTAATCTTATATTCATTTCAGAAATATCCATATCCCATGTCAATATAATTAATACCAAATAGAGTTTAAATAAGCTTAGCATGAAAGTAGAGTACAACTACTAGCACCCTACGTTGGTAGGATTAACACTAATAACAGTCTTCTAAGTAAATGAATTAGGTTATAAATAAGTTGAGTTAAGTCAAATAACAGGTTTTTTAAGTTTGAATTGCTAAAATCAACGAGTTTCAGGCTGCGATAAAACTTGACTTATTTATATATTGAGCTGATCTCAACCGAACTTTTAATGAAATTGATTACAAGTCTAACCCAACCATATAACTTGATTTTTCATGAAGGTACAATTACAATTTTTCAGCTATGATATACCATAAAAGAACAGGCCAATCAGCACTTGACACGTATGATCATGAATCCAAATCATGCTCGGCTAACTCAGCTCTCGCTCAGCCAATGGCTAAGCGCTCGAGCATCCAGATCAACACAAAAGGTCGGAAGTGACCAAGCACATGCCTCCAGAGCACATATATATCCGGATAAGGATCTCAGAGTTAATTACAGAATCCAGACCAATACTCCAGACCTCGTCACCGCCTTAGCGGATGCCGAGCAGGGAATAAGGAAGCAATCCTCAACACGGAGACAGTCTTCAACAAGGAAACAGTCTTCAACAAGGAAACTACCATCTATGATTATCTCTATGCAATACTCCACAAGGTAACTGCAATCTCCGATGATCAAATCCCTACATTCATGGCTCCGAATCCTAATCAACTTAGGAAAGTCACGGTCTATAAATTAAACCCTAAGGTACTCTTTATTTTCATGCTCATTCTTTGGCTTTCAATACAGTCTTTCAATTCCTTTTACTTACTTAAGCATCGGAGCGGCTACCGCCGGAGCCAATCCGGTGGTCCTCTGATCATCTTCTTGAGTGTTCTACAGGTCACGGAGCCCATACGTATTGCGAGTCGAAAAGTGCAGCATCAGTTTGGCGCCGTCTGTGGAAACGACTAATCTCTAAGTGCTCTATTCACAAACTCATCTCTTTCTCTCACCGGAAAACTATGGCCCCAAATCTCCGACCGCGACAGAATACTCAGATTCTGCAAAGCTCTCAGCGTCAGCCGCCTGCTCTACGAGCAAGGGGGCCAACGGTTAATCCCATGCGACAAGAGATCGAATCGATCAAACGACACAATGAACTGGTGCAGGAACAGTTGCTCGCCATCACCAGAGCGCTGGCAACGTTCACACAGAATCAAGGGACGAACCCTCCTAACCCACCGGTAAACATTGCTGTGGGAACTCAACCTCATGTTACCACGGAGAATGAAGAACCTCATGAGCAGGCTCCAAATAACAAGCTCGGGCACCCCCAGGGTTTTGCCTATGTTGGCAGAAATCCACAGCCGTCAGTAGCTCCAGGTTGGGGAACATCAGCCTTCGTTCTTGACGTCCATTACCGGAGCACTACTCGAGCCCCAACTCCAAGGGCTTCGAGAGCACATCCGGCACCACCGGAGCCTCATCCCCATGCAGCACCAATCCCGCCGGTTCGGAACCCTCCTCCGTCCGAGGGACGTACTCAACCCTACTACCCTAAAGCCGAGGCTGTCGGCAGGGTTCGTAAGATGTTAGACTCAGAGATCCGCAGAGGGTAGAGGAAATTGCCGAGTCTATGGACAGAACAATTGCCTTGAGAGGACCTCAGAACCATCCAGAGCAAGACGAGTTGGCCAGGCTGCTTGGAAGACTGGCCACCCCATTCACTCACGCCATCATGTCAGAAGAAAGGCCCAGAAAGTTCATGGTGCCCAAGTTTACCCTGTACGATGGGTCTGGAGATCCAGGAGATCATCTCTCGCACTACCAGCATACGATGGCCCTTCACGGTGCCTCTGATGCTTTCATGTACCGAACTTTTATCACCAGCTTAAAGGGAACTGCTCTGAAGTGGTTCCACAACCTCCCTCCAAACTCAATTACCAGCTTCTATGAGCTCGGTAGACAATTCTTGGACAGGTTTATGACCAGCAGAAGGCTCAGAAGGGGACTAGAGTTCCTGTTAAATGTCAAGCAGACCAAGGCGGAGTCCTTCAGAGCCTACATTGCGCGCTTCAATGCCGAATTCACGGAGATCACTGACTGTAGCCCAAAATTCCTTGTAGCTGCCTTAACTGCTGGGCTTGCCCACGGTGGCTTCAGAGACTCCTTGACAAAGAGCCCTCCAACTGACATGGCGGTACTAATGGATCGGGCCAGAAAATATATCAATCTGGAAGAAGCCAACCGCACGTCCCAGAAGGGCAAAGAACAGACCCAGAGGGATAATCCAAAGAGGGAAGATCACAAGAAGGAGGACCACAGAAGAGACTCCAGCAAGAAGAGGGCTAGGAGCCCAGAAAAAATAACAACACCCAGAGTTATGTACAATTCCGGACCAAGGGAGTTCACTAACTTCACTCCTTTGAACACTACACCGAACCAGGTCCTTCGGCAGATTCGGGATCTGGAGAACCTGAGGTAGCCGGAACCAATCAAAGGAGATCCCAGTCTTTGGGACCAAAGTAAGTATTGTAATTTCCATAAAGATCATGGACATACGACTAACTCATGCAGAACCCTCCGGTATGAGATAGAGCAGCTCATAAAGAAGGGGCGTCTTCGGGAGTTCGTCAAGCAAGATGGAAGGCAGAACCCCCAAGAAGACAAGGCTCAACAGCGGCCAGACCAGAGGCCCGAGCAAAGGCAAGAGCAGAGGGAAGGACGAAACGAGCCTCAGAGGTAGAACAACCATGTCATCTATGTCCTCCATGCTGACTCCCCTATCACAGAAATGTCTAACAGGGCAAGAAAGAGATATGCTCGGGAGGGCAGAGCTGCCCCGAACGTATTACAGATCTCCAACGTGGAAAAAAGGCTCAAGCCAGCACCGGAGATCCAATTCACTGAACAAGACCTAGCAGGCGTACACTGCCCTCACAGTGATACCCTCGTCATCATTCTCAAAATCGCCAACTTCGAGATCAGGAGAGTCCTGGTCGATACTGGCAGCTCCGTCAACATACTGTTCCATGAACCACTCAAACAGATGGGAATGGACCACCACAACATCAAGCCTACTACTGCAGTGATGGCAGCTTTTGATGGCAATCTCAGCACCCCACTGGGGAGAATCGACCTTTCTACTACTGTAGGAGAGGGTGAAGGGCAGAAGACCACCATCTTAGAGTACATGGTGTTGAATATGAAATCTCCCTACAACGTTATAATTGGGAGACCTTGGTTGCACCAGATAGGGGCGGTCACCTCGACCCTCCATCAGTGTCTGAAGTATGTCCACGACCAGAACGTTCACTCTGTCAGAGGGTGTCAGCCAACCTCTCGGGAATGTCATGCTATTGCCCTCAAGGAGAAGGCCCCCAAATAGCAATTACAGTACACTCAGGACTGTGCAGATCCAGTTTTCACCCGCACTCCCGAGGTGGAAGGTTGCCCATCCAGCATTGAAGAACCCTTGAGCCCAAGGGGACGAGACAGCCGAGCCAAACCTGTTGGCGAGCCCATCAAAGTGTTGGTCAATTTAGAAGCAGAGGGGCGTTATTTGTACATCGGCCCAGATCTGACGCACACCGAGCAGGAAAATATAGTCAGGTTTCTGAAAGACAACCTCTCTATATTTGCTTGGGAAACCAGAGACATGGAGGGTATAGACCCTAGCCTCATAACTCACAAGCTGATGGTAGATCCAGATCATCCACTAGTCAGACAGAAGAGGAGACCGATTTCTCCTAAGCGACATCGGATTATAAATAAAGAAGTCCAGAGGCTGCTTGAAGCTAGGATGATACGAGAAGTGTTCTATCCCGAGTGGCTAGCCAACACTGTGCTGGTCAAGAAGAAAAATGGCAAGTGGAGAGTCTGCGTTGATTATACAGACCTCAATAAGGCATGCCCCAAGGACAGCTTTCCACTGCCAAGGATAGACCAACTGGTTGACACCACTGCGAGGCATGAGCTTATGAGCTTCATGGATGCCTACTCTAGGTACAACCAGATCCAGATGTACCCTTCAGACCAAGAGAAGACAACTTTCATAACCGAACGAGGGCTCTACTGCTACAGAGTAATGCCTTTCGGTTTAAAGAACGTTGGAGCCACTTATCAGCGGTTGGTAAACAAGATGTTCAGCCCACTGCTCGGTAGTACCATGGAGGTATACATCGACGACATGCTGGTTAAAAGTTTGCAGAAAGGTAGTCACCTCCAGCACTTAGCCCAGACCTTCGATATTCTCAGACAGCACAGAATGAAGCTCAACCCCTCAAAATGTACCTTCGGGGTTACGAAGGGAAAATTCTTGGGATACATTATCTCTCAGAGGGGTATCGAAGTAGACCCCACTTAGATCCAAGCTCTGATTGGATTGAAGTCACCAAGAACCAGGAAGGGGATTCAAGCACTGAATGGCAGAATCGCGGCACTAAGCAGATTCATCTCAAAATCCATTGATCGCTGCCTACCTTTCTTCAAAGCTCTGAAGGGCAATAAGGCTTTACAGTGGACGGAAGAATGCGAGAAAACTTTTCAAGAGCTAAAGGAGTATCTAGCCTCTCCAGAACTTCTGTCAAAACCAGTACAGGGTGAAAAGCTACTCTTGTACCTTGCAGTTTCTGAAAACGCGGTCAACTCCGCATTAGTCAGACAGGACAGAGGAGTACAGAGGCCTATATTGTGATATCCCGACCCGGGATACGACACGATTACCGAGGCAAGTCGACTGAATAGCATAACCTGAGCTGCCTTAAACTTTAAGTCACAATAATTATGGAACTGAACCTAATTTCAAAAGATAAATGTTTTGATTAGTAAGGCCAGTGTCGGGTGGTACCCGAGCAACTCGGAACCTTACCTCGAAAAGCGTGCATACATGCAACCCATGCATGCATACGTACGTACACATGCATAGTTCATGGAATATTAGTGTATGTGTACGTGATTAAAAATACCATTATACGTATATATATGATTAAAATGACATGTATAAACTATGTATTTTATAGGTATATATATATATATAATATAAATGTATTATGTATATAATGTATTATGTATATAAAATTAAATGAAGAAAGAAAAAGGAAGGGAAGCTTCCAATACAAATATCAGTGTGTGTGTGCATCACTGTGTGTGTGTGTATGCATCACTGTGTGTGTATGTGTTTGGGAAACCCACCAACCGACTTGGTGAGGTGGTGGGTGTGTATATGTAATATATGTATGTATATGAGGTACGTGGATGGAGGAGATTTAAGGGGCAGTTCTCTGTAGTCAAGGATGACTGCAAGAGAGAGAGAGTGTGTGTGATAAGGTAGAGAGAGAAGAGGCGGTGGGTGTTTTGTATATACATATATATGTACGGGTCTTGTGGGTTGAGAGGAATGGAAACAAATTGAAGGAACTAAGAGGCTTAGAGTGAAAAGAGTATTATCAAGGATTCAGAACAGAAGCAAAAAGGGGTTCAAGGGCATAACAACCGTGAACAAAACAAGCAAAAACAAGTAAGTGATATTGTTTCTGTTTTTAAGATTCTAAGCATGAATATTTGATTTAGAGTTAGGGTCTTAATAAGCATGATATTAGCTTTTAAATGCAAAAAGAATCAAGTTAAATGGGTTAGAAACCAAGGAGAAAGACCCAGTTGCAGGTTGATGGAATAATCTCGGTTCCGTGAATTTTATGGTTAAAACTTGTTTAAAAGTTTATGAAAATGATTCTTATACATGCAGAAAACTATTAGGAACAAATTAGATCCAAAACAGTCAAAAAACTATTACGAAATCAAGAAAAATCAGTTCACCGGAAAACCGGCCGGAACTGATAATCACCTTATTTCGTGAAGGTGGGGAAAGTTTTGGGGCAAGCCGAGGGTAGGAATGAGGTCGTGGGGAAGGAAGGAAGAGATTGGCATTCAAAATGGGGGGAGAAGCCATCGGAAATAGGTTGCCGTCACCGGAGATGGTGACGGAACCCTACTGTTGCTCACCGAAACTTTGAGGGAGATGATCGAAAAATTGGGGGGGGTCTACCGGGTTAAAAGGAACGGATCCGGGTTGGATCGGGTCGGTACCCGACCGGAAATAAAAACGGAGCCAAATTGTGTCGTTTTGGGTTTTTGGTTTAAATGGATTTAGGGCTGTTTGGTAACTGGGATAATAAATAGAATTGGGTTTTGGGGTTAACCGAACCATGGATAGGGATAGGGAATTGGGTTTATTGTATTCCGGTTCTTGAATGAAACTGAACCGTTTGGTTCAGGAGAAAGGCTGATCGATTTAGGGTTTTGGGGTCTGAACCAACTAGTTCAGACCGCAGCTTATGGAATTTATGAACCGGCCCCAAATGTTTTGAAAAATTACACTAAGGCCCAAACAGAAAATTAATTAAATATTAATTTTTACAATAATACCCCTAATCCAAAAATGGGTCAAACGAAGTCCAAACGATACAAACGAATAGTCAAAACCTATTATCTCGGACGTTCTGAGTCCAATGGTGGGGTCCGTTTTACGAGACGGAATCCCGAAGTATAAAATACCACAAAAGTGCAAAATGACTATTTTGCCCTTTTTAGTACAAAAGTCCAAATGGAATTCCGCGAAAGCCTAAACCGACTTTCTTCGGCGTTCTGGACTCAATGGTAAAATCTAAAATAGTATTTGAAATACTTATGATGGAAGGGCATAAAATTTGATGAATAGCATTTATTCTGAAACGTATTCACTGATATATAGGGAACTCAAAAGGCAAGGGTATACTCACAGATTTCTGAAGTAGAATCACGATAGAGGTAAGTGGATCACTTTCTCTTCCATGTGGTGTTTCTAAAAGCCAAGTTTATTCTCTTTACTGCCAAACTTGTACTCCTGAAAGTACTTCATGTTATTGCTATCCACAGTACGATATTGTTCTATCTTGTGGACATTGATTGACTATTGTGCTATTGTTATCATATTGAACCGTGCCTTGAAAGGCTTACTGTTATGCTTTACTGTATATATGATATTCCATTTTCATACTCCTTATGGAATCACAAATGATCATGCTATGTTTATAAATGCTGGAATTGTGCTCAGTCACAATATCCATCCGATGCTTCTGTGACGAACTAGTCCGTGAACGGACGTGTGGCAAAAGATGTGAGTTTAACTGAGAGGTATGCCGGGCCTCGAATTACGCAGAGGGGTTGCCATTCCCTACTACAGATTATAAGCATCTCCATTGGATTATTGTTATGGATATATTGTTGAATGGTTACTGTACCTTATGGATTACTGTTTCTTATGGGTTACCTTACGTTGTTCATTGGTTTGATTGAAATCGTTTTATTGTGGCAGTACTTTTATTGTGACAGGTTATTGTTGAGAAACCCTATCACTACTTATTCATTACTCTCTAATTGTATATTGTGCCCCACTATTTATTGGCCATCATGGCAACTGTTCTTATTGGCTATCACAGCATCTCCTTTCTTATGATTGGCTATCATATTTTATTCATGGATTCACGTTCTTTATAATCATCAATACCAGTGTCGGAGATCTGGTTTACTTGCTGAGCTTCATAGCTCATTCCACCCCACTTACCCCCATTTCAGGTGATGACGCTGCAAGACCCTAGTAGGAGTCTGAGAGCGTAGGAGGACATTTTTGAGGAACTGTATCAGTCTATGTCTTAGTTCTCCCATGTATTCACCACCCTCGGGTGCTGGTTACGTTTGGTTCTTATTTTGTATTATGTAGAACCATATTATGTATTGTAAAGACTTCCGCTAACATTGTATATTGAAAGACTTCCGCTGATGTACTATTACTGATAAGACTTTCGCTGTTATTGTTTGAGGATTTTAGTACTTTGCATATTAGTACTATGATACAGGAATGGAAAAAGTAGGGACGGCCTTCGGGTCGGCCCCGCGACACGAGATCCGCATAGGGTGGGTTTCGGGTCGTGACATATATTCTACGTCAGTAGGGCACTACTTGACACGGAAAAAAGATATCCAGAAGTAGAAAAGTCGGCTTATGCCTTGGTCATATCAGCTCGAAAGCTCCGACCTTATTTCTAAGCCCATCCAATCGAGATCCCAATTGCCAATCCTCTGAAGTCAATACTAAGGAAACCTGAGGTATCGAGAAGATTAGTAAAGTGGTTTGTGGAGCTAGTGGAATTCGACATATCATATGTACCCCAAAACTCTATCAAAGGGTAGGCCTTGGCTGATTTTGTTGCCAAATTCACCTCGGCACTCCAAGACAAGGCACAACTCATCGAAACATCGGGAACCTGACTGCTCTACATTGATGGATCGTCAACCGATCAAGGTTCGGGAGTAAGCCTGGTACTACAGTCCCCTGATGGGCTCACGTCAGAAAAAGCAGTCAGCTTGGGATTCAAAGCTTCCAACAATGAAACAGAATATGAAGCTCTAATCTTAGGCATGAAGCTTGCCTTGGAATGTGAGACTCAGGACCTCAAAGTCTTCTCAGACTCCCAACTGGTGGTAAGCCAAGTCCTGGGAGAATTTGCCATTAAAGATAATAGGATGCTCCGGTACTCCGAACTGGTGAACCACTTGAAGCATTCCTTCCAGACATTCACTATCCAGAAAATTGAAAGAAGCTAGAACTGCAGAGCAGATGCTTTGGCTAACATGGCGTCCTGCCTAAAGTCTGAAGCAAACTCCACAGTAAAAGTCTCTTATCAGCCAGGACCTAGCATAGAGGAAGCCCAAGTTGCCCAAATTGCTGAACAGCCCCAGAACTGGATGACTCCAATCCTCCAGTACTTGCAATCCGGGCTCCTCCCAGAAGACAAAAACAATGCCAGGAGAATCCGAATCAGAGCGGCTCGGTACCTGATCCTGAACAACAAGCTTTACAGAAGGTCGTACTCTCAACCTCTGTTAAAATGCTTAACTCCAGAAGAATCACAATATGTTTTGGCTGAAATACACGAAGGAATATGCGGATGGGGGCAGAACTATAGCTCACCGAGCTCTATCTCAGGGCTATTACTGGCCCAGCATGCTAAGGCAGGCTAAGGAGTATGTCCAGAAGTGCGACAAATGCCAAAGGTTTGCCCCATATCAACACCAACCTCATTATGAGCTCATCTCGATTCCAAGTCCGTGACCCTTTGCTCAGTGGGGGATGGACATCGTGGGTCCAGTACCAAAGGCACCACCGAACAGGAAGTACCTCCTGGTGGCCATTGACTACTTCTCTAAGTGGGCCGAAGCTGAAGCTCTAACACATATCACAGAAAAGGAAGTTGAGAGCTTCACTTGGAGAAATATTGTTTGCAGGTTCGGCATACCACGTGTGATTATCTCTGACAATGGGACACAGTTCATGGGTAAGGGCTTCAAGAAATTCTGTGAAAACCTCAATATTAGGCAACACTTTGCCTTTCCGGGCCATCCACAAGCAAATGGGCAAGCAGAGGTCACCAACCGAACGATCTTTGACGGGTTAAAGAAAAGGTTGGAACAAGCCAAAGGAAAGTGGGCAGAAGAACTCCCTGGAGTTCTTTGGTCCTACAGAACAACCAGAAGAACACCCATCTCTGAAACTCCCTTCTCACTGGCCTATGGTACAGAAGCAGTAATTCCGGTTGAGATCGGTATGCCAACCCTGAGGACTGAAGCCTTTGAGCAAGAGTCCAATGATCAGCAACTAATGAAAAACTTGGATTTGCTTGAAGAAAGAAGGGATCAAGCCAGCATCAGGATGGAAGCCTATCAACAGAGAATGGTCGACAAATCTAAGGTAGGACTCAAGACGGTCAGCTTTCAAGTCGGAGACCTTGTCTTAAGAAGAGTCTTTCAAAACACTAAGGATCCCACTATGGGAAAGTTGTCACCGAACTGGGAAGGCCCCTACAAAGTAACAAAGGTTGTGAGGCCTACCACCTACTAGCTAGAAGACATGACTGGGAAGCCTATTCCTAGGCCATGGAACGTAGAACATTTGCAGAAGTATTATCAATAGAGATGTTTCTTTCTTTCACTTCCATGGAATGTTCCTCTATAAATGCACAGGCCTCCAAAGCCTGGTCCATAATGTACAAGTCTCAGTACTTGGTCCATCTATAATGCATAGGCCTCCAAAGCCTGGTCCATAATGTACAAGTCTCAGTACTTGGTCCATCTATAATGCACAAGCCTCTAGAGCCTGGTCCATAATGTACAGGTCTTAAGTACTTGGTCCATCTTCTAATGCATAGGCCTCCAGAGCCTGGTCCACCCTAATGCACAGGCCTTCCGAGCCTGGTCCATCTTCAATAAGCAGACTCTATGATCCAGTCCATCCAAAGGCAGAAGTTCTAAGCATCTTCAACCAAAATTCACACAAGTCTCCCAGATCTGAACTCCTCAAAGCTGGCACTTAACTTATTCGGCTTATCTACTAACAAGCAACAAACAATATAAGTGCCGAACAAATTTAAAGAATATTGTTTCAAGACTTCAAGTTTTGTACAAAGTTTCTTTGATCTATTCTTTAGACATACAGAAGAGTTATTTATTAGAAGTGCACAAAATGGTGTTCTAACTCAGGAAAGCACATTCAAACGAAAAAGAACATCAGAATTGAGGAAAAAGAGATCAATTTTATTGATGATTCATAAAAGTTTACATCAGTACAAAAAGACTAGAAACAAAACAGAGGCTACAATAAAGACATCATTACATAGGCTACTACAGAAGCTACTACATCACTACGATCTGCAACATTATGGCTTTCTGCCTCGGATGATAAAAGGGCACAGGATCCAAACTTCCATTACCGCCGCTGTCGGCTCCATTTGAAAGGAAGGGACCCTGAACCCCAATCTGCATCAAGAAGCACCCAGGCCATTTCATCATCACTATCATTGATCTCACGACCAACGGATGATGAGGGCTCTGGGTCTCAAGGGGCCTCCATTCGTCTTCTTCGAAGCAGTTGTCACACCCCAACCGATTTGAGCAAGGGTCTCTGCCAAGATACGAAGAAGAGGAGGCGTCCCACCTTCGTCTTCACCACCAATGCTCCAAGCATCAGTTGAATCAAGGAGGGTCCACCACCAATCAGAAGAATTTCGGCTGGATGCCAAGATGGACAAGAGGACTTGTGCCTCCTTTAATCCTTCCTTGGAGACTGAATCAAAGTGAAGGTTAACTCTCGGCCACAGTTTAATCATTCCTAACTCAGACGAAGAATCATCTATCATCTCCAGGCAAATGGCAAATTTTCGGCAGCATCTAGAGTCTCTCTTGCGAGGGAACAATTTGGGAACAAAAGGGTTGGGCGCAACCGTATGCCCTCGTTTCCATATATATAGACCCTTGAAGCCCAAAAGCCACCCAACTGAACCGTCGCAACGGTTAAAAAGAGATTGGCCTCGAAATCCCAAACGACAATCGAATAAATAAATGGTGCATTAAATATGCCTCTTTGATATACCAAGAGACAGGGTACAAAGCTCTTTGAGAAAAAAACCACAGTCCAGCACTGAAGCTTCTGAGTTAGTAAAGAAGGGGGGGCAAAGTCTAAATGTACAAGCCTCCTATCCGGTATACAGACCCTCCAGTCTTATCTATTTTTTGATAAGCCATTCATACGAAAAAGGCCAACAACTCTGATATATCCTGATCCCAAGGGCTCGGAAACAGCAGCGTCGATCATTGTAATGATGGGCACAAGCTATTGTCACAAATCTCCAGCTCAGAGCAATCTACTTCAGAACTCTGTAAAATTTACTCCCTCTCTGTGTGATACAAAATCAATATTGGGTTTTATTTATCTGATTATGTTTGCTTTCTTATCTTATTATGATGAGACAGTCGAAGTTAATCTACATTCACTATTCAATTACAAGTACTAAAGCTCAGAAGGCAGCTATTAACTAACGGCCAGTTGATCCGACAAGCAATGGGCTCAGAACAGCCATACTCACAGCAAATTTCACAGAAGGCAATAACACAAGAAGAATTTGAAGAAAAAGTCAATTTTACTGATCAAGAAGGCACTCCATTACATCAAAAGGACTGGAAAAAACAAAAAAGCTGATAAATCCTCAAGCCTTGTCCGAAGGGCCAGGGTCTTCCACCAAAGGAAGGGCGGTAGCCCCAGTCGTCTTGTACGGATCAACACCAGACGAGGCAGGTTCAGGAGCAATGATTGACGACACGTCAAAATCTGGGAACTTAGCTAGGAATCTAGTTCGAAAGCTTTCAAAACCAAACCGGATCAGGTCATCACCCATCTCTTCAACTTCGTCTCTCAATTCCGTCTCAGTCTCAGTCTTGGCATGGTCAACTGCCTCTTGGACCTTCTGATCAAAGGTACTTTGGAGCTCGACCAACTCCGCCTGAAGCCCTGCAACTTGCCGAGCATAGATGTCCCTCTCAGACTCTGCCACGGCAAGATTGGTGCTAGCTTCCTTCAGACCCTTCTCAGCAGTCTGAACCTTGGATTGAGCTGTCCCAAGCTCCAACCTCACTTCGTCCAGTTCAGCCTTCAAATTATCAGCCTCTTCGAGGCTCATGGGAATCACCATCAGAGCAGCTAAACTGTGCATGCTCTGCACAACGCAAGACAGACAAGTTAGATTGAACGAACAAACAAACAGAAAGGACAAGAAAAGCTTCAGAGGTTACCTTCATCTGGAGGTTCATCATCTCATTCATCAACTTTGAGGGGTTATCCCCCCTGTACCGATGAGGGCCCTGGGCCCATATCTGGTCAAAAACCTTATTGGCAATTTGGTAGTCCGGCTCATCAGACGGCTCGGATGGTACAGCAGGCGCCTTCCCCTTCCGAGCCCTTCTGCTCGGAACGGAAGGGGCAGGAGGAACGGCAAGTTCGGCCTCCTTCTCGGCCTCGACCGGAGCTGGCTCGGGAGAGCCAGAAACCAACTTCCTCCTTTTTACTTCCAGAGGAGGCTCAGGCTCAACTCGGGAGGAAGTCTCCCCCACCGCTTGGGCTTCCGCCTCCGGCCATTTCGACGTCAGCCTTTTCTTGAGCTCAGCACTACGAGCAGCCATCAAGTTCTCCGAAGTAATAATCGCAGTGTGAGCCGTGTTGGGAGTCGAAAGCAGCACATGGTACTGATCTCGTAGCACGTCGGTAAACTCAGACCTCCGCTAAGCTCTTTTGACTGCACAAAAACAAGAAATGGTGTATCAGATTATCAGTTCGGAAGGCACAACGAAGCTAAAACAAACCTAAGGGAATAAGCCTCACCCTTATAACCCGTGGTATGAGGGAATAGCGAGACATCACCATCCTGGAAGTCTTCATGCTCCCATCCTCCTCCAACGAAGAAGTACCACTTTTTCCACGTTTTATTAGAAGTGGGAACGGAGGACAGGGGGCGGAACCCTTTCTCAAAGGACATGTAAAAAAGGCCTTCTGCCTTCTTGAGCTTCAGATCCATATTGCTACGGATCAGATCCATGGACACATCTACCTCATTTTTATGTCCTAGCACTACAAACCCTAGAAGTTGCTGCCAACTATTGAGATTAAGGTCGGCAGGGCAGAGCTTATACCCATAGAAGAATTGCCTAACTAAATCGGGCAATGGAAGTCTCAAACCCATTTTGAACTAGGCAAGATAAACACATATCTCCCCGGCTTCAACATTATGGGGACGA
The DNA here is from genome assembly GCA_008638375.1 of Nyssa sinensis. Taxonomy (NCBI): domain Eukaryota; kingdom Viridiplantae; phylum Streptophyta; class Magnoliopsida; order Cornales; family Nyssaceae; genus Nyssa; species Nyssa sinensis. The sequence goes on along the minus strand of CM018047.1, from coordinate 42,391,080 downwards.
TCCATTGGGCCTGGTACTCTACAGGTCACATTGGAAGGAAAATTATACTTCACCCTCCACTCGTTCAACAGGCTTTCAGTAACAGCACTCTCGCCCTCTTCTCTATGGGAAGACCTACCAGAGGTTTCCCCAGCCCTGTCTCGGGGCTCTAAGAAGGCATCAACTATCCTAACCTCAGGACTAGGGGGAGGTTCAACAGGCCTCTCCCCAGCGTCTTCAGGGGCAAGGTCGCCTACATTCTTTACAGGAGGCGGCACAGCCATCTCAGAGGGACTTCCTACCCCCTCACTTACATTTGAGGATTCAAGAGGAGCAGACATTACTCCCGGACTTAAGAAGAAAGAAGCAAAAGAAGAGAAAAGATCGGTCAAACCTGTTCTAACTCAGGAAACCGGTGTTCTTCAAGGTTGCACAAACCAACAATGGCGAACAAGATCTTCTAGCACAGTGAAAATGGCCGGGAAAAGGTCATTTCAAATCTCACCCCCTATTTATAAGCGCAGTATCAAAAGGGACCTACCAAGCCCAAACGCCATGACGGTTCGGAACAATGATGACTTCGAGAAACCCAACCATCGGCCCAGTACAATGATGACCTTGAAAAGACCTAATCTCCGACTGCGCAGTAAATGACGCCCCAACAGTCGCCTTGGAAGGCGAACAGACATGATACATGACTCTCCGAAAAAAGCTTAGCCCTAGTTGCTTGTTAGCATCAAACTAGGACTTGGAGGGGGGGGGGAGTAGCTGATATACCATAAAAGAGCAGGCCAATCAGTACTTGACATGTATGATCATGAATCCAAATCATGCTCGGCTAACTCAGCTCTCGCTCAGCCAATGGCTAAGCGCTCGAGCATCCAGATTAGCACAAAAGGTCGGAAGTGACCAAGCACATGCCTCTAGAACACATATATATCTGGATAAGGATCTCAGAGTTAATTACAGAATCCAGACCAACACTCCAGACCTCGTCACCACCTTAGCGGATGCCGAGCAGGGAATAAGGAAGCAATCCTCAACACGGAGACAGTCTTCAACAAGGAAACTACCATCTATGATTATCTCTATGCAATACTCCACAAGGTAACTGCAATCTCCGATGATCAAATCCCTACATTCATGGCTCCGAATCCTAATCAACTTAGGAAGGCCACGGTCTATAAATTAAACCCTAAGGTACGCTTTATTTTCATGCTCATTCTTTGGCTTTCAATTCCTTTTACTTACTTAAGCATCAGAACGGCTACTGCCGGAGCCAATCCGGTGGTCCTCTGATCATTTTCCTGAGTGTTCTACAGGTCACGGAGCCCATACGTATTGTGAATCGAAAAGTGCAACATCAAGCTAGATCCTAATTAAATTGATAGAGGTGACTTGTAGATAGTTTGGTGTATCTGATTTTGCTCTGACAGTCATACACCCGAAAGGCCAGTCAGGGTCGGCTCTAGACAATTGGAGACCTAAAACAATAAAATGAACAATTTTAAATGAGCCCTTTTTAAATATTAATATATTTTTTTACTTTATTTTATATATATATATATATTATATTTACTTTTGTTATATAAAATTTAATTGTTTTCAACAAGAGAGAAGTATATATTAAATAAAACTCTATTAATAGAGTTTTTACATAATTTTTTTTATCTAAATAAATAGTAATAAAATATTTGAGTAAAATACGAATTAAATTTTATTAATAGAATTAAATTTTTTTATGGAGTCTTTAATAGTGTTCGATTTTTGTTAAACTTAAACTTCTAATTTAATTATATTATAAATCCATAAAATTTTAGGTATTTTTGTAGAGTTAAAATTTTATTAATCTTAAACTTCTAATTTGATTATACTATAATATATAAAATTTGGACTCTTATCTTTAAGTGGAACCTAAATTGTTGACTTATGGTTGAGTCACGTGATTGGCAGTACTTATTGGATTATCCAACTGCGTTCAAGAATTTAATAAATCTTAAAATATATTTGATGTAGAACAGATTGCAGAAGAATTCCTAGCACGGAATTGTGTGCAACGTCAAAATTGTCAGAATTGCGTGAAATTCAGTGGGTGACTTGGAATCGATGTGCTGATCAATACTCATCGCTTCGTTAGGACGTATACCACTTTTCAGGCAAATTCCTTTGTTTTGGCCTTTAAAAGCGCGTTTTGCTATTTTTGGTAACAATGTGTTGCTTAATTTCGGGCGTTAGGTTTTGCTGGTTGGAGTTGTCCTTTTACCAGATTGCTGCTTAAGTTTAGGGCTTTTGATTTATGCCTTCAATTAGAATATTTCTATTTTTGAGATTTTTAGTATTTCTCCTTTTTTAAATTATTTCTTTCCTAAAGTTGTAGTTCTAGTCGAATTAAGATTTATAATTCTAGACGGATTAGGTTTTGCAGCCTATATAAAGGCTATTTCTTTTCATTGTAAGGTTAACTTTCATTCAATAAAGAATTTCTCTTTCTGAGATATTATTCTCTGAGCTCATGGATTCGGGTGTGTTACTTTTGTTCATGAATTTGAACGATTCTCCAAGAAGCAGGCGATGCCCTACTTCTTCATAAGCTTCCGCTACGTCAGTTGGTACAGAGTAGGCTTAATCCTATTCAGATGACGAACGCACGGAATGAGGGCAAAATCCTTGACAGCGGTGACCGTGAGGAAAATATGGTTACAAGGGCTGAATTCAAAATTTTCTAGCGTGAGACCCAGCAGGCGCAACGTGAGACCCAACAAGCATTACGAGAGGTCTAAGCGGCTCTTGTTAAGCTGACGACAGGGAATAATCAGCAGAGCGACGAGTCATACGGGTCATCAACCTTTCCGAGAGAGGGCTGAAGTTGTTCGTGAATGCCATCCAAAGATTCCACGTAGGCAGCTAGCCTATGAGGATAACCTGAGTGAGGATGAGAAAGATGCTGAAGCCATACTCCTGGATAATTGGAGGGATTATCGAGGGGAACAAGACCGACAGACCTTTCGTATGAAGATGGACCTGCCCAATTTTAATGGTCAACTTCAGATTGACAGGTTTCTTGATTAGTTGGTATTAGTTGAGAGGTTTTTCGATTATATGGATACTCCTGAAGATAAAAAGGTGAAATTAGTCGTGTACAGACTATTGGGGGGAGCTTATACTTGGTGGGAGCAGTTGCAAATTACACAGATGCGACAAGAAAAGGGATGCTTCAAACATGGGCTAAGATGAGGCAATTGTTACGATCCAAGTATTTGCGTCCAGATTATAAGCAGATTCTGTTTCAACAATATCATGATTGAAGGTAGGGAAGTAAAACAGTTGTGGCTTACCTAGAGGAATTCCATAGGCTATCGTCGCGTAATAACCTGTTGGAAACAGATGCACAATAAGTTGCTAAGTTTGTTGGGGGGCTGCGTTAGGCTATACAGGATCGAGTTGCGATACAAATAGTCTACACCTTAACCGAAGCCGTTGCGTTGGCTATCAAGGTAGAAACTCAATTGGACAGATCGAAGGCGGTGGTCACAGCAAGAAATTCCTTTGATTCCAATCGTGCTATAGTAAATAAAGGAAAATCCACAATGACTCAGCCACCTTTGTCTAACACCACTCGCGGGACAGGTAGCAATGGAGGTCCATCAAAACTAGCCAACTTTATTCCACCAGAAGTAGCACCTCGTAACCCTTATGCTCGTCTGGGGTCTGATAAGTGCTATAGATGCGGACAGCTAGGGCACCATGCTAACCAGTGTTCTAAAAAGGGTACCGTTAACTTAGTGGAGCCAGAAGAACATGGCAGATTCGAGACAGAGGAGGACGAGAATGAAGTGCCCTATAGTTATGAAGAAAAAGAGGTAACGGGTGGCAACGAAGGGGAGCTGCTGTCATGCTCTCTGGTGGTTCAACAACTTTTGTTAGCACCAAAGCAGAAAGAACCATCTCAGTGGCATAATATATTCCGAACCAGATGTACTGTGAACAAAAAGGTTTGTGATGTCATTATTGATAGTGGCAGTAGTGAAAATATAGTGTCAAAAGCAATGGTTACCAAGTTGGGCTTGCAAACTGAGAAACACCCTTCACCGTATAAGATTGGTTGGATTAAAGGAGGTGCTAAAGTAAAGGTAACTGAAATCTGCCGCATTAATTTTTTAATTGAGAAGAATTATGCAGATGAGGTTGTGTGTAACATGGTGGAGATGGATGCCTGCCATATGATTTTGGGACGACCATGGCAGTTCGATGTGGATGCTACATACAAGGGCCGAGATAACTTATATGTTTTCATGAAGGGGGGCCTAAAGATCGTTTTGGGACCCATAAAAGAGGAATTTTCAATTGTTGAACCAAAGTCAAAGGGCAAGTCAGTATTTCTGGTGGATGGGGGCGAATTCATAGAGGAAACTAAGGAATCTAGAGAGATTTTTATTGTGGTAGTTAGGGGAGAAGTTGGGAGGGGGTCTATGGAAATTACACCCGCACTTAAACCTTTGCTAGAGGAATTTCAAGAAATTATACCGTTAGAGCTACCAAATGGGTTGCCACCTATGCGGGACATACAACATCAGATTGATCTCACACTAGGAGCCAGTTTGCTTAATCGTCCACATTACTGGATGAGTCTCAAGGAAAGTTAGATTCTACAAGATTAGGTAGAAGAGTTTATTAAGAATGGATTTGCGTAGAGATTTTAAAAATGAGGAAAAATTTTTCGTTTTTGCCGGTAGGGCGCCATTCATGCACAATTTTGCCGGTAGGACGTTTTCATGCATCATCTAGTTATAAGTCATGTTTAAAAGAATATTTTGAATGTTCTGTAGAAGAGAAACATGATTAGAATATTAAAATACACCTACTGTACGAATTTGAGCCAAAACGGAAACAATTTCAAAAATAGGACCAAAAGGGCATCCGGGTGGAAGCGACCAAACCCGATCACAGGCGAAAATTTATTTTTTTTGAAATTTTCATTTTAAATAATTTTATGAACATTGGTTAAAACAAAATATCAAATTGAAGCGTTTCGGGACGGGTTATAGAGTAACGGGGTTCCTGGGCTCATTAAGGGCAAAATGGTCATTTTGTCCCTTGCCCCTTTTCTCTTCCACTATAAATACCACCCTTAGACACAAAATTATACAGAAATCATTCTGTATCTACAGCAGCCACGTTCATAGAGAGAGAGAGAGAGAGAGAGAGAGAGAGAAAAAAAAAAAAGGCCCTAGGTTCTTCAAGCTTTAAGTCTTTGAAACATGTTTTTCAAGTGGGATTTTCGTCGAGGTTCCTTCTGAGAAGTTGTTCCTCTCATCGAGACCTATATTTTCACCAAACAGTTCGGCCATCCAGCAAACACAGCCTCCGTAGTTTGAGAAAAACTGATCTAGCTATGATGTAGTGCTAAGCTAGCAATAGGTTTAAGTTTTCTTGTGTTTTTTTTCATGTTATTGGACTGTTTAGGAAGTTTATTTGAGGTTAGGAAATCACTTAGAAGGTAGTTCCTTTGAAAAGCTTAAAGTTGGTAGTTTAAGGATATATGTGTTTTTGGTGTTGTTTGCTAAATTGTTGCTATGATTAAGGTGTGCTCTATTGATAGGATTGTATTGTTACACTTTTGGCCTATATGTATGTTGACATACTTTGTGGTTTAGACCATGTGATGAATTAGTGCTTTGGTACTTTATGAAAATTTTGTGTTCTTTGTGAAATTGTAAAATTGTGGAATTGTAGTTTAAACATGTGTTGATACGTATAATTATGGAATATATTATGTGAATGATGTTTTGGAGGTTTAAAGTTATGAATTATGTGGGATAAAATGCATAACTTGAAATGGGATACTATGTGTTTGATAAATAGTCACATTGAGATTGCATAATGAGATCATGGCATTATGGCATAATGTGATTCCTTGAAAACACGATGTGGGTTGAGCACGTGGTGCTATGCATTATGAGGGTGTAGATCCTGTGGTGAAAAACCCAAAATTGCCCATTACATTGGTGCCCAGAATCTAACGGATGTGTTCCGTGAACGGGTATTGGTACTCAGGTTCCATCGGATGTATTTCGAAAACGAGACATGGGTGTGACATAGAGTGGCATGGGTGTGTCACGTATATTTGCATAACATTGCATAAATGAATTCACTGATGTGGTATAGAGTTTATATGAATGTGTTATGAATCTTGTTAATGCATTGTACGGATGAATTGGATGGCGTGTAGATTAAAATTGTACATGTAGATATAAATGTACACGTGCACATGTCACACCCTTAAACTTGTTCATAGTCATAACATTATGTAATACCAGTTGTTGAGCTGACCCATTCGTGGGATATCATTTTTCAGATGAGGCCCCAGGCACTTGAGACTTGTTTAAGTCTTGAAGGATGGGAAGAAATGGATTATGTTGAAGATTTGGCCTTTAGGGCATGTTTTTGAATGTATGGGCATAAGCCCAATTTATTGTATTTAGATTTGAACAAATTGTAAACATTAGGCCTTGGGTTACTTTGAAATATATGGGTTGAGACCCAAGTAGATGCATGATGCTTATGATTTAATTGTGTGTTACATGGATGTGTTAGAGATATAAGATACATGTAGAGATCTGAAAAAAAATGAGAAAATTTTTTTCTTTTTTCCGGTAGGACATTTGGCATACACGGTTTTGTCGGTAAAGTCCAGTTTTGCCGGTAAAGCATCTAAATACGTCAGTTCACCGTTTGACATGTTTAGAGGCATATTTGGAGGGTGTCATAGAATAGAAATATGCTTAGAATATTTTGAGGTAACCGCTGTACGAATTTGAGCCAAAACGGAAATTGTTTCAAAATTGGACAAAAAGGGCATCTGGGTGGCCCGGGTGGAAGGGGATGATCCCGACCTCAAAAGAAAATTATTTCTTCTGAGAATTTTCATTTAAAATAATTTTATGAACATTGGTTAAAACCAAATTTTAAATTGAAGCGTTTAGGAATGAGTTGTAGAGTAACAGGCTACGGGGCTCATTAAGGGCAAAATGGTCATTTGCCCTTAACCCCTTTGTCCTCCACTATAAAATGAACACTTGGGGCCATTATATACACATATACACTCTGAAATTCAGAGAGCTCTCGTCCGTGGGTGAAAAATAGACAAAAGCCCTAGCTTTTTTAACTTTCTAGCCTCTGAAACACGCACTTCGAGGGGGATTTTGGCTGAGCTTTCTTCTAGAAAGTTGTTCGTCTCCATGAGTACTATATTGTCACCAAACAGTTTGATGATCCAGCAAGTACAGCTTCTACAGTTGGAGAAAAATTGATTTTAGGTATGATTTCTTGCTAAGCTAGGAATAGATTTAGTTTTTCCTACCTTATTACATGTTGATTGATTGGTTTAGATGTTTATTTCATGTTAGGAAGTTATTTAAGAGGTGTTACTTTGAAGGACTTAGAGTTAGAAATTTGGGGCTTTATGTATTCTTTGGTTTATTTTATGTTTTGTTGTTATGAAGATGACTTATCTTGTCTTTGTATTTGATTTCTATATTTGATATGTATTTATGTGATATTTACTTGACATCTTGGAGGGAAATTGGTTGTGTAATGTATTAGTCTTGCATGGAATGTTAGTGACTTTGTGAAATTCTTGTTGGTTGGTGAAATTGTGATATTGTGGCTTGAGAAATGTATTAAGGTGTATGGTTATGATCTATGTTATGTGAAGCAATTTATGGGAATTTAAAGTTATGAATTATATGGGGTTTAAATGCATGACTTGAAAAGGGACACACCATATGTTTGATGAAATGACTCATTGAACTTGCATAATGGAATCATGGCATTTGGCATAGGGTGATTCCTTGGAAGCATAGTGTGAGTTGGGCATTTGGTGTTGTGCATACTTGGTTACTCATGTCCTTCGGGGAAGGTCCATAAATGAAACATATTTGGTTACTCATGTCCTTCGGGAAAGGTCCGTAAAATGAGACATATTTGGTTACTCATGTCCTTCGGGGAAGGTCCGTAAAATGAGGCATACTTGGTTACTCATGTCCTTCGGGGAAGGTCCGTAAAATGAGGCATGGACATGGCATAGAGTTGACATGGCATGGAGTTGACATGGGTGTGGCATAGAGTTTGCATGTGTGAGTCATGCATAGTGTGTTTACATTGCATTAAACAACGGAAAGGGAAATTATATCTTGAAATTGTACACTTGCACATGTTACGTCCTAAATTTGTTGCTAGTATTAGTGAGTTATCATACCAGCAATTGAGCTGACCCATTTGTGGGTAATATATTTCAGATGAGGCACCAGTTGCTTGAGACTTCCTTGAGTGTTGAAGAAAAAGGAAGGAAATGGATTTTGCGGAAGATTTGGCCTTAGGGGGCATGTTTTGAATGTGTGGGCATGAGCCCAACTTATTGTATTTAAACTTATGTAAAATTGTGAACATTAGGCCTTGGGCCATTTTGTAATGAATGTTTGATAGTTCTATTTGAATGTATATTAAATTGATGTATTGGAAATATAATGGATACATGGATTTGTGGCCACTGAGTGAGGGTGGATTGTGGATAAAATTATGTTCATATATCTTGTGAAAATTAGGTGGGAAAACACTTAAAGAAACAAAGGAAACTATGTCCAAATTTTGGTAAATTAAAGTGAGAAATTAAGCATGCAAAAATACCCTTGAAATGGGTGAGAAAAATGTGTAAAATGGGGGCTTAGAAGCTAGGGAATTTAGGCTGAAAATAGGTGAGAAAGGGGCTAAAAAATGGGGGTATATAACCTGAGAAAAATGGGCTAAAAATGAGTTAAAAGGGGGCTTCAAAGACTTGAGAAAAATGAGAAATTTTGGAGCAGCAAACAGAGAAATTTGCTTGCAGCCATGAATAGTAAATAAGATTTTGAGCTTGCAGTTGCTACAGTGATTTTTCAGAAAAATCAGAAAACAGCTCGCAGCCTAACCGCCCCTGTCGCGCGCCCCGCGCGCGCACCGCGTGCCTGCGCGCTGCCCTGCACTCCACGCCTGCCTGCGCGCCACGGCCCTGTCCCATGCGCATGGTCTGCTGCCTTGCCCTGTGCACTAGCTTGCTGTCCTCCATGACACCCCTCTTTGACACACCCTTTGAACTAGGTTTTGGCAACCCTTTCAAGGTTATTTCATTATATGTTTAACCTCAATTTGTTGAGTACGTTTTAGGCTACTTTGGATCATTACCTAAGGCCAAGTTGGGCAACTCATGGAACACATTTGATTCATAGTGCAAGGCCATGGTTGGCCACTTACCAGAACCATCTTGGGTGGCGCCTTTGACTTAATTTTGGACCATGCCATAGGGCATTTTTGGGGCCCATCTAGGCCATCATTTTAGGGCAGTTTTGAGGATGATTTGAGATTATTTTGGGGGAAAATTTCTGAATGCGACTTAATTTAATTTAAACATTAATTGAGACAAGGACTTGGGCGACATTTGGGCAACCGTTACAGGGCACTTTAAGAAAGGTTTTGAGACCATTTTGGGAACCGTTTTTAAATATGATTTAAAGCATTTTGGGCATTAATTGAGAGAGGTACTTGAGCTATGTTGAGGAACGATTTTGAGTATATTGAATGTCGAATCTTCACTTACATTGCTGGGAGAAACTTGAGGAATGATGATGGAGAAGTCAATTAAATTTACCGAATTGTCACTTCTTTTCCTTTCTTTTGTTTCGTTCAGTCGCTCCTCGGGTTCGTAGGAATCCGGGGCGTGACAATACATATTTAATTTGATGACCTTGTGGCCACCGAGTGAGGCTGGGTTGCTTATGAATTTATACTTATGAATATTGCAAAAAACTAGGTGGGAAAACACTTGGAAAAACAAAGGAGGTTATGTCCAATTTTTTTTGAAAATAAAGCATTAGATAAGTGTGTAAAACACCCTTTAAATGGGGGAGAAAAGGGCTCACTATGGAGGTTTAGAAACCTTAGGAAATTGGGTGAAAATGGGGAAAAAGTTGTCTTTAAAACTTTGGGAAAAAATCAGAAAATGAAACATTTGGGTTGCAACCATGAACAGTGTTTCTGCAGAAAATCAGAAAAAAATAAAAAACTGCTCTCTGTTTGCTACAGTGACTCAGTGCGACATGCCCCAACCAGCAGCCTCGCGCGCCCTACGTGTTGCCTGCCTGCCGCACGCTGCCCTGTGCAACCGTGCGTTTGTTACGCCCACTGCCTTGCCCCATGGCTGCCTGCTGCTGCCCTTGTGCAACAGCCCTAACACCCCTCTTTTACACTACTTTCTTGCCACCTTTTTGAGGCATTTTTGGGACACTTTTTGAGTAATATTAGAGCACTATTTTGGGCCATGATTGGAAAATTTTTAGACCACGTTTGGCCACCATTTAGGGCTATGTTTGATAATTAATTTGGGCTATGCTTAGCCACTTTGTGGGACTATGTTTGGCCACATACTTAGACGATGTTAGGTGGACTTCTTGACAAATTCTTGGACTACACCTTAGGGTATTTTGGGGCCCTTTTAGGCCATTATTTCAAGGCATTTTGGGGAAGGTTTTGAGAACATTTTGAGAACTGTTTTTGAATATGACTTGAACTAAATTGGACGTTAATTGGGAGAGGGATTTGAGCAACATTTGGGGACCATTTTGAGTTAAGTTAAATGATGAGGCTTCATTTAAAATGTTGGGGGAAAATTTGTGGAAATAGCGAGGGAGATTTCAATTAAAGCTATTTATTTATCGTTTATTTATTTCTTTTAATTTTCGTTCCCTTGTGCCCCAAGTTCACGAAAATTCAGGGCGTGACAATTTCTGCAGGAGAGCATGAGTCTTTATGCGGTACCAACCTTGTTAGTTCCAAAGAATAATGGCAGTTGGTGCATGTGCATCGACAGCCGGACAATCAACAAGATCACCATTAAATATGGGTTCCCTATTCCTCGATTGCAAGATATACTAGACATGCTAGCTGGATCCAAAGTCTTTTCAAAAATTGACTTACTGAGCGGGTACCATCAGATTCAGATCAAGCCTGGAGATGAATGAAAGAGTGCTTTTAAGATGAATGAGGGGTTATACGAATGGTTAGTGATGCCGTTTGGACTCACCAATGTGCCTAGTACTTTCATGCGGCTCATGAACCAGGTATTAAAACCATTCACTGAAAATTTGTTGTGGTGTACTTTGATGATATATTAATATATAGCCAGAAAGAATCTGACCATTTTGTGTACTTGAGGGAAGTACTTACAGTTTTGCAGCAATATATTAAAGAAGTGCAGCTTTATGACCAACAGTTTGTTATTTTTGGGATTTGTGGTAAGTGATGATGGGATTAAAGTTGATGAAGAAAAGATCTGTGCCATTCGGGAGTGTCCAACTTCACAAACAGTGGGCGAGGTTCGTAGTTTTCATGGTCTAGAAACATTTTACAAGCGGTTTGTCATAGATTTTAGTCGAATAGTCGCACCAATTACTGAATGCATGAAGAAGGAAAAATTCCATTGGGGGGAGGAAGTAGAACGGAGTTTCGCGCTGATCAAGGAGAAATTATCATCTGCCCTAGTTTTAGCATTGCCAAATTTTGACAAGTTATTTCAGGTAGAGTGCGATGCCTTTATTATTGGCATTGGTGCTGTACTTTCTCAATAAGGCAAACCGGTTGCGTTTTACAGCGAGAAACTCAGTAAAGCTTGCTAGAAATGGTCTACTTATGAGCTGGAATTGTATGTTGTTTTTCGCACCTTGAAGGTTTGGGAATACTATCTGGTGCAGAGGGAGTTTGTCTTATTCAGCGACCACCAAGGGCTAAATTTATCAATAGCTAGAATAGTGTTAATCGGATGCATGCCCGCTGGATTTCTTTTATACAATGCTTCACTTTCATTTTGAAGTATAAGGTGGGTCAATTAAATCGGGTAGCTGATGCTTTATGCAGGAGGGCATTGTTGCTTGTCACAATCTGGACTGAAGTGGTTGGGTTTGACTGTCTCAAGGAATTGTATGCAGCAGACGAAGATTTTCAGGATATTTGGGCAAAATGTCAGTCGGGATCTTCCATTGACGGAATGCATATTCAAGAGGGTTATCTGTTTCGAGGCAACCAATTATGCATCCCGAGGAGTTCACTACGAGATCAGATGATTCAAGAATTACATGGTGGAGGCTTGGGCGGACACTTGGGTCGTGACAAAACAGTAGCTTTTGCTGAGAAGAGGTATTATTGGCTCCAACTGAAACGAGACGTCGACAGTCATGTTAAAAGATGCCCCGTTTGTCAGGCTGCCAAAGGCCAATCTCAAAATACGAGTTTGTAAATGCCTTTGCCCATTCCAACAGCACCTTAGGAGGATCTTTCCATGGACTTTGTCCTAGGCCTTCCACGAACCAACGAGGATTTGATTATGTATTTGTAGTGGTTGATAGGTATTCCAAAATGGCTCACTTTATTGCTTGCAAAAAGACCTCAAATGCAGTGCACGTGGCAAATTTGTTTTCCAAAGAGGTTGTTCATTTGCATAGGGTCCCTAAATCTATCACTTCAGATAAGGACACCAAATTCTTGAGTCGTTTTTGGCGGATCCTATGGAGGCAGTTTGACACATCCCTGAATTTCAGTAGCACGAGTCATCCTCAATCCGATGGTCAAACGAAAGTGGTGAACCGCACTCTTGGGAATTTAATTCACTGCATTTCTAGAGAGTAACCAAAACAGTGGGATTTTGCTCTTGCTCAAGCTGAGTTTGCTTATAACAGTATGCTAAATTGTTCTACTAGGAAGAATCCATTCCAAATTGTTTATTGTTGTCCTCCACGCCATGCTTCAGACTTGGTTAACTTCCTCTGCCAAAGCTTCCTGGTTTGAGTATTGTAGTAGAAAATATGGCAGATCGTATCAAGGCTATTCAAGAAAAGGTGCGAAAAAATTTGAAGGAATCTAATGCCAAATACAAGGCAGCTGCTGATAAAAAGAAAAGGGCTCAAGTATTTCAAGAGGGGGATCTAGTGATGGTTTATTTGCGCAAAGGGAGACTGCCAGTGGGCACATACAACAAGTTGAAAGACAAGAAATATGGTCCTTTCCAGATTCTGCAGAAAATTAATGATAATGCCTATGTCATGGACCTTCCTACAGATATGGCCATTTCTCTTAATTTCAATGTTGTTGATTTGTTTGAATATCATCCTCCTGATATGTCGTCTTTTTAATTAACTAACTCTAGGTCGAGTTCTTTACAAGCAAGGGAGACTAATGTAGAACAGATTGCAGAAGAATTCTTAGCACGAAATTACGTGCAATGCCAGAATTGCATGAAATTTGGTAGGTGACTTAGAATCAATGTGCTGATCAATACCCCTTATTTTGTTAGGACATATACCACTTTTCGGACAAATTCTTTCGTTTTGGCCTTCAAAAGCGCGTTTTTGCTATTTTTGGTAATAATGTGCTGCTTAATTTCGAGCGTTAGGTTTTGCCGTTTGGAGTTGTTCTTTTACCAGATTGCTGCTTAAGTTTAGGGCTTTTGATTTATGCTTTCAATTAGAATATTTCTATTTTTGGAATTTTTAGTATTTCTCCTTATTTTAATTATTTTTTTCCTAAAGTTGTAGTTCTAGTCGAATTAGGAGTTATAGTTCTAGACAAATTAGGTTTTGCAGCCTATATAAAGGCTATTTCTTTTCATTATAAGGTTAACTTTCATTCAATAAAGAATTTCTCTTTCTGAGATCTTATTATCTGAGCTTGTGGATTCGGGTATATTACTTTTGTTCGTGGATTCAAAACGATTCTCCAAGAAGCAGGTGGTGCCCTACTTCTTCATAAGCTTTCGCTACGTCAATATTCTCACTTAATTTATTTATCTCACGAACCGGTATCAAAAGAAAATTTAATCGAAACGAATTTAAATAGTTTAATTCTTTTAACATTTATAGCTGTAAAAGAGCTACATAGATAACAATAGTATAAGTTAACATAGTTTGGCAGAGTATGGTCAGATATGCTCACACCTCAACGATAAGTTATTCAAAGACATTGACAGTTTCTATATTAAGAAATAAGATTAGTGGCATTGCAATTAAGGGACTATTTTAAGCCAGAAAAGAAGAAAAAGGCAAAGCAAAGAACAAATAAATGAGGGTCAGTGCTGTTAAAAGAAGATTTGAATGAAAGTTTGGGAAAAGTATATTTAGAATATCTTAAAAGGGTTTCTTCTAGAGGACCTTTAAAGCATTATTTGGTCTCTTAATGTTGTTACCCATGCTCCCTCACAATGGATTAAGCTAAGCAGCATGATTGCTCACAAGAAGCCACGATGCCTAGTCAAAAAGAGTATTTGTAAAGTGATCTTAATTAAGATTTTCTTTAACTAATTATGCATGTTTGATAAAATATGATTTAACTGGCAGTTAAAGTAGGCATACAGTTGAAGAAAAGCAGCCTTGTGAATTTGTGAGTTCATTCAGCTAATAGCACATGACATTACTGTCTCCTTTATTATATTGAAACCGATTAATTAACTTGTTGAATAGAGATTTATGTATTGGCTAATCAACTTTGCCCCATTGGGTATCTGAGTCTCCATAAATTAAGAATGTGAATCATACCTTTTTGTAAAGGCAACATCAAGGAGGAAATGAGATCCTTGGATACTGGATTTTCTTTTTCTTTTTCTTTTTCTTTTTTTGAGTTTACTTTTATTTCAGTTTTCCTTTTCCATGTGCGCTAGTATAATTCAATTCCATTCCAGATTGTTTGGGCAGACATAAAACTCCACAAAAGCCGATCATAAAAGAAATAATCCAGATCATTGCCAGTTAGCACTTCAGGAACTTGGCTAGTTACAAGGTTTTATTGTTTGATGAGTTGGTTAGCATATGCCCCTTTTACATTAGTGTGTGTATATATACATATATTTATACACACTATCTCTCAATTGAGATTTGAATTCTTGATCTCTTTGAGAGATGGAGGTGGTACCATTCCTGATTATTTATTTATATATATATATGTATGTATCTTTATATTATATAGCAATGTAATTTTCAGCCATATTACTTAATTTTCCAATTTTGTTAACATGGTCCATGCAGAGTTAAAAATGATGGCGGCTGCATTGGTGGTATATATGGTATTTAACCCTCTCTTTTTTTCTTTTTTTCTCATTTTTTGTTCCTCCCAAGAGCCCAAAAAAGTATCCAAAACAACTTTAGGTCAATTGACTATTACATGATTTGCATGACCTCTAACAAATATAAAGTCATCATTGAGAATTTCATGATAGTAAATAAAATTATTTAGAAAAATAGAAGATTTCTCCATCTTTATTCTCATATGTCATTTCCTTAAAATGATAAAATTTATGATTTAAATATCATTTTATTTGTCACATTAAAATGTTATATCAAAAGTGATGAGGAGTCATTCTACTCAAAAATACATTCAAACGGGCCATCAGGCCAAATTGACAACCATACAATCTTGATAAAAAAGACATCAACTGAAAAGGGTTTGAGTTCTATATATATCATCCATGCAAATCCACTCATAGCTAAAATGACAGAAATACTGAAATTGAACATATTTCTCTTTTTATGTGTGGAGGCTCTGTTCATATTAAGACTTCGTATATATTAAAACAAAGCAAATTGGAGACTTTCAGAGTAAAATCATTCCAAGTTTTCCACCATTGTCACACATTGTGCATTCCTTGTTCCCACCATAGCAAAGGGAGAAGAATTCTACAGTTTATACACATGTTATACATAAATTGTACATACTTTTATCAGCCTCTCAATTTTCCATCTTCAACCTCATAAGTTTGTCTGGACGGCTAATAGGCATCGTTTCCCTCCACAACTTACCGCCCTTGTAACATAAAGGCTCTCGCTGATCCAATCCTCTCACCTTTTTGTCTGGAAAAAATATACACAAAAGCAAAAAGAAAAATCATCAACTATAAGGATAACCCAGCTGTAGCACCTTTGAACATTATTCACTTATATTTAATTTTATGCACGCAGCAGATGGAAAAGTTTAGACTTTAGAGACAAGCCAAATAACCTTCAATGGGATTATATGGACTTCAAAAGAAGTAAAATAGGGTGTTTATATGGATGTACCAAACAGATTTTCTTACTGTCTTTGAAAATGGTAAAGATACAATGTGGTAAGTGATTTGAGGGATTCAATCATGTACTAGCCCAAGAAGGTAACTAGCATGGAAAGATAAGAGCGACATATAAATTTTTTTTTCTCCTAATTACAGTAGGTTTGAATCAAACATTGAACTAACAATCTCATAATCAGCTGGCTAGTTAATAACATAATATTGGCCTTTTGTGCTAACATGCTGCACTAATATATACCATTATGAGATGCTCGATTAAAAGATTTAAAAATTAAGCAAGAATCGTGTAAGCTAGGAATACAAACAAGGAAATGGAAAAAATAAGTACCAAGAAATAACCCAAAAAAGGATCGTTTTAATTGCCTTGGACTGCTTGTATTAAAAAGGAGAATTTGAAGAAGACATTGGACATAAAATATGATCAGGATATGCGAAGATGGAAAATACTCCAAATACTTTGAACATACCAACCAAATCAAAAGTAAGACCAGCCATGAAGGATGCATGTTTTACAACACAACAAAGAACAGTTAGAATGCACATTTCCAGATAGATGGCAGGCAAGGACAAAAAAATTTAGTCACTTGAATCAGATGCATTCAGAAAAGTTAAAGGTAATACCAATCTTGCAAAGAAAAAAACAATCAACTGAGTTGCTTGGTCATGTGCAGCTAGACTACTGAGTGATAATAATGTTCAGGCTGAAGGTCCAAGGAGGAGAAAGGAAAATTTCAGAAAAAACATAAGCCAAGCTCAAGTAAAAAAGACATGATGACCAATGATTGGCAAAATAGTGGCCCTAAATAGACCAAGATAGTAAAAAGGGATTCATTTAGCTGAACCAAATGGTTGGAATAAGACTTTGTTGGAATTGAGATAAATACACCTATACCTTATCATTAATCCTGACACTACACGAATCGCCCTTGGAACCATAGACAGGGTCACCGACAACATAAGGAGGTGGATGGACATAATTCTTCAAGAGCGGGACTCTATCTGGAGTGTAATCATCATCACTATCATAGCATCTTTCAGGGTGTGGCCCCATAGCTTTGAGCATCATAGCCAAAAACATACATAGCCCCTGCAAGTAAAGAGCATGGACAGTTGGCCAAATGTGGACCACAGAGATGTGAAACAAATTTCATATTCAAACATATACAATTGATAACTAAAAAAAAAGGCAAACAATGTAAACAACTGCAGAAAATCATTTGAAAACCTCCAAATGCACTCATATATCAGAAAATAATTTCATGCCATGGAGATAAGAGACAATTCTATTACATTATATAAATTAACCTAAAAGGCCTTTCAGGTTATATAATTCACATCAAGAAATGATGTTGAACCAAACCAAACCAAAATAAAACTAAGATTAGGCAGAAAAAATGCACCAGAAACATCTATAAAGTCTACAAAACACTTTGAGAACAACTACAATAGCTTGCGTTACTGTGAGTGGCACAATTAAATGAGAAGTATGAAAAGGAAAACATACAACCTGTAGAAATTTCCACTAATTTATCTCATAGGTAAAAATGTAAGTCAAGTCTTTTAAAAGATATCAGTATATTTCAATTTCTGTCTAGTGCTTTGGAGACCAAAATAATTAGAGGACTCATTGGATGGTTGATCCACAATCTTGACTCCCTTTCTGAAGGATACCAAAGTGTGTGTGTGTGTGTGTGTGTGTGTGTGTGAGAGAGAGAGAGAGAGAGACCTGTACGGACACAACAGACAAGCCAATCCATTTGCACATCTCAAAGTTGGACCTGATAAAATCTTTGAAGTCTTTAAAATTCCCAGTCGGATCCTCCGGGAAGTCCTGATGTTGAGTCAAATCAAATTAGAACAGTAACCATAGGAATTTGGCCATAAATTTTGTGAAAATACATCTGTAATCCATGCAAAATCATCAAATCAAAAAGTAAAGAATAAGGATTTTTAAGTATAATGTACCTCTTCCCAGTTGTGGTTCAGAAATACATCTAGAGTCACTGCAGCTTCCAGCATGAGAAGCAAAAAGACAAACAGAACATACTATACCCATTTAAGGAACACACAAAATCATACTGTCTATTTACCAATTAAAAAAATAGTGCTCCATAGAGTCCAACTTCACATTCTGAAATTTTCATATAAGAAAATTATTTATATCATATAAATAACAGACTGAAATACTGAATAGGTATGGAAGACAGAAGAAAATAAATAACTATCATAAATATGTCAAGGAAAATGATGAAATCTATTTTTTCTCACCAAAAATAGAAAATGATAAATCTATTTTATTTCAACATACTTACACTGCCATGAAGGTATAATTTCAGCTACCCCAATGAAAAGGATATAAAAGAAACTATTCCAGAACAGCTTAAAAATGATGACAAAATCTTTAAAATAAAATGCCAAAGTAACATGACAGCGAGATTTAAATATTAAATAATAAAGTTTTCTTTACTAGTTGACACTATATAGCCTTCATTTGTAAAATTAAATAAAGATGTATATCCCATATTAACTGAAGCAACCAAAGCAGAGAAGCAATTGCCCTTGAAGGGTTTCAGGAAGCAGGGTCAACTAAGTTATTGAATCATAACATTTTAAGATACGAATTGGGGTCCAAAACAGCAGTACTCATAAGTTATCAATTGATAGCAAAAGCAGTAATTTTAATGTCTTCTGAATTAACAATAATGATGCAACTGATCTTGAAAGAATATGTAGAGCCACTTATTCATCATCTTTTGTAGTTCCACAAATGAGTATTTCCGAAACAGTTAAAAGGAGCATCTTCATCCACCTGTTAAATCCCAAGGTATTATCATAATGAGAATCTAAGATGATCATATCAATGTCCAGCAACAAAGCTTTAAAAGCTTATAGTAGTCCAAAACCATTTCCTTGTTGCCTCTTGGACATTCATTAAGTTCCCCTTGTAAGCCCCATATGCTCTTACAGAATTTTAAACATGCTTTATGTCAAATTACCTGGTTTAAGTACTCATACAAACAGACAACATATAACAGTGACTGCCTAGATGGCTACTGCTTTATTGTCTAGCAATCCTGAGGCATTGCCTGGCTACAAGATAGCACTAACAACCTGGTAAATAATCCAGCTGCTTGAGACAATAATATATTTACACTACCTAGTGCATCAAATAAAGATTTCAGCTCTAAAAATGTACATTTTCCTCTTACAAGCTACACTTTTGAAAATGAGGGGTTAAAGAAGGATAGTCAATAAGATTAATTACAGACTCATCAGCACTCTACAATTTTTGGGAACATAAAAGTCCATATTGCACTACCAAACCTATAGAAGTAAAAGTTGCTTTAAAATAAGAAAAAAAAATTGAGGAATTAATCAAATGAATAAACTGAAAGGATACAGAATAAAGGCAGCAACCATTAGCAGTCTCTGCAGCAATATGACCCGAGCATGTAATCACACATAACGTGACCCCAAGGCCAAGAAAAGTGTAGATGAACCTACATTTTATGTGCTTTTTTCATTAAAAGCTTTGTTATAATTGCTTCAAAAGTAATGACACTAAATAACCATTAGGGATTTTTTATAATAAAAAAAATTCAAACAAGATATACCTATAATTTTAGATATTTTTCAAAATAGAAAAACGCAATTTTTGAAGAAATATTATCTCAATCTACCAACCAGACATCCTAATGCCCTATAAAAATTTAATAGAGCTCTGCGAAGTGCAAACATACATTATTCATTGTGGTGTTAGCATCCACTGTGCAACCCTTGTGGGTTTCACAAATGTAGGTGTACAGTTGTGATTTTTGCATCCACAAATTAGGTTTCAAAATACAGAAATCAGATTGACAGGAAGGTGGAATGTTGTGTAGCATGATGCAACAAACCTCATTACTTATTTCCACCTAAAACCAATTGCCATAAGCCCTCAACAAGAACCAACACGAAGGCACATTAACAACTTTATAATAGGCTACAATTTCACCCATTTTCATTCCCAATATATTGAAACGCTAAAAATATAATCAGGCAGGTTGGGCTTAGTTAAGAAAAGATTTTAAACTTTACTTTCTTTTGGTTAATTCCCATTTCTCAGCAAACCGAACAAAAGTAAAAGGGGGAAAGCAAAAACGAAAAGAGAAAAGTTACACTAAAAAGCAATTCAAAATATAGCCTTTAATCAAAAACCAAAAAAAGGAAGAAGATTGTCCCACCCTCTCCCCACCCACCACCCCTTCAAATGTATTCATGTCTATATATGTATATAAAGCTAGAGAGAGAGGTTTTGAGGCAAAGAATGGTACCATGGAGCTGGAGAATCTAGAGGAGCGAAGGGAGGCGGAGTATCATCCATGTGCTGCTGCCAAACCCTAATCATCCAACAACCGTACAAAATCATCGCTATCCCAACCATTCCGATCACAGAATTCACCAGCTTCAGCAACGATTGTATGCAGCTCCTCAATACTCGAGACATTTTTGACTCAACACAAAGGCCAAATTGATAGAATATTAATAAAATAAAAATAAAAGGAAAAACAACCTCAAAACCCTGTATCAGGGCTGGGGTTAGGGCAAAGCACAATTGCTGGAGGAGTCCGAGAATACAACGACTCTACCGTCTCCCCGAATTTAAGCAAAGCCAGAGAGAGACACAGAGAGAGACAGAGAGTGGTGGTTTAATTCGACATATTTGATTTTTTTTAAAATTGGCACCAAAAAAAAAAAATATATATATATATATATATATTAACATATTAAAAGAATTTTAAAATAAATTTTTCAATCTAAAATATTTATAATAAATTTTTTTCTATTTAAAAAAAATTATTTTTTGCTATAAAAAAATATAACCATAAACTTTTATCTTAACACCGTTAAATAATATTATTAATTAGACTAAAATAACCTTTAACATATATATTTTTTTTTAAAAAAACTAAATTATTCATAAAACAAATTCTTCAATTAAAAAAAAACATTTTTTAATTATCTAGAAGGCCTAAAAGAAAAATTTTCACTTCGTGATTTTTTTAAGATTAAAGAATTTATTTTATATACTTTTTAATTTTTTTTAAATATATTTTGAAGATTATTTTAGTCTAATTAGTAATATTTTTTAACGATATTAAGATAAAAATTAATAGTTAGACTTTTTGTAGTAAAATTTTTTTCTTTGAATCTTTTAGATATAAAAAATTTATTATGAACTTTTTAAATTAAAAAAATTATTTTATGAACTTTTTAGAAATTTTTTTTCAAAATAAAAATAAAAAAATGGTGTAGTGTCTATGTTTCATACAAGAGTAATTTAACAAATTCTTTTGCTCTATTTTTTTTATTAAGTTAATTAGTCACAAGTCTTTGAATAAGAGGTTTTATTATTCCAAGATACACAACTCTTCATTTTTAAGCTAAAGGACAGCTAAATAGTGATGTGTTACTTTTTATTCTTTCTTTTGTTGGCTTTTGTACCCATTTCGTATGTTTTGGCTTATTTTTGGAAGTGTCGGCGCAGAAGCTCAACTCCAAAGGCCATTATTGTCCCGTGACAGCTTTTGTGGGAATTTTTGACCCGACCCGGGTACTTTTAAAAGTTATTGACCCAACTCAAGCACTTTTCAACTTAATTCCTGGATCCAGGTATTTTTGAAAAACGTATAAATCTTATACGCTTTTAGCCCTCTCGTTTATAAAGCGTATAAGAGTATTACGCCTTTAAAAGGCGTATTAATCTACTACGCCTTTAAAAGGCGTATTAGTTTCATACGCCTTTTAAAGGCGTATCAGTTTCATACGCCTTTTAAAGGCGTAGTAAACTAATACGCCTTTTAAAGGCGTAATAAGCTTCTACGCTTTTATGTTGATATACCCACGAGACAGTAGCTCTCTTCCGTCTTTCTCTTCCGTTTTTCCTCTTGGAGCCAGTCTTTCTCTCTTCCGTTTTTCCTGATCTACATAGAAGGAATAGTAGCTCAAGTGGATCTTAAGTCTTCCTAGTCTAGTTGGCTGAAGTCCATCCGGTGAGATTGAATTCTTTCACTCTCACTCCGTTCTGTTTGACGATTTTTGATCTGAATCTCTCAGTTCATCTCACAAAGGCACAAGCCAGTTCGGGTTTGGGCATCAAAATTGCTGTTAGACTACTTTCATACTGAAATTACAGGTACATACATTGAACCTCTCTATTTCTATTAATTTTCAAATTGAATATTCACAGATCTGTTATGGCAATCTTGCAGACATCCCTTACTGCAGCTGGTTATTACCTTTGTGCAGCTCCTGGTTCTAAAGGCACCTGGTTTGCTGCTTTATTCTTCTAGAGATACAGGTATAGATTGCCAAATAAATATGCATTTGAGCTTAACAAATAAATACAGAGGCTTATTTTTTAAAAAAAAAAAATTAATCCCAAACAACAGATTTTGAAAATCTAGGGATTTTAAATATATGAGTTTTAAATTCCTTTATTTTGAATTTTGGTAAACATGTAAAAAAATTACTTGTTAATTTAGTTAGATGGAGAACCTTCAGAAAAAAAAAAAAAAAAAAATCTTGAATCAATAAATTTATTTGTGTAAAGTTGTTACCAATTGGAATGTAATTTCTGTATATTAGTGAGAATAAATGATGTTATGTTGATGCCTTTTAAAGGCTGTTTTGTAAAGTTTTTTGCTGCTTTATGGATGATTTTTTTGGGCTGGTTGCTGAAGTTTTAGGCTACTGTTTGAGTTGTTGTATGAGTGGTGTATTTTTTTTGTCAATTACTTACATATTTGTGGTTTGTATGTATTGCTGAAAATTTTAAATTGACTAAATTTTTCCATTCTAGATTGGAGGTTATAAATGGCACGGAGACGTGCAACTGTATGTCTATTCTCGGGGGGCAGCACATTTTATGGGGAAGAAGGGTTTTCTTACGATGTACGTACTCCGAGAACATGTGTAAGAGTGAATCATGACGTTACTTACAGTGAAATGGTGGATTGCGTCTGTAATGCATTGCAGTTGGATCGAAATTCATGTCACTTGAAAATGACCTGCAGATTTCCATCAGTATTGGGACCACAAATAACAAAGTATATGCCATTGGAAATTGTTGACAATAACACTGTTGAAGCAATGGTTGGTGCTATATTTGAGAGTGAACAAATACGTAGTATCGACTTGTATGTGGAAATAGAGAATTGGAACCAAGGTTAGGGAACCAGTCAGGTGGCAGGACCATTCACTAGATTGCTAACACAAGACTATGGGGATGCATCACAAAATATACCGATGATAGAGGAGTTTCCGGCCCATCAGTCAAATATGTCAAACTTAATTCATAATGATGGAACACAACAGTTGCATGCAATGCCGAATCGCGAAACTGTTGTTCAAGAAGTTGCTATGACGGATGATTCGTCCTGGGCTTATAGAGGGGTGGACGTAAACCTCAGTCCACACAACTCAGTCGAAGAGGCGGAGGAGGAGGACGAAAAGATGATGGATGAGTTGGGTGAAGATGATGAGGAAGATGAAGAAGCCGTAGTAGGGCAAGCTTCTGATGGAATGCATGCAGAATCTCGAATGTATGAGCCTATGTCACCGTTTTTCAGTACTGTAGAGTTGCCTAATCAAACCTTGGATAGTAGCTCTTCACTTCATGGCCATGTATGGGACCCGATGAGGGATGAGTTATCAAAGGGTCTAATATTCGCTGACAAGGATCAGTTGAGAAATGCTATACAAATGTATTCCATCAGAACACACCAACAATATGAGGTTGTGGAAATAAACTCAAAAATATGGTCTCTACGATGTAAAATGCATGATGAGTGTGGTTGCCAGTGGAGAATGCGTGCCTGTAAGAGGAAGAAGCATGGGTGGTTTGAAATAACAAAGCTTGAAGGACCTCACACTTGCTTATATCCTGGTGTAAACAGGGATCACAGGCAATTGAATTCTATATTGATTGGGGCTGAAATCCAAGGGCTTGTAAAAGCGGATCCATCTCTTAAAATAGCTGTTATTAGAGACTATGTGCAGCAAAAATTTAACTACCAAGTCTCTTATAAGAAGGCTTGGATGGCGAAGCAAAAAGCCGTGGCAAGGGTTTTTGGAGATTGGGAGTCCTCTTACAATTTCTTGCCAAAATTTATGGGTGCATTGAAAAAATATAATGATGGAACAATCGTGAAGTGGCAGACTTTCCATACTTCATCAGCTGATTCTGTGATATTACATAAGATTTTTTGGGCATTCAAACCATCAATTGAAGGGTTTAGCCACTGTAGGCCGGTTGTTAGTATAGATGCTACCTTCTTATATGGGAGATATAAGGGGAAATTGCTAATTGCAATGGGAGCAGATGGAAACAATCAAATCTTTCCACTTGCATTTGCTGTTGTTGATGAGGAGAGTTACAGTAGTTGGAGTTGGTTCCTCGAGCATTTGAAGGATTATGTCATCCGGGATAGGGAAGGTATTTGTTTGATTTCTGATAGACACAATGGGATCCTTGCAGCTGTTAATGCCCCTAATTCTAGATGGAAACCGCCCCACGCATATCATCGTTTTTGCCTTCGACATGTTCAGAGCAATTTTAACAGCAGGTTTAAGAATGCACACTTGAAGAAACTGGTGTGGATTGCCGGAAGTACTCATCAAATTCGAAAATTCGATCGAGTTATGGAAGAAATTGGCAAGCTGAATAAAGATGCGAGAGAATATTTGATGAATATTCCGGCAGATCAGTGGAGTATTGCTCATGATGATGGTCGTCGCTATGGGATGCGGACGACTAATATATCCGAGGTCTTCAATGGTGTGTTGAAGGGAGCAAGGAACTTGCCTATCACTGCATGTGTCGAGCTTATATTTGAGCGGGTGGTTTACTACTTCAATGTAAGACGGGTATTAGCTTCGGACGATGTAAATAATAACTATACCTATACTCCTTACGCAGCAGCCAGGATTAGTCGGAACCAAGAAAAGGGTGGACGTCACAAGTTAACACCATATAACTCCGGTCTTGGAATTATGAGGGTTTTAACAGCCAAGGGTAATGCTCAAGTGGTTAATCTTCATACGAGCACTTGCAGTTGTGGGAAGTGGAATATTTATAAGATGCCTTGTTCCCATGCAATCGCAGTTATGGCAGACTTGAGAGTGTCTTTTCATCAATTTGTGGATGAATGTTATAGTATTGGCGCGTACGAGAGGACATGGCAATCACAATTTTTTCCACTCTACCATGAGGATTATTGGGATACACCATCTGGTCCAAGAGTATGCCATAATCCCGCGCTTCTAAGGAGAAGGGGTCGTCCTAGGTCATCACGACTTCGGAACGAGATGGACATCAGAGAAGTCGCTACACATAATCACTGTGGTATATGTAGGCAAACTGGTCACGATCGTCGCTCTTGTCCTACTCGTAACCATCCCCAAGCAGGCATTGGTCCTTCAAATTGATGGAAACACCATGTTGATAGTATTGGGTGCTACAGTGCTACTGACCCTTATGCGACAATCCTGCCACTGTTTTATTATACTCCAAACAGCTTTCACTCCAACTCTTGGCAGCAGGGCATAAAGATAGAGCAATTACATTACTAAGATGAGAGCCCAACTCTTATGTCCATATCCGATCTTTTTTTTTTAAGGGGCAGCATGCCCCACTTTGTATCAGGAAATGAGAAGCAAATACTAGATCTTGATTACTCAGCGATCTTTTTTGTTTGGGTGCATTGAGATGGTTATTTTTCCACGCTATTATGTGAAGGATTAATGATTATTTCCCCTTATATTTTCAGGGTTATTGCCTTACTTGCTCAACTTTCATTGGTTCAGAAACCATCAACTTACTCAGGTTTTGGTTGCACTTGTTTCAAAATGCAGCAGACCACGGTTTAGAACGAGCATGTTTAACTAAATGAAATTTTGTCCCCTTTTTTCCTTCCTGCTGCAGGGTTGCACCTGAATCACTTCAAGATCTTCAAGGTCTGTCCAGCAAGTGTTTATTGAGGTATTCCTTGAGTTTAGTATTTTGTATACTGTTGTCTTTGTATAAGTGAGTGACAGTAGCATTTTGTATTGTGTAGTGTGAGGTGTCTTCAGTACTTGTCACATGCTTTAGTCGTGTACAAGTGTTTAGTTCATAATAAAAAGATTGTCATTTAATTCAACATTTCTACTTCCCTATTAGGTTTTTATTTTTTAACTTTTTGCAGGTGCTTAATGATTGTATTGGTTTTGTGGGACCGCTGCTTCTCAATAGGCTGATTCGGTTTCTTCAAGAAGGTTTACATATTTGTTAGTTCTGTTTAGTTGCGATTCCTGAATTGCTGAAAAGTGGATCCATGCTGCCACTAAATAATTTAATCTCATTTTTTATTTTATTTGGGATGATGAATTGTGAATTATTTTATTTGGGCTGCAGAGTTATAACCCATTCAGATTGAATGAATGCAATCATTGAATGGCTGCTGAATTTTTTTTCCTTTTTTTTTGGAACTTGTTTTGCCTCTGCTTGAGGAGAAATTGGATTTAGTGATGTGTTTGCTTTGATTATGGGCATTTTCCAGTAGTTGTTTGATGGTGATTCTGTTATGTGGATATTGGAAATGAGAGCTCGAAGAGTTAGGAAAAAATGAATTTTAGAAATATCCCTATAACTATTTTTCAACTTTGGTTCAAGGAAGGGAAAAATTTTTATTTACCAAAAGTGAGATTCCAAAGAAGTTGCCACTGCTGTATTTATTTATTTTCTTCAGTGATGTTGTATGATTGTCACCTACATACTTTAGATGTAAATATTGTTTGGTGTTTTATATTTTTGATGATTAATGATTTATATGAAAACATACATTTTGAGATTATATTATGTCAGCTAAGGAACATCCAAGAGTACTTGATTTCGATACTAAGTCAATCAGTCTTGCAAATAAAGACTGAATTTTATAATCAAGTGTTTTTAAAAGACAAAAAAAAAAAAATATTTTACATGCATTACAATTCATGAATGGTCAAGAAACACAGACTAAGCCAATTTTTCCATACCAGGTTTTAACGTAGTGGCAGCTGGAGACCATTAGCTTCATCAACAAGCTCTAGATTCATTAGAATGGCAATAATTACTAGCATCGAACTAAAACAATGCGATGGAACAGTTAATTACTAGCTATTTTTCAAATGTGGATGTTTATTACCAAAGCTGATATAGCCCCACCCAAAATTATATATTTTGTTGGTCTCATTCATTTTTTTATGAATTGGTGGAGCATACACTACAAAAAGAAGAAAATTTCAAGAGGAAGGTGACTGTTATACAAGATCTACGAGAGATGACTAGCAAGATTTTTTTTTTGTTACAAGGGAGATTTTCTGGATGAATTACATGAACTTGTCAACTTCACTGTATTTCTTAATACCCAAAAAGCGATTTACATGCACCCACAATTGAAACAACTGTCAAACAATTCAAACATCATGTTAATGAAATAATTTTAAATTTGTAATTAATTTAATTTTTGAATCGCATAATATCTATGAGAATGACATTCAACTTAATGTTAAAATTGTTAAAAATGAAATTTAAAAAAAAAAATATTTTTTAATTTTATATATAAGATTAAAATTATCATTTTTTTTTCAATATCCGATTCATTTACTCTTAAATCAAATGTAAATGAAACCTTGCATGCATGCAAATGCGTCCGTCTGCACAGAAACACAATTTTATTTACATGCAGAAAAATGACATTGCTATTGTTTTTTGGCAATGTAAGCAAGTGTACCAATCATTTTTCACCAAAAAAAAAAAATTAAACTATTGATATATTTATTTTTTAAACCTTTTTCTCGCTTGAAATTATGTTATTATGTGATGTATTCAATCCTGCACGCACTGACCCATCAAGCATTCATTTTTCAGTGTCTTCATTCAGACCACAAATACAAGATTTGAATGTACACTAGGGCTAAAGAACTCAAATGTCCAGACCACTCATATACAATTGTGTCATATTCTTCACTATGATCAAACATTATAAACAGTCCACAAGTTGGTAGTAAATGCCCATCAATACGATTGTAGATGAGCATAGACAAGAAAAGTATGAAAAGTCCTTAGTTTTTTCAATCTGATACATGAGTTGAAAAGAAGTGGTATATCTTTTCAGCTGCAGACCTGAGGACTTCTTGGTCCATGTTAGCTATCTTTGTTTCTAGCTCAAGCTTTATTTTGTCCCACTGCTTTGTTTTGGTAAGAACAACTTCCTGCAATGTTTGTTCATGTTCTTCCTTTAAATTCTGTATCTGCCGCATACACTCCTTGAGAGCACCATCCAAATGCGATGCTCGATCTTCAGCAGTAAGCTTTAAAAGTGTGACAGATTCTAGATGATTTTTCAATGCTAAAGCTTTTGCCTTAGCTTTTTCCCAACCTGTGGCAAAGAGTAGGTTTTAGTTTCATTCAGTTCACACCATATCAAATCAAAGACCCTAAGTCCTCAGCAAACCTATTTACTCAGCATTGCATGAACAAAAGTTTCACAAAAGAAAAAAGAAAAATAAATTTAAATTATTAGATAACAATGAATTTTTAAGCCAAAAAAAGATTCCCCCTTTATATTAGAATCAGACAAACATCACACCTGAGACAGCTTCTTCAGCAACTTTAGCATGCTGTTTCACCAGGCTTTCCTTGGTATTCATGTCTGAATGTGCTGCGGACAGCTTTTCATTCAATTCCTTAACTTCATCCTCATATGTTTTCACTTGATCCACAGAAATTTGAACATAGTTTGGTTTTTTGTAGCTATCCTGTTTCCCCAGAGACAAATAATAAAACGATGATAAAATAACCACGGAGGCTAATAAAAGTAACCAATATCAAAAAGCAGAGGAAGCTACGAAGGCAAGACAATTCTCTCAATGGAATCTCTTGCTCCAATTCCATTGAACCTTAAATCCAAATAAGCTACAGAGAGACAATATATTAAATAAGTTCACTATAATAAATAACTCAGAAACGTTACCAGTCTTATTATTTCAAATCATGAGTTTATCAACGTTTCATGCTGTTTAAACAATATGGTTTTCCTAAAAACACTAGTATGCATGAAATTAGAACCATCTAAAAGCTTCACACTGATTTTAATTGCAGTGAATCAGCGAAAACCTTTCTAAACAATGTAACAACTAGCATATTTTGACTTCACTGTGTCAAATTAGGTTTGATTAGTAATTTGTGCTTGTGGATATGACTTTCACAATCCTTTCAACATCGAATTTACAAGAAATGACCATGCTAAAACAGGTAGTCATTAGATTGGTATGAATGGTAGAAAGCTAGAGAACAGCATATAACATAAAGGCTGAATGACAACAGTCAAATTCAATGATAAGCTTCCAAGTATTAATCAAAGTAGGATTCCTATGCATGTTACAAATTATTTTTTTTTATCAGTACATTGAACAATTAAATATTTATTGAAAAATGCAAAGTGTCCAATTTATTCAAGGAAATGTGCTGGATATTCATCGTGATCAGAGGGATGCTGATAGGTATCAGAGAGAACTAAATAACTGACAGATTCGATTATAGTCAGTGAAATTGAGACAGCAATACATATTATTTGACAAGTGGCGAAGCAAACTCCCAAAAACATTATAAAAAAGAAGAAGGAAGAGATGAAAACTTGAGGAGGGGAAAATTTCATAATGAAGTCAATGAACAGACCTGATCACCCTGAGGACCAGCTGAAGCCAAAGAAGCACCAGCAGAGTCTAATGCAGCAACTGCCTTATCAATTGCTGCCTTGTCAGATGATTTCTTCTTCCAGGGCCAACTCCTCCGGTCCATCTTAGACTGTATAGTTAGCACATATATAAGTTAGAAACAGATACCAGTTCACAATATTGTGAAGAAGTTGGTATAACCGACAGAAGAACTTAAAACACAAAATGCATCTTTTATCCTATTTCGTTACCCCCTTTTCTTTCTTTTTAATCTGGATAAGCATGATTCACTTACTAAATACATGACAGGTTTTAGTTGCATGCCTTGCTTTCCTTCATCGTACAATGTTCAGCAAAAACTTTAAAATCCTGAACTCTTACTTCATAATCAAAGAATTTTTCCTGATCAATCTTTTCCTGTATTAAAATTCATCATAGATATAGGAATTGAATGAAGCTTTTGAAATTTCCCCTTCAAAATTTCAGTGACTATTGAATCCAGCACATCAATATTCTACATCACTTGTATCTTAATGTCATCAAGAAATAGTAGACATATAAAGAGAAAATTACTTGATGACCACAACCAAAAGCCATGTCCTTTGGATTACTTTGACAAATGGGGCAAATCTGTTGAATATATAAAAAATTAAAACAAAATAATAGATTAATGCCCATTAGAGAAGTTAAAATGATGGTGGCAATCAACTGCAATATGTCAGGAAGGATGACATACTGATGCATGGCCACTAAAAACTTTTCTGTTTACCTGATTGTCAAAACTAGAACTTGAAGATGGAGTTGTGCTCATTGTTGTGTCACATCCAGGATATGGCACTGTGCTTGTTGTGTCGTATCCAGAATATGGAGGTGCACCCTGCTGGAAACTACTTGAACGAGAAGGTATAAAGCTATTGGTGAAAGAAGCCGTGCCATAAAGAGGTGGGGGAAGAGGAACCCTATCTGGAGCATTAGATGTCCGGCTACTGCTTCAGAAATAACAAG
Organism: Nyssa sinensis; assembly: GCA_008638375.1. NCBI lineage: Eukaryota > Viridiplantae > Streptophyta > Magnoliopsida > Cornales > Nyssaceae > Nyssa > Nyssa sinensis. Next base: position 42,360,224 of record CM018047.1, on the reverse strand, counting down.
AAAATTGCTGTCATATGATGAACAACTAGAGTTTAAACTAAGTTAATAACAACCCAAAAAATAAAATGGTTCAGTTTTTACCCCAATATATTTAGCTCAATAGTTGCTTTATATTGAGAAGGAATTTCCATCAAGGCAGTGAGAGCAAATTGAGTCCGTTTTCTCAGAGGATCTGCATTCTTTGACATAATTTTCGTAAAATTCACAAACTGTCAAGACAAAGAAAGGTCAGTCCTTTACAATTTCAAATTCAGAGATATGTGAACATGACACATTATAATTTGATATTCAAGTGATGCAAGCTACTGCTAACCTGAAAATTATCAAAGGCCCGAGCAGGGATGTTATCATCGAACTCCCTCATCATGTCCCAAGGACCATCTCTAACCCCGACTAAAATAATCGACAAGGGATACTGGCTGCAATTAAACAAGCATATAAGATAACAAGAATGTGGGTTGACAGCCAAAAGGTCAATTTTTAATACAAATACTTTTACTTAAAAAAAACTTATCACATGAGGGAAATGAAGAATGGTTTATCCTCGCGAGTATCTATTCCCCTTTGTAAGTATATTGTGTTATGCAAATTGTACACTAGAATGGTTATTTTGAGTTTTTCATCCTACCCAATGATTTTTGAATATATTTTTTGTCTCCCACACAATTTTAAATTTATTTCCCAAAGCAGTGGAAAGTAAAAAGAAGACACCTCTTTGGTGAAGAGAGAAGATGCCTTTTATTTTTTCTAACGACTGAGAAGATGCCTACTTTCCAAAGAGAAAATGGCTATCGTTATTTGGTATTTTCCCCTACTTCGGACTCAAAAATAAAACAAAAAATTAAAAAGACTCAACGACACCTCTCCAAAGAGGCAGCTAAACCTACTTGCCAAAAGAGAAAAAAACATGCAGCTATCAATTAAAACACTAGGAGTCCAAAAAGCTGCAAAATCCTTATTTCTTCAATGCTACCTATTACACACAAAATAGGATTCACTGTTGTCAGTTGTAACACCACAGTAAGTTGAATTGTCCTTAAATATACTTCTTCACTACCATTTGCCCCATAGGCCTATTTTCCGGCCTCTATAGCCCATGATTTTGTTGAAGTACTTGATAGCCATTGCATCTATATGTTCTACTTGAAGGAGCTCTACCCATCACATGAAAGAACGTCGTTGCGATGGGAAGATAACTAATAAAGAATGAAGCTCAATGAGAAAGATAACTGATATAATACCCGACTCAACACTAGACATAATACCCCAAACATATTAAAAATAAAGTATATAAACCAAAACTAGATTAAGCAAAGAAACTGATGGATCTCAAAACTTAAATAAAATATAACTTAGCCTTCTTCAGTTAAAAATCTATTAAATCAGCCCCTTAAATTCTCTCTCTCTCTCTCTCTCTCCCTCCCTCCCTCCTCCCTCTCTTCTTGGGTGGAATTTTGATTTTCAGTGTACCTTTTCATGACTACATTTATATCTCATCATTTCCTGCATCCACTATTCTATACATTACTTGAATTAGATTAGTAAGTTCATCTAATAATGCAAATCTTTACAGGAAGGTTTATGGTGTATTGGTTGGCAAAACAGTGGGATGCAATCCAGGGATAGAAAGGACATGACCCTTTTGGGAGGTGTGCACTAATTACTACATAGTTTTACATTTTTTTGTTAATCTTGAGTGCTCAATTTTCTAATAACCTCTGATGAATTTTAACTCAGGTTCCTTAGAATTTAGGTGCTGAAAACTATTAGGGTTAAAATTTTGGACAAGGCTTTTCCTATTCTCCAATACAAAAGTAATTTTTTACTTGCAGATTATTATTGGTTTTTTATGGTACCATTTTTTATGTTTCTCTCACATTTGAGTTCTTCCTCCAGCACTGTGCATTTCATTTTGTGATAATGGAAGTACTTCATATTGCCTCCATAAAATTTGTTGAAAGTTTTTGAAATTCTTTCTGTGCTTTTGTGTCACTTTTTTTATGTAATAAATTTTCATCCCACCCAAAATTTATTTATAATAGAGGTTCAATTGTTCAAGCATCTATTGTCAATCAGTTCTTACATGGGGAAGGTGAGGCTGATAAGTTGACTATACTTGGGAAACTTGGAAGGAAATGAAATCCAAAAATAAAAAAATAAACGGACTCTAAAAGGCTGATGTTGTAATTCTTTGGCAGAAACAATTTATACCACTAATAATATCTGATTTTTGTATCCAAATGACAGTCAATATTCAAACCTGAAGTTCTAATTTCTAGCTATTGTTAGAGCTATTCAAAAGCTATAATAACACTGAGATATTTTTTGGGTGAAAATTTGTCAGATTTTTTTTTTTCGTCATAATAAAATCAATTTTCAAAATATTTTTTGCAATGACTGGCTACAATTTAAACTTAAAAAGGTAGAGCTTAATGGACCTGACGGATGACATTTCTGTCATCAGAGTGAGAGTTTCTTGATTCTTCTAAAGCCTTAATTTCTTCTAATGTTTATCGCAGATTTAGTACTCTCAAATAAGCTTGTCTTGTATGATCTCGAGAATCAAGTCATTGGATGGACTGAATATAACTGTGAGTATATTTTTATTTTTTACTTTCTTTTTATTTAGTAGCCCTCTTTGGTGCTTGTTTAGTAGTGCTCTCAAATAAGCTAGTCTTAAAGTTAGTCCTGTCAATTCCTGAATATTGTTATATGCTGAGTTTTTTCATAATCTTTCAGGAACATCTGTTGCTCTCTTTTTTTTCTTGTCCATTTTCATGTTCCAGTTCCTGCTAAATTCTGAAATATTTATAACATATCTACTAGTTGGTGAACTATTTCTTGAACAAAGTAATGATTTGCTTCTATATTATTGGTTTTATCATGGTAAGAATTTTTTTCCCTGTTTTTAAGGCATCAACCTTTGCCCATAACTTTATCATCTTTTACTTTTCAAATTAACTTTTATCTGTCATTTTTCCAATGTTTCCGATAGAATTCTTTTTTTTTTTTTAATGATTTATAAAATAATAATATAACAATTTTAGAATCCTTGTATGATTTCTAAAATAATACTATAATAATTTTAGAATCCTTATTTCATTTGAGATGATAATATTTTTTTTTTCCAAATACAGCTTCGAAACTTAATACATGCGTGTATATATTTAGATAAAAAAAAAAAATTTCTTATTATTGTACTAAAAAAATATTATAATTTTCAAATCTTTCTACTAAATTGGTAATTTATTACTATAATCTTTTTGTTAAAAAAATTAGTTTATCAAATAATGTAATATTCTACCATCTAGATATGTGACCGAGCAGTAAAGATGTTAATGATAAAACTCAAGCGTTTCAAGTTCGAATCTTTTTTGTGTCAATTATTAACAGTTAGATCTTAAAGGATGATCCATGGGAGGCTACTCTTGAATATTAAAGCCAGAGGATCTCTCTCCAATCCCACCAACACCCCCCCCCCCCCAAAAAAAAAAAAACAAACAAACTCACCCACACAAAATATAGGGAACTACAGCCATGATAAATTCTTAGTCGGGGTTTACAACAACAACTTAGAGTCAAGTATTAAAAATTTCCATGAAAATTTCATTAATCTGCATGCACAAACTGATGCTAAAGGCTTCCAATCAACGAATCAAACCCAAAACTAATCAAAACAACAAGAAATAACAAAATCGAGAAGAACAAGAAATTTCTGCACATACATCTTATGACAGAGACTTAAATGGAAATTAGAAAAATGGTAATATTTAAGAAACCCAAATAATCAAACTTGGGTAGAATATTCCAATCAATGAATCAAAGCCAACCCAGAATCAGAACAGATAAATGGCACAACTTATGAGATGGGTGTGGAAGGATATTATGTTGAAGCTAAAGCAGCGGAGTGACGGCTAGGGCTTTTCTCTCTTGTACCAAAGTCGGGGCCGGCGAGCGACGGCTAGGGTTCTTGCTGCAAAGTCGGAGGCGACGAGCGACGGCTAGGGTTCTTGTTGCAAAGTCGGAGGCGACGAGCGACGGCTAGGGTTCTTGCTGCAAAGTCGTAATATGAGACGATGCCTTTGGGGGAAATAGTGAAACTAGACGAGTATTAAAGTTATACGCCTTTTAAAGGCGTATAATTTTAATACGCTTTTAGAAGGCGTATAACCTTAATACGCTTTTCAAAGGCGTAGTAATTTGTTACGCTTTTAAAACGAGAAAGTTCAAAAGCGTATAAGACTTAATGCGCTTTTGACAACCACCTGGGTCCGGGAAATAAGTTAAAAAGGGCTTGGGTCGGGTCAATATTTTTTAAAAGTACTCGGGTCGCGTCAAAAATTTGCTTTTGTGGCCTCGTCCTTGCCCAACCTTCCTCGTCTTCAATCATTAACGACCACCACCCATAGCCACCAACACACACCATCGGTGATGACTTCACCACCATCAGTTCCATAGAGTCTACGAGTGAATAAGTCGAAGATTTGGATCCACAAAATAATTGGTCTCCACTGAAAAATTTCACCAATCTCCACCACCAGGAAACATTGCAAGATCTTTTCCGTTCATATCTCCCTTCTCCCCCTGCTTTATGCCCAATCTCCCTCCTCCATTCTCATCTCCTTTCTTTCCCCGCTCCATGCCCAATTCGACAACTTATCATGGTTTGGCCATTTGAGGAGTGATTATGTTCAGTGATAGAACGTCTTTTTCTGCACTATTCTCCCTCTCGGTATTTATTTTGTGTCTGACTACATATTACAGGATCACTGTACAATAGTGATTTTCAATAGGGTGAAATTTTACATTTTTGTAATAGTGTAAATTTTTATACTTTTATAATTAGTGTATTTTTAATCACTTGTATTTTAAATACTGAGTTTTTTTTAAACAAATTTTCATAATCTTGAAAGTCAATTTTGAGCATCCAACAGGTGGTCACGGAATTTTCTCAATTTTTATAAATTTGTGAAATTAGAAAAGTGTAAAAATATACTTTTGACTAGGACTCAGCTTTTCACTGTAAAAGTGTAAAATTTTACACTTTTGAAATAATTTTTTTCTTTAGAATTTCATATTTAATATGGTACTTGTTTGATAGATCCCGATGTTTAGAATTCAAATATATAATTTTTATTAAAAATAGATTTATAAATTTTAAGTAATTAAATTTTAATGATTTACAAAAAAAAAAATTATGGCTGCTCTTGATTTTCACGAAAAAATTGCTAAATGAAGCATTTTTTCACTGAATAACTAAAGAACTTTATAGGTTAATATGTTTAAATTTAAAATAAATAATAATTTTAGTACTTTTCATGTGCTTTTGGCCACATGACCCTTTTTTATTCTTAGAAACAAATTGATGAGACTTCACTATATTAAATACATATGAGTTTCATCATTTTATCAGTAATAGTTAGAAAATTTGATATGTTTAATATTTTTTTTGAGCAATACTACAGATTTCACATTTTTTATCCTACTTTGATCACATTCTCTCACCTAGGTAGGATAATATAGTAAATTTATAAATAATGAGTCTCACTCATGTGAGAGTGTGGGATCGAATTGAGATACAAAATGTGAGATCCCTAACATTTCTCTCTCTCTCTCTCTCTCTCTCTCTCTCTCATAACTTCTCTTGTCTATCTCCCATTATACATGTATTATTACATATTTAAATTTATAAAAATAAAATAAAATATTGAAATGAGTTATGGAAAGGAAAAGTAGTAATATTATTCATAGGTCCAAGTCTAATATAAAATTATTTAGAGGTGTCTCAATTTTTTGTGACTAATGTTCTCCTTAGTGTGTAAAATTTTTGTCCAATAACTAACCCTCCATGAAATTAGGAAGTGTTTGGAAAAAAATTTCTTCAAATCTCAAAATTAAATAACTTACAAATTATAAATCTATTTTTAATAAAATTTATATATTTGGACTCTAAAAATCAGATCTATCAAACAAGATTTATATTGTGTATGAAATTTTGAAGGAAGAAAATTCTACGAAAATAATGAAATTCGGTCAGCTACAAAAATAGTAATTTACTGTCTCTACTAATAGTAAAATTTCAATGTCAATCAAATGATGAAGAAAATATTAGAATGTTAATACAACACTTTTAAAATAAAATTTTACACCTAAAATTGGGTTCAATTTACACATAAGAGTAAACTAAAAAGAATACAACAAAACAATAAATTTTACTGTTTTACGAAACACACACACATACCACATTCACTTCAAAACTTAGTACCTTTTTCTATATATGTAAGTAAAGTTTGATACATCTTAATTACTTGATACCAGATCCTACTTGTCCTATTTGTAATTCTAGTCAGCCAATGGATCAAGTACAACTCAACATCAAAAAAGCTAAACACTGCTGACAGACCTTGGTATTCTTATTTTGTTTCAAGGATTTGGGTGTTGTGGAGTAGAGAGGGGCTGCGTCTTGCAGTTGATTTTGGCAAAATTCCTCGTCTCGACTGGCTTGTGACCGCTGTATGGATGTACTGCATTATTGTCTTCCATATGTAGTTCTGTACTCTGATGATTCTTCGTATTTTTTTCCCAGATCCTCTGAAGAGTTGGTTGTATCTGTCCTTTACATGGTTTAGTTTTGTACTTGAGCAATATTGGGAAGTTTGATTTAAAAAATTATCTTATTAAAGTAACAAAAAAAAGCAGAGAATTTTTCTCAAATTATCCTCATCTATGGCTACGTCAATTACAGAGAATTTGCAAAAATATTCATCAAGAATAAAACTTTGCTGGTAATTTTGTTGCAGGAAGGTGTAACAGGTCAATGTTGCTGCTGCTTCAATTTGATTGTGATAATTATCTTTATATTTTATTTTGCTACTTCAACCCGTGGACTGACACGAAGAATATTTGCAGGTTGTTCTTAGATGGTAAGGATATGGGGAATTTAAACCAAACTTGGTACAGATAACTCTATAGACTACAGAGTGGAAACTATTCCATCGGACAAAATTTTTATTCCAGTAATCCGGAAAGGAGTAAAATACTCCAAATCAGCCAAAAACAACCTGCTGTTGTTTTTTTATTGGCTTTCAATGAATTTGTTTCCATTATCAATGGATTTCTCAGACAATTTCCCAATATCAATTGAACACAAAAATATGTTCAGAACAAAGTTTTGAAACTCTATAATTTAGGACTGCAACCCTCTTTGTTGCTATTTTTTTTTTTTGTTATTTGTGTATTCTTTTCTCTATCTTTTTTTTTTTTTTTTTGTTTTATCAATATTAAAGTATTACCACTTTACTAAGGAACAAAAATTGTTTGATGCACCGTTAAAAACATGTGTAATATTTTTTTTTTCAAGAAATTTCTTTGTCCGAAAATAGAGAATTGTTGTAAAAATAGAGTTTTTTTTTTGCAATAATAATAATAATAATTATTATTATTATTATTTTTGTTTTATCAATGTTAGAGTATTATCACTTTCTTAAGAAATAAAACTTGTTTGATGCATTGTTAAAAACTATGTAATATTTTTCTTTATTGAATGAAATTTTCAAATTTCTCTGTCTTGGGACAGAGACATTTCTCCGTCCATGTTTAGTGGATAGAGAACTTTTGACAAAAATTCTTTTTTGAAAAAAAAATGATTTTTTTTACAGAGTTTCCTATACAATATGAATATTGTTTGATAGATTTCGATTTTTAGAGTCAAAATATATAATTTTTATAAAAATTAGATTTATATATTATAAGTTATTTAATTTTAAAGTTTCTAAAATAAAGGAGTGATGATGTGGCAATGGATGGACTCAGTAATGAGAGATTCACTTCTTTTTTCTATGTTTGTAAATAAAAGATTATTTTGATCAAGTAAAAAATGAGAAATTTTTTAGGTTAAAGAAAATTTTCCTATATTTTATACCAGTTATGCACTTATTCAGGATCTACGAACGAGTGACCCTAAAAAAAGAAAAAAATCCCTCCTAATATCATCTACTCTCTAAAAGAATTCTTTAACTGCTATATCAAATGCATCTTCAATATTTTCTAACCTAGACCTTGGATATGCATGGATCACCATTGGAATCAATCTTATAACACCCCCAATGCATCCCATGTATCAAAATCTTCATCCATCTTGAACACATGGGTGGGTCTCACCATCCACATTCAAACTCGACAGATCCTCCCCATACTCTCTAACGATATCCTCTTATAACCCTCTATGCAAAGAAATTGGTTTTCCCCCTACAACGATATCAGCTCCATCTAATCAAACAGGTTTTGAAAATTATATATCTTCCCATATCCCAAGCCACCCAACAACTTATCAGCCATAGACTTGATGTATTGACTCATCAGATCACCATTCGTTCCCCCTCTCTATATCCACCGCATCGACAACAATTCTCTTTGCTCTCTTCTCCGTTAAGGGTTTGCATGAGATTAATGGTGATTACTGTATAAAAATTATTGATTCTACTCTCTGTAATTGCAGCTTGCCATGAGGCACTTGAGATTATAGTTATCAAAATTGGTCCGGATATCAAAATCGGTCCGATTTAACATAAAAATACAATTTAAAAATAAATAATTATATAAGGGCATCTCGAGTGATTACTCAAATCCAAACTCAAATTTAAATTTGAGTTTAGGTTTGAATAAAACCTTCTCCAACTCTAAACTTAAACTCATATCAAATCTGTTTTTACTCATACTCAAACTTAAATCTATTGTAAACTCAAATTTATAACTTAAACTTAATTTGAGTTAGACCATTGAAGAGGATGAAACTCAAATTCACCACTGAAATTTAAATTTTAAATAAAACTTGAATTTAAATTTAAGTCAGCACTGAAGATGACCTAATATTAAAAAATATGTTAATATTTTAAAGAAAAAACTGATGTTGTTTTATTCACATGTTATATTTAATTTTAAATAATATTCGTATAAAAAGAAATATAATTTAATTATTACATTATATTTTATACCACTGAAGAGAGCAAGGGAGGCAAGTCATGAGTGTTCTGACTCTTGATGGATTGAGTTGTGTTTATATTTTATACCTCTAATTTTTCTTTTTTGTTAAAAACACAAAAATCAAATAGGACAAAAGCAAAATAAAACTTGGGTTCTACTAAAGAGAAGAGAAAAGGAAACGGTCACAAATTTTGTTAAGGAAGTATTTTAAATGCATTATAAATATTTCACCATCACATTAATTATTTGAGACTGAAAATTTGGTATAAAAATTTGAGAGAAATAGTATTATTATAACTTTGATATTTTATAACTGCTATGAAAATCTTAATGTTTAATTCTGTCACTTAGGTATGATTTCTAACGTCGCCACCTACCCTGGTCATGTATGGCTCAATCAATCATTGTATTTACTACCTTAATTTGAGCCTAATCAGGTGGCACTAATCTATCTTATTCTTATGCCATTGCTTGTAAGACAGGTATGTGCCCACACAGTATATATGCTTTGCAATTTTTTTTATTAAGGGAGAGAGAAATTCTACCTAATTGTGTGTGTAATACATGCATACGATGAATCTCAAACTTAAATTACGTCAAATCACATGTGTAGAAAGAAAAGACTTTACGGACTGCAGTTCCATATACGTTTTGCATTTTAAAAAATCGATTTAAACTAGTTTTTTTTTTTAAATCATGATGTTAGTGGTCAAGAGTTTAAAATTTTAGAAGTAAAGAAACTCGTGTGTGTGTGTGTGTGTGAGATAGAAATCAATTTGTATCTCAATTGATCAAGGTATATATTATTTAAGGTAAATAATAGAAGTTCATATCTTGATATTATCATTATTATTATTTGATAACTCTCTATTCGATTTTGGATTGATTAATCGGGAGTAAGATTTTGGATTGATTAATCCAGAGAATCAATCTACTGTTCAATAGCGAAGGGTTCAATTAAAGCTAAGACAGTGTCCTATATTAATTGGTTACAAGAGAAAATAACATTCGATGAATTTTGACATGACGACCTTAGGGAGACAAGTCCCCGTAATAATTGGTCACAAGAGAAAATAACATCTGATAAATTTTGACCTGACGAACTTGGAGAGACAAGTCCCCATGTTAACTGGTCACAAGAGAAAATGACATCCGATAAATTTTGACCTGACGACCTTTAGAGAAACAAGTCCCTTAGTTACTATCTACCGCTCACTCGACCACCCCTCGTGGTTCATATCTTGATATTATTGCTTACAATAAGTAAAGACTGCTTTCATTGATGGGTTACATGTTGCAAGATGTCTGGTCTCTACATAATTGTGAGAAGAATAAAAATTATCCATTACTGTTAAAATGGAGACACTCCAACCCCACGCCACACTCTTCGTACTGTCCATTTCTGGATCTGCTGGTGCAACTGTAAATGAAACTGATGACAATTTGATAGATGAGCTTCCACCCACTTTTGTTGTATGCTGTATATTGAAAAGCCATATCAATCATTTGTTGGAAAAGCAACATCAATGATTTTCTTGTGCATGAAAATACTGCATTATGCTCATACTTTTTTGTTTCTTACAGCTTCATTACATTCTGAAATTAACTTCCACTTGGGGAATTCTTGTTGAATTTGTTATGCCAAATTGTTCTGTTGCCGTAACGAATAGATCTATAAAAAAGCAAAGGCGATTTCTTGATCAGTCACCATTAATTTAGAGAGAATTTTTCCAAATCCCTCCCCATTCTCTTCCCATATTTTTCTTTACTTCTCTTTCTTCCCATCAAGCAAGTGGAAAAAAATTATAAAAATCCTTGCACTTTCTCTTCATTTATTTTCCCGTCACTTCCCTTTTCACCTCTCTTTTGTTTTGGGTTCCCATCTCTAATAGACCAATAGCATTCATATTCCATAAATATTTGAAATCCAGCCTTGGTTTTTGGACCAATTCCATCCATAGTGCAGAAGGCGAAAGCGGAAACTGGCAAGAGACATGGGAACATGAAATGTTGTTAAAAAAATCATGGAAAAGGAGAAGGATTTATAATATATAAAAATTATATATAGAAAAAGATATGATACAATAAAATATTAATGTTAGCAAGTCAGAGTGGTGGACTACTTCACGTCTTCAAGTTAGATTGAATACGTATTGTCCATCACGAAAGAAAGAAAGATGTACAACATATAGAAAAATAGACACAAACAACCCAAAAGCACCAAACGACCAACAGACAACTACCAAAGCCCCAACAGGCAAGCAAACAGAGTAACACACATCCTACGAAAGAGGCCAAACAACAACACAACTGACTGCAACATAGACAAAGAGGAACATCTAAAACTCAAAACAGAAGCATCAACAGAGACCCTGCCAGCACAAACAGGGAGGGAAGCTGATTAAGAAGCAATTAAACCAGATTCTGCACCACCCCAACCCCAACCTAGCAATAGCAAACATTGTTGTAAAGAGCTAAAACCACCCAATTTTTTTAGTTGCGCATATACAGAAGGTCCTTTTGGGTGCTGTGAGTTGCATCCAACTACCAAAAATTATCTGGTAGAACTGTTATCTGACTCATTTCACATGTTACTGTTCCTCAAAATTCTAAAACTTTCCAAGATATTCTATAAATAAAAAAAACTCCCCATAAAAATTAGAAAAGATTTAGAATTTGTAAAGGAGAGTCACACTCCATCAGATGATGACATAGAGTGAGTGCCTCACTGAATAATTACTCGCCAACAAACTGCATTACCAAAGAGGAAGCAGTATGATTATGATGAAACTACATAAATGAAACTGCATTACTCCATTTGCAGTAACATAACCCCCCCCCCCCCCCCCCCCAAAAAAAAAAAAAAAAGAAAAAAAGAAAAAGAAAAGACAATCACTATCAGAATTTTCTTCTCTTGGTGACTGTATTCTCTTATTATTAGTATCCGCATGATAAACCTACTTTCTCTTCCTTCTATTTTACTGCCAACTATCTCATGAAATTAGTTAGCAGCTTATGTATGTTATGTGCATGCATCAGGCACCCACTACAACATCCTAACCAATGTCATTAAGCCTACTCATTTCAAAAGCCAATCTAAGAACCCCCTCTCGATGATTGAAAAAAGTAAAAAAAAAAAAAAAAAAGAGAGAGAGGAAGAGTACAGATGGCAACATTGCAGAAACACAGCAACTATGTGTGTGAAATTTCATCTCTTCTCCAAATTCTGTCCATTTATACAGTCCCCCTCCCCCCAACAGCAGCCATAAAAATAACAACAAAAATATGTGAATAGAAAAGAGGAAAGAAGAGTTCTTGTCAAATTGAGAAGCAGGCCTGCACTGCAATGGAATTCTGTAGCAAAGAGGCCAACCTAATTTCACTCTGCCAGAAGAGGATCTTACTAAGAACATCTACATGTGTGCCTACACAGACATGCTACAGGTACAGGGTACTCAAGAAGCCATAGTATTCTTCCAATTGATTAGTGTGTGTGTGTGTACATATATATATATATATATATATATCTCATTTTGGGGACTATGATTTAAATTAACCAGGTAATGCCACGGTAGCAAAAAGTCATATGCATTTAACAGGCACACTTAGCTATTCATCGGAAAATTAAGGGGGAAAGAAACAAACAAACAAATGCAAGATTACCTCTGAAACACTACCGAGAACTTATCGTTCCTCGTATCAATGACCAAATGCTTCAAGTCATACTTCTCTTCAAGAAAAAGGCAATGCACACAGAGTTATCATGTTTCCTGACCTCAAAATACACTTACAAAATGTTATACATCATTGCGAGAATCTTAACCCATGCACTTAGCGTTCCTCGTATCAATGACCAAATGCTTCAAGTCATACTTCTCTTCAAGAAAAAGGCAATGCACACAGAGTTATCATGTTTCCTGACCTCAAAATACACTTACAAAATGTTATACATCATTGCGAGAATCTTAACCCATGTTTCATGCTCATTCCACTAATTAGTGTCAAAATCCATGTACATTCTAAAGGCATTTCGATCTGAAGAGTAGTAACCTTCTATCAGGTTATCAACCTGAAAACCAAATTTCTTGTAGAGATTCATTGCTGGAGTTCTCAAGGGATCAACATGGAGTGATATGCGGTGGACATTTCTAGTTCTGCATTTCTGGATTGCTGCTTTCAGCAGCGCCTCTCCAAGGCCTTGCCTCCTATAATTCTCCTTCACTATTTTTTTTTTTTTTTGGTTCCCAACACAGATAAATTAGAAATCAGATTCTGGTCAACAAGAGAAACAAAATATTCGCATTGTAGATACTTTCACTAAGTCGCCATTTTGTAGTCTCTGAGAAAATCAATCTAATATCCACAAGAAAGAACTAAACAACCCACAAAAGAACAAATTGATGCTATCGATTTCAGTATGGACTCCATCTTGGTCTACCTTGATATGCTCTCTCTCTCTCAACCGAAAAAAAAAAAAACACTTGATTACCATTACTTGGAACTGTTTGTAACAGTCTTTGAGAGAGATAAATGGTATAAAAGAAAGGTATCTGAAAGAGATAATATGGGGAAACTGCATGGGAAAAAGAGACTTACAATGATGTAAGAAATCACCTAGTGGGTTCTCCCCACTTTTTGGCCTGAATAGCCACTTTCATCAAATGGCTATTTTTGGAGTTTAGTCTATGGTTTTATGTCATACCCTTTTTTTTTTTTTTTTTTTTTTTTTTTTCTATATTGTAAATCCTATTTTCCCCTCCAAATTTGGCTGAATTTCATCAAATTACAGTTGAAACAGCTGAACTTAATTTGGCCTCTTTTTTTTGGGGGTGGAGTTTTTCAAAGTTTAAATACAACGGTTTCATGAAAGAAAGTTCAAATCTACATAAAGAACCTTAATTTCCACACAATGAAACATTCCGATTAAGAAGAGACCAAATTAAGATATTGACAACAGCATTCCCCAAATGGCCATTTGGCAGATTCACCTAATCATCTCATATTCAGAAAAACACCCAAACAATGAACAAAAACGAAATTATCGCATACTTGATACTTCAATCAAATGAGCATTTTACCAATTTCATCTCAGCAATCTCAAATTCACACGAAGTACGTATTATAAATAGAGTGGAAGAAAAAAAGGTGGGTTACGAACCTGCAAGTTTTGTGATGGAAGCACACAGTGAAGAAGGCCACGAGTACATGACATAACCTGTAACTTCTCCGTCAACCTCTGAGTAAAGCAATCCATTATTCTTCTTCTTCAGTTCTTCATCAAAGGATCGAGCAAGCGATTCGTGTTTTGGGAAGATCTTTTTCTCTAATCTCACTATGCCTTCGATTAATTTGGTCCAGTTGGAAGAGTTTCTGTCTAGCTCCATTATGACCCAACTCGCCATGCGTTTGTGTTTGATAAACCCTCCAGTCTATGACATATCTAGGGCGGAATGATGAACGGACTTTACATTCCCTAACTGTATTCGCTTAGGCATATTCAGTGCTAACTCAAACAAATATTAAATTTAAACTTGAATCAAAATATATAAAAATAATTCTTTAATTCTATACTCAAACTCATGCTAAATTAATTTTTACTCAAATTTAAACTCAAATCAGTATATTATTATTCACACAGAACCAAATTTCTAATGAATTTTTTTTTTTCCTTACCTAATCTTACCTCAAATGGAAAGTGAAAGGAAAAGCAAAGAAAAAAAATGGAAAGAAAATCAAGAAAAGGAAAACAGACCTAATAGAAACGATTGGTGATGACCACTGTCACACCCCGGATTTTCGTAAACCCGAGGCTCTAGTTAATGAAAATTAAAAAAAATAAATAAATGACAATTCAGTAAATTTAGTTGAATTTCCTTTATTATTTCCTCAAGTTTTTCTAAGATTTAAAGTTTAACACTTGTCACTTAACATGGCTAAATGGTCCCTCAACATAACTCAAGTATCCCTCCCTATTAATATTTAACATGGTTTTAAGTCACATTCAAAAATAGCTCCCAAAATGGTTTCAAAACACATTTAAAAATGCCTTGAAAAAATGGCCCAAAGGGGCCCCCAAAATATCCTAAGGCATAGTCTATAAATAGGTCAAGAATCCCACCAAAGATCGTCTATGGGAGAGGGCCTAACACAGCCCATATTAGTAGTGAAACATGGTCAAAAAAGGTCACTAAAATAGCCCATAATGGGGCCCAAACATGGCCCAAAAATTGGCCAAACATAGCCCAAAATAGTGTCCAGATGTAGCTCAAAAGGTGCCCCAAAAATGGTTAAAAAATATGGCCAAAAGGGTGGTGAAAAGGGGCTGGACAGCAAGGTGCAGCAGCAAGGCAGCAGGGTGGCAAGGCAGCACACAGCAGGAGCGGTTTTAAACAAGAATAAAACACAAAAAAGGGAAAAGTCAGGGACAAAATAAGGCAAAAAAAAAAAAAAAAAAAAAAATTTTAGCGACGCATAGAAGGCGTCTTTAAAAGTCTCACATATTTGTTTTAGCGACACTTCACGGTCGTCGCTAAAAACACACTATTAACCGACGCACAAAGTTCGTCGCTAAAGCTGTATAATCATTCAAATAACATACTTTTTACAACACCTTTTGTGCGTCGCTAATAATATACTATTAGCAATGCCCATTGATTTTCTACATAGCATTAGCGACGCCACATCCTATTATTAGCGACACATATTCTTATGCATGCCGCTATAGTATTAGCGACGCCTCATGGCAACGTACACTTGTGTGTCACTAATACTCTTTAGCGATGTTAATTGGGATTATTAGTGACGCACGCGAGCGTCGTTAATAATACCATTTGTTGTAGTACTCCATAACTGGACCTAAAAAGTGACATGCATAAAGACAATATTCCTTTTCATTATACCAGCGTGCCACTACTTAAGTAGAGTAAAATGGGTGCCACTACTTAAGTAGAATAAAATGATTATCAAAACTCTAAAGTATGTTTTCAAGAACATGTTGAATTAGAAAATTATTTGAAAAAATAAGCTAAAACATATGACTCTTCGCTGCCTTCGATTAAATTCCAAGCTTTTTTTTTGGGTTAAATTCCAAGCTTTCATGATAGTACTCTTCGCTGTCCTTCGATTAAACGCCTTATTAGTAAAAACTTTACCAATTAGACTATACTTACACATTTGTATCTCTAAACCCACTACAGATTCGTCTAACAAAATTGCTTATTCTTCTCTTGTGTGAGAGAAACCTCAATATTCAAACATTCAATAACCTTATCCATCTTAACTGTTACCTAGAGTGCTCAAATACACATAACACCATATTCTGTACGAGAAAATCTCAAGAAGAAGAAAAATACTCATTAACACAAGTGAAAGAACTCCTTTAAAGAGAAAGAGAACGCCCCTTGAGAAATTTTAGGTTTAGGGTTCAAATATGATATGAGAAAAATGACGCCAATTTAAATTTTAGAGTTTTCAGCGGTGCAAACACTAGAAAATAAAACTATTAGTGATGTTCAAACATGCATCACCAAAAAGTTCCCCACTTATCTACGATGCTTCAACGGTCATCACTAATATTTTCACCATCTATGATCAACTAAACATCGCCAATAGTTTTAATTAGGACATCGCTAAATGGTGTTCATCTTGCGGGAAATCCACTTTTCCTACCTTTATTTTTGACGCATGATTTAGTGTCACCAATAAGGTTAGTAGCACAAATAATCTACTTTTAGTGACACTTTTTGTGTGTCGCTAATAAGTTAGATCTATTGTAGTATCAATCAAACATTTGATTAATGAAAGATTCACAAATGAAAGATTCGCGAGACTACTCTAATGCCGTTTGTTGGATAAAATAGAAAAATCATAACATAAGGTTTTTAAAATTTTTTCTAGATCATCATGGTAATTGATTAACCAAAAACAACGAATATAAGAAATATTACATAAAGTGTCTTTACAAGCGATGAAAATATGAACCGTGTGAAAATATGATTATATCACACTTTCAAATTTGCATCTTCACCAACAAACCATCACGGTTGTTCTCCAACTTTTAGATGCACGGGAAGAGAATAGTTCTCTACCGAACCACTCAAAAGATCTCTCTATGGTGTATGACATATTTTTCCGTAACCGCTTCTTATGATCAATATATATGGTATACATATATTTATATATACATGGATAAAGAGATAGAAAAAGAAGCTTAATTATCTCATTTTCAAAAATACATTTTATTTTATTTAAATTTTTACCTTATCCACATATATAAATATAAATACACCACACTAAACTTTAGAATGCATCTTTCTTCCTAACTTCTTATTGCACCAGATCCAGAATGGTGTATGAGGTAGCTTTTGTTTTTCTGCTTGTTTTAGAATTTGCGGATTGATTGATGGTTGGTTACCCCTCTTCATACTGTGTTGGTGCCGCTATAGTAGTTCTGTTTTTGGTTGTGATTAGTGTTTTTTGTGTTGGGCTTAAAATTCTGTTGTGTCCCTCCTATTTTTTCTTTGGGTTGGTGCTGGCCTCGCATGTGATTGTGTGTTCCTTCGCTTGGTGCCACCAGTTTGCATGGGATGAAGCTTGGTTTCCTTGATGCCTCTGCACCTTTCCCTTTATTGATGTTTTAGTTTGTATTCCTTATACACTCGATCTTTTTTATCAATAATATTTTCTCTTTTCTGTTAAAAAAAAAAAACCTAGGACTTAATTAATTATTGAAATCACCGGTTATAATGTTGTATTTGTACTTTAAAAAGATGAAAATTATACTAAGAGTCGACTCACTAAATTTATTTACAAATACTATGTTTAAAGTAAATAAGCAATACAAGGTGATAACAAGAATTGACTGTCAATATTATTAGTGCCTATTATATATTATTTTTTGAAAATTTTAGTTATCCACAATCAATCATATAAAATAAAAAAATTTCAATAAAAAATTACTGTCCCTTTGAGTACTGTACCTTGTGCCTTTATTTGTAGAGGCTTAAGTCTGTTAGTTTTCTTGTTGGATTTACTGTTTATCCTCCAAATCATGATAAGATGGTTTTCTTATTTTATTTGAAGACTTAAATTCACTGTAGGTAATTAAGATAATTGGAAAGTTGATGTAGTCATATTTTTCTGTTTGAGCAGATTGGTACAAGAGATAACAAAAAGTTTTGTTCCAGTGCTGCAGTGTGTTTTCAGTTTGCATTGTAATAAGCAAAATCCTTCAAGAATGGTGAGCTAATCTTTTTGTACTGGTTGCTGCTAAAAGTGGAGGATTCAGAGCTTTCAAAGGTTTGGTTCGTGAAGAATATTTTGAGGGTGCAAGAATAAATCGAGAGGGGTCCAAACACAAATACGACAAGAGAAGAACAAAAAGGAAATAAAGCCTGCTGAGAAAGAAAGATAAGTTTACTTTCTCTGCGTTTGACTCTCTCTCCTTATAGATTATGAGACTATGAGTGATGAGGTCATGTCCTAAGATAAGTTTAGACTATGAGTGATGAGGTCATCTCCTAAGATAAGTTTTACCGTAATCTAATTCTTGAGTCAAATTTGTGAAATTGTCTTGGCGTTCAGAGATAATCGTCCAATAAAAAGATAAAAAAAATATGGTATAAAAATAAGATAATTGTTATTTTAATTTATAATTTCATAAAATTAACTCAAAAAAAAAATTATTTTTATTCTTACATAAAAATATCAAGAAAAAAAATGCACAATAATAACTATGTATTATTAATGTTGTTTTGTGTCATTAAACAAATATACAATTTGAACTTTAAAAACATTATAGTATATGCAAATAAATCAACTCTAATAAACAACACAATAAAATATGAGGTTGCTATATATATATATATATATATATATATATATATATATATATAAGAACTACTGGTATAAATAATCAATGTTTGAAAATTCTTCAATTTTTTTATTAATTTCACATTATTTATTTAAATATAAAACAAAAGAAAGAAAAACAAAAAATATAATAATAAAAAAGAAAATTAATTATGTATTAAAATAAAGAATTTATCTAATAAAAAATTATTATTTTCAGATTCAAAGATTTAGTCACCCCCTTAATAAAAGAAAGAAAAACAAATAAAATATAATAATAAAATAAAATTTTAATTATATATTTAAATGCAAAACTTAGTTAATTATAAAAATTATACTCTCGCAACGAATTGGTCGCCCGGATGATCACCTAATTATTGTGTTTCAGACGTAAAGCATTTTCTTTTTTATAGTCGGATACTTAGACCATCGCAATAACAAATATGATCTTGACCAATGGAAGAAGATGTTAAAAAAAAAAAAAAATTCTTACATAACAAAATAATATGAATGTGATCCATGAACTACCGCAAAAGTTTGACTACAAAAATTTTCCATCTTGGAATACCACCACATCAGGATATTTTTTCCCTCAACCGCCGCTCATCACATTGCAACGAACCTGCATCGTTCTTTCTCTTCCATCTTACACTTTCCAGTACGCCGCCTCAAAATAATTATTTTAAATTTTATTTATAAAAAATATTACAAATTTTATATTTTATACTATAAGTTAAACTAATAGTTTAAGTTCAATTCTACAAATAAGGTTTCATAAAATTTTTTTAAAAAATTTAATTCTATTAAAAGAATTTTTTTTTTTTATGTTTTTACTTTTTTTTTATTTATATTTGTTTAGATTTAAAAAAGAATTTGAATAATTATTTTCTATTGCCTAATTCATATTTATAAATTTTATTATAATTACTCAATTATTAAATTATATAAGAACTCTATTATTAAAATCGTATTTAAAATATACATTTCTTCAATTGAAATACCCTTATAATTTTGTATTAATATATATATATATATATATATATGATATACCATAAAAGAGTAGTCTAATCAGCACTTGACACGTATGACCATAAATCCAGCTCATGCTCGGCCAACGTGGTTCTCACTCAACCAATGACTAAAAGCTCAAGCATCCAGATTAACACAAAAGGTCGGGAGTGATCAAACACATGCCTTCAGAGCATGTATATCCGGACAAGGGTCTCAGAACTGATCACAGGGTCCAGACCATGACTCCAGACCTCGTCACCGCCTTAGCAGATGCCGAGTAGGGAATGAGGAAGCAGTCTTCAACAAGGAAACAGTCTTCAACAAGGGAACTACCATCTATTGTTATCTCTACACAATATTCAACAAGGTAACTGCAATCTCCGATGATCAAATCCCTACAATCATGGCTTCAAATCCTAATCAACTTAGGAAGGCCACGGTCTATAAATTAAACCCTAAAGGTACGCTTTATTTTCATGCTCATTCTTTGGCTTTCAATACAGTTTTTCAATTCCTTTTACTTACTTAAGCATCGGAGCGGCTACTGCCGGAGCCAATCCGGTGGACCTCTGATCGTCTTTTTGAGTGTTCTACAGGTCACGGAGCCAATACTTTTTGCGAGTCGAAAAGTGCAGCATCAGTTTGGCGCCGTCTGTGGGAAGCGACTAATCTCCAAGTGCTCTATTCATAAACTCATCTCTTTCCTCACCGGAAAACCATGGCACCAAATCTCCGACCGCGACAGAATACTCAGAATTCGCAAAACTCTCAGCGTCAGCCGCCTGCTCCTCGTACAAAGGGACTAGCGGTTAATCCCATGCGACAAGAGATCGAATCGATCAAATGACACAATGAACTGGTGCAGGAACAGTTGTTGGCCATCACTAGAACACTGGCAACACTCACACAAAACCAAGCAGCGGGTTTTCGTAACCCGCCAATCAACTTCGCTGCGGGAACGCAACCTCCTGTTGCCATGGAGAATGAAGAATTCCATGAGCAGGCTCCAACTTACCAGCCTGGGCACCCCCCGGGCGTTGCCCGCGTTGGCAGAGATCCACAACCGTCAGCAGCTCCAGGCTGGGGAACATCAGCCTTCGTTCCTAACGTCCATTACCGGAGTACTACTCGAGCCCCAACTCCAAGGGTCTCGGGAGCACACTCGGCACTGCAGGAGCCTCATCATGCAGCACCAATCCCTCCAGTTCGGAACCTTCCTCCGTCCGAAGGGCGTACTCAACCCTACTACCCTGAAGCCGAGGCTGTCAGGCAGGGTTCGCAAGACGTCAGAATCAGAGACCAGCGGAGGGTAGAGGAGATTGCCGAGTCTATGGACCGAACAATCTCTTTGAGAGGACCTCAGAACCCTTCAAAGCAAGACGAGTTGGCCAGGCTGCTCGGAAGACTAGCCACCCCGTTCACTCACCCCATCATGTCAGAAGAGAGGCCCAGAAAGTTCATGGTGCCCAAGTTCACTCTGTATGATGGGTCTGGAGATCCAAGAGATCATCTCTCGCACTACCAGCATACGATGGCCCTTCACGGAGCCTCTGATGCTTTCATGTGCTGAACTTTCATCACCAGCTTGAAGGGAACTACTCTGAAGTGGTTTCACAACCTCCCTCCGAACTCAATTACTAGCTTCTACGAGCTCGGTAGACAGTTCTTGGACAGGTTTATGACCAGCAGGAGGCTCAGAAGGGGACCAGAATTCCTGTTAAATGTCAAACAGACTAGGGAGGAATCCCTCAGAGCCTACATTGCGCGCTTCAACACCGAACTTACGGAGATCACTGACTGAAGCCCGAAATTCCTTGTAGCAGCCCTAACTGCTGGGCTTGCCCAAGGTGGATTCAGAGACTCCTTGACAAAAAGCCCTTCAGCTAATATGGCGGCATTAATGGATCGGGCCAAAAAGTATATCAACCTGGAAGAAGCTAACCGCACGTCCTAGAAAGGCAAAGATCAGACCCAGAGGGACAATCCGAAGAGGGAGGACCACAAGAAGAAGGATCACAAAAGAGACTACAACAAAAAGAGGGCCAGAAGCCCAGAGAAAAGAACAGCACCCAGAGCTGTGTACAATTCTGGACCAAGGGAGTTCACCAACTTCACTCCTTTAAACACCACGCCGAACTAGGTACTCCGACAGATCCGAGATCGGGAGAACCTGAAGTGGCCAGAACCAATCAAAGGAGATCCCAGCCTACTGGACCAAAGTAAGTATTGTAATTTCCATAAAGATCATGGAAATACAACTAACACATGCAGGACCCTCCGATATGAGATAGAGCAGCTCATAAAGAAGGGGCGTCTTCGGGAGTTCGTCAAGCAGGACAGAAGGCAGAACCCCCAAGAAGACAAGCCTCAACAACGGCCAGACCAGAGGCAAGAGCAGAGGGAAAGACGAAACGAGCCTCAGAGGCAGAACAACCACGTCATCTACGTCCTCCATGCTGACTCCCCTATCACAGGAATGTCCAACAAGGCAAGAAAGAGATATGCTCGGGAGGCCAGAGCTACCCCGAATGTATTACAGATCTCCAACGTAGAAAAGAGGCTCAAGCCAGCACCGGAGATCCAATTCACTGAGCAAGATCTAGCAGGGGTGCACTGCCCTCATAGTGATGCCCTTGTTATCACCCTCAAAATCGCCAACTTCGAGACCAAGAGAGTCCTGGTCGATACTGGCAGCTCTGTCAACATACTGTTCTATGAGCCGCTTAAACAGATGGGGATAGGCCATGACAACGTCAAGCCCACTACTACCGTGATGGCAGCTTTTGATGGCAATCTCAGCACCCCGTTAGGGAGGATCGACCTTCCTACCACTGTAGGAGAGGGTGAAGGGCAGAAGACCATCATCTCGGAGTACATGGTGTTAAACATGAGATCTCCCTACAACGTCATAATCGGGAGACCCTGGTTGCACCAGATAGGGGCAGTCACTTCGACCCTCCATCAGTGTCTGAAGTACGTCCACAACCAGAGCATTCACTCTGTCAGAAGGTGCCAGCCAACCTCCCGGGAGTGCCACGCTATTGCCCTCAAGGAGAAGGCTCCTAAATAGCAATTACAGTACACTCGGGACTGTACAGATCCGGTTCTCACTCACTCTCCCGAGGTCGAGGATTGCCCATCCAGCATCGAAGAACCCCTGAGCCCAAGGGGACGAGACAGCCGAGCCAAACCTATTGGCGAGCCCATCAGAGTGTTGGTCAGTTCAGAATCAGAGGGGCGTTATTTATACATCGGCCCAGACCTAACACACACCGAGCAGGAAAAGATAGTCAGGTTCTTGAAAGACAACCTCTCTATCTTTGCTTGGGAGACCAAAGACATGGAGGGAATAGATCCTAATCTTATAACTCACAAGCTGATGGTGGATCTGGATCACCCGCCAGTCAGACAGAAGAGAAGGCCGATTGCTCCTGAACGGCATCGAATTATAAATGAAGAAGTCCAAAGGTTGCTGGAAGCCAGGATGATACGAAAAGTGTTCTATCCTGAGTGGCTAGCCAACACCGTGCTTGTCAAGAAGAAAAATGGCAAGTGGAGAGTCTGCATTGATTATACAGACCTCAACAAGGCGTGCCCCAAGGGCAGCTTTCCACTGCCAAGAATAGACCAACTGGTTGACGCCACTGCAGGGCATGAGCTTATGAGCTTCATGGATGCCTACTCTGGGTACAACCAGATCCAGATGTACCCTCCAGATCAAGAGAAGACAGCCTTCATAACCGAACGAGGGCTCTACTGCTACAGAGTAATGCCTTTCGGTTTGAAGAACGCAGGAGCCACTTATCAGCGGTTGGTGAACAAGATGTTCAGCCCACTGCTCGGCAGCACCATGGAGGTATACATCGACGAGATGCTGGTTAAGAGTCTGCAGAAAGACGACAGTCACCTCCAGCACTTAGCCTAGACCTTCGATATCTTCAGACAGCACAAGATAAAGCTCAACCCCTCGAAATGTACCTTCGGAGTTACGAAGGGAAAATTCTTGGGATACATTGTCTCTCAGAGGGGTATCGAAGCAGACCCCACTCAGATCCAAGCTCTGGTTGGACTGAAGTCACCAAGAACCAGAAAGGAAATTCAGGCACTAAACGGCAGAATTGCGGCACTGAGCAGATTTATATCCAAATCGACTGATCGCTGCCTACCTTTCTTTAAAGCTCTGAAGGGCAGTAAAGCTTTGTAGTGGACGGAAGAATGCGAGAAATCCTTTCAAGAACTAAAGGAATATCTAGCCTCTCCAGAGCTCCTGTCAAAACCAGTACAAGGAGAAAAGTTACTCTTGTACCTTGCAGTTTCTAAAAACGCAGTCAGCTCCGCATTGATCAGACAGGACCGGGGAGTACAGAGGCCTATATTCTACGTCAGTAGGGCACTACTTGACACGGAAAAGAGATATCCAGAAGTAGAAAAGCTGGCCTATGCCTTGGTCATATCAGCTTGGAAGCTTCGACCTTATTTCCAAGCCCATCCAATCGAGATCCCAACTGCCTATCCTCTGAAGTCAATACTGAGGAAACCTGAGGTATTGGGAAGATTGGTGAAGTGGTCTGTGGAGCTAGAGGAATTCGACATATCATATGTACCCCGAAACTCCATCAAAGGGCAGGCCTTAGCTGATTTCGTTGCCGAGTTCACCTCGGCACTTCAAGACAAAACACAACTCACCGAAACTTCGGGAACCTGGCTGCTGTACATTGATGGATCGTCAACTGATCAAGGTTCAGGAGTAATCCTGGTACTACAATCCCCTGATGGGCTCACGTCAGAAAAAGCAGTCA
This sequence comes from Nyssa sinensis, assembly GCA_008638375.1. Lineage (NCBI taxonomy): Eukaryota > Viridiplantae > Streptophyta > Magnoliopsida > Cornales > Nyssaceae > Nyssa > Nyssa sinensis. The sequence continues at coordinate 42,335,583 of CM018047.1, read as the reverse complement.
GCTTGGGATTCAAAGCTTCTAACAATGAAGCAGAATATGAAGCCCTAATCTTAGGCATGAAGCTTTCCTTGGAATGCGAGGCTCAGAACCTCGATGTCTTCTCTAACTTCCAACTGGTGGTGAGCCAAGTCTTGGGAGAATTCGCCATTAAAGATGATAGGATGCTCCGGTACTCTGAACTGGTGAACCACTTAAGGCATTCCTTCCAGACATTTACTATCTAGAAAATTGAGAGAAGCCAGAATTGCAGAGCAGATGCTCTGGCTAACATGGCCTCCCACCTCAAGTCTGAAGCAAACTCCACAATAAAAATCTCCTTTCAGCCAGGATCCAGCATAGAGGAAGCCCAAATTGCTCAAATTGATGAACAACCCCAGAACTGGATGACTCCAATCCTCCAGTACCTAAGATCCGGGCTCCTCCCAGAAGACAAAAATAAAGCCAGGAGAATCCGAATCAGAGCGGCTCGGTACCTGATCCTGAACAACAAGCTTTACAGAAGGTCGTATTCTCAACCTCTATTAAAATGCTTAACTCCAGAAGAGTCACAATATGTCTTGGCTGAAATACACGAGGGGATTTGCGGGAATCATAATGGGGGCAGAACTATAGCTCACCGAGCTCTATCTCAGGGCTATTACTGGCCTAGCATGCTAAAACAGGCTAAGGAGTATGTTCAGAAGTGCGACAAATGTCAAAGATTTGCCCCATACCAACATCAGCCTCATCACGAGCTCATCCCGATTCCTAGTCCTTGGCCCTTTGCTCAATGGGGGATGGACATCGTGGGTCAATTACCAAAGGCACCTCCGAACAGGAAATATCTATTGGTGGCCATTGACTACTTCTCTAAATGGGCCGAAGCTGAGCCTTTAACACATATCACGGAAAAAGAAGTTGAGAGCTTCACTTAGAAGAACATTGTGTGCAGGTTCGGCATACCATGTGTGATTATCTCTGAAATGGGACACAATTCACTGGTAAAGGCTTCAAGACATTCTGTGAAAATTTCAACATTAGGCAGCACTTCGCCTCTCCAGGCTATCCATAAGCAAATGGGCAAGCAGAGGTCACCAACCGAACAATCCTTGACGGGTTAAAGAAAAGGTTGGAACAGGCCAAAGGAAATTGGGCAGAAGAACTCCCTGGAGTCCTTTGGGCCTACAGAACAACCAGAAGAACTCCCACCTCTGAAACCCCCTTCTCACTAGCCTATGGGACAGAAGCAGTAATTCCGGTTGAGATCGGTATGCCTACCCTAAGAACAGAAGCCTTTGAACAAGAATCCAATGATCAGCAGTTGATGGAAAACTTGGATTTGCTCGAAGAGAGAAGGGATCAAGCCAGCATCAGGATGGAAGCCTATCAACAGAGAATGGTCAACAAATCCAATGTAGGACTCAAGACAGTCAGCTTTCAAGTTGGAAACTTTGTCTTAAGAAGAGTCTTTCAAAACACCAAGGATCCCATCATGGGAAAGTTGTCACCAAACTGGGAAGGCCCCTACAAAGTAACAAAGGTTGTTCGGCCTACCACCTACTGGCTAGAAGACATGATTGGGAAGCCTGTTCCTAGGCCATGGAACGTGGAACACTTACGAAAGTATTATCAATAGAGATGTTTTCTTTTACTTCCGTAGAGTATCCATCTATAAATGCACAGGCCTCTAGAGCCTGGTCCATAATGTACGAGTCTTTGTACTCGGTCCATCTATAAATGCACAGGCCTCCAGAGCCTGGTCCATAATGTACGAGTCTTTGCACTCGGTCCATCTATAAATGCACAGGCCTCCAGAGCCTGGTCCATAATGTACGAGTCTTTGCACTCGGTCCATCTATAAATGCACAGGCCTCTAGAGCTTGGTCCATAATGTACAAGTCTCAGTACTTGGTCCATCTATAAATGCACAGGCCTCCAGAGCCTGGTCTATAATGCACGAGTCTTTGCACTCGGTCCATCTATAAATGCACAGGCCTCTAGAGCCTGGTCCATAATGTACAAGTCTTCGTACTTGGTCCATTTATAATGCACAAGTCTTAGGACTTGGTCCATCTATAATGCACAGGCCTCTTGAGCCTGGTCCATAATGTACGAGTCTTTGCACTCGGTCCATCTATAATGCACAGGCCTCCAGAGCCTGGTCCAGAATGTACAAGTCTTCGTACTTGGTCCATTTATAATGCACAAGTCTTAGGACTTGGTCCATCTATAATGCACAGGCCTCCAGAGCCTAGTCCATAATGTACAAGTCTCAGGACTTGGTCCATTAATAATGCACAGGTCTCTTCAGCCTGGTCTATCTTTAAAACACAGATTCTATGATCCAGTCCATCCAAAGACAGAAGTTCCGAACATCTACAAACTAAAGTTTCCTAGATCGGAACACCTCAGATCTGATATTTATATTATTTGGCTTATTTGTCAACAAGTACTATAGTACCGATCAGAAGTGAAGTACTTTGATTCAAGCATTTTTCTAAGTTTCTTTGATCTATTCTTAGAACATTCATATATCAGAAGTGCACGAGAAAGTATTTTAACTACAGAAGAGCACATTCGAATAGAAGGAACATCAGATCTGAGAAAAAGGAACCCAATTTTATTAATGATTCAGAAGATTTACATCAGTACAACAAAGACTGGAAATAAAACAGAGGCTACAATAAAGACATCATTACATAGGCTACTACAGAAGCTACTACAGAAGCTACAATTTGCAACATCACGGCTTTCTTCCTCGGATGATAAAGGGGCACAGGATCCAAACTTCCATTATCACTGCCGCCGGTTTCATTTGAAAGGAAGGAATCCTGAACCCCAATCTGCATCAAGGAGCACCCAGGCCATTTCATCATCACTATAACTGGTCTCATGACCAACGGATGATGCGGGCTCTGGGTCTCAGGGGACTTCCACTCATCTTCTCCACACCAGCTGTTTCACCCCAGCCAAATTGAGCAAGGGTCTCTACCGAGACATGAAGAAGAGGAGGCACCCCACTTGCGTCTTCATCACCAACGCTCCAAGCCTCGGTTGAATCAAGGAGGGACCACCACCAATCGGAGGAATCTTGACCGGATGTCAAGATGGACAAGAGGACTTGTGCCTCCTTTAATCCTTCCTTGGAGACTGAAAAAGGGGAAAAGTTAACTCTCGGCCACAGTTTAATCATTCCTAACTCAGACAAAGAATCATCCATCATCTCCAAGCGAGTGACAAAATTTCGACAGCATCTAAAGTCTCTCCTACGAGGGAACAAGTTGGGAACAAAAGGGTTGAGCGCAAACGTATGCCCTCGTTTCCATATATATAGACCCTTGAAGTCCAAAAGCCATCCAACTGAACCGTCGCAACGGTGAAAAAGAGATTGGCCTCGAAATCCCAAACGACAATTGAATAAATAAACGGTTAATTAAATGTGCCTCCTCGATATACCAAGAGACAGGGTACAGAACTCTGTGAACGAAAACCACAGTCCAGCACTGAAGCTCCTGAATTGATAAAGAGAGGGGGACAAAGTCTAAATGTACAGGCCTCCTATCCGAGATTCAGACCTTACAATCTTAACTATTTTATGACAGGCCAGTCACATGACAAAGGCCAAAAGAGCTCGGACATATCCTGATCCTGAGTACTCAAAAACAGCATGCCGAGCATCATAATGACAAGCACAAGCTGCCCAGATGTCTTCACAAGCCCTTGGTTCAGAGCAGTCTATCTCAGAGCTCTACAGGAGTTTACTCCCACTTTATTGGGCTCTATCTATCTGATTATACTTGCTTTCTTATCTTATTATGATGAGACAGTTGAAGTTAATCTACATTCATTATTCAATGACAAGTATCGAAGCTCAGAAAGCAACTATTGACTACTGGACAATTGCTCTAACACTCAAGAGGCTCAGAATAGCTACACCTATAACAAAATACCACAAGAAGGAAAGAACACAAGAAGAATCTGAAGGAAAGTCGATTTTACTAATTAAAAAGTATACATTCATTACATCAAAAAGGAAATAACAAAAAACAAAGAAAAGTCAAAAGGCCCATAAAGCCTCATGCCTTGTTAGAAGGGCCTGGGTCCTCTTCCAAGTTAAGGGCAGTAGCCCCAGCCGTCTTGTACGGGTCAGGACCAGACGAGGCAGGTTCAGGAGGAACGATTGACAACACGTCAAAACCTGGGAACTGAACCTGAAATCTAGTTCGGAAGCTTTCAAAACCAAACCGGATCAGGTCATCACCCATCTGTTCAACTTTCTCTTTCAATTCCGTCTCAGTCTCAATCTTGGCATGATCAACTGCCTCCTGAACCTTCTGATCGAAGGAATTTCGGAGCTCAACCAACTCCGCCTAAAGCCCCTCAACCTTCCGAGCATATATGTCCCTCTCAGACTCTACCACGGTAAGGTTGGTGGTAGCTTCCTTCAGACCCTCCTTCGCAGTCTGAACCTTGGATCGGGCTGTCCCAAGCTCCAACCTTATCTCATCCATTTCAGCCTTCAGCTTCTCAGCCTCCTCAGGGCTCATGAGAGTCACCATCAGAGCAGCCAAACTATGCATGCTCTACACAAAACAAGACAGACAAGTTAGATTGAACAAACGAGCAAACAGTAAAGACAAAAACAGCTTCAGAAGTTACCCTCATCTGGAGATTCATCATCTCAGTCATCAGCTTGGAGGGGTCATCCCCTCTGTATCGGTGTGGGCCTTGAGCCCATATTTGATCAAATGCCTTCTTGCCAATTTGATAGTCCGGCTCATCAAGCGGGTTGGACGGTGCAGCAGGTGCTTTCCCCTTCCTAGTCCTTCTGCTCGGACCGGAAGGGGCAAGAGGAGCGGCCGAAACAGGAACGGCAGGTTCGGCCTCATTCTCAGCCTCGGCAGAGGCTGGCTCGGGAGAGCCAGAAATCAACCTCCTCCTCTTTACTTTAATGGGGGCATCAGGCTCAGCTCGGGAGGAAGCCTCCCCCACCACTTGGGCCTCCGGCACTACCCACTTTGACGTCAGCCTCTTCTTAACCTCTGCAGTACGGGCAGCCATCAAGTTCTCCGGAGTTATAATGACAGAATGAGCCCGGTTAGAAGTCGAAAGTAGCACACGGTACTGATCTCGCAGTGCGTCGGTAAAGTCGGGCCTCTTCCAAGCACTCCTGACTGCACATAAGTAAGGAATGACATATCAGATTATCAGTTCGGAAGGCATAACAAAGCTGAAGCAAACCTGAGGGAATAAAGCCTCACCCTTATGACCCGTAGCACGGGGGAATAGCGAGGCCTCTCCATCCTGGAAGTCTTCACGCTCCCATCCTCCTCCGACGAAGAAGTACCACTTCTTCCACGTTTTATTGGAAGTGGGAACGGAGGACAAGGGTCGGAACCCCTTCTCAAAAGACATGTAGAAAAGGCCTTCTGCCTGCTTGAACTTCAGATCCATATTGCTACGGATCAAGTCCAGGGACACATCCACCTTGTTTTGGTGTCCCAACACTACAAACCCTAGAAGCTGCCGCCAGCTATTGAGATTCAGGTCGGCAGGGCAGAGCTTGTACCAATAAAAGAATTGCCTGACTAAATCCGGCAATAGGAGTCTCAAGCCCATCTCAAACTAGGCAAGATAAACACAAATCTCCCCGGCTTCAACATTTTGGGGACGATCCATGGGGCCTAGCACTCTGCAGGTCACATTTGGGAGAAAATTGTATTTTACCCTCCATTCGTCCAGAAGGCTCTGAGTAACAGCACTCTCACCCTCTTCTCTATGGGAAGACCTTCCAGAGGTCTCCCCAGCCCTGTCTCGGGGCTCTTCAAAAGCATCAACTATCCTAACCCCAGGACTAGGAAGAGGTTCAACAGGCCTTTCCCCAATATTTTCGGGAGCAAGGTTCCCTACATCTTCCACAGGAGACGGTACAGCCATCTCAGAAGGATTTCCTACTCCCTCACTTACAATTGGGGATTCAAAAGGAACAGACATTGTCCCCGGACTTAAGAAGAAAGAAGCAAGATAAGAGAAAAAATTAGTCGAACCTGTTCTAACTCAAGGAAATCGGTATTCTTCGAGGTCGCACAAGCCAACAATGGTGGATGAAATCTTCTAGCACAGTGAAAATGACGGGAAAATGTCATTTCAAAATCTCACCCCGTATTTATAAGCACAGTATCAAAAGGGACCCACCAAGCCCAAACGCCATGACGGTTCGGAACAATGATGATCTCGAGAAACCCAACTATCGGCCCAGTACAAGAATGACCTTGAAAAGACCTAATCTCCGACTGCGCAATAAATGGCGCCCCAACAGTTGCCTTGGAAGGCGAACAGGCAGGACACATGACTCTCCGGAAAAAGCTTAGCCCTAGTTGCTTGTTAGCATCAAACTAGGACTTGGGGCGGGAGTAACTGATATACCATAAAAGAGCAGTCCAATCAACACTTGACACGTATGACCATAAATCCAGCTCATGCTCGGCCAACGTGGTTCTCACTCAGCCAATAACTAAAAGCTCAAGAATCCAGATTAACACAAAAGGTCGAGAGTGATCAAACACATGCCTTCAGAGCATGTATATCCGGACAAGGGTCTCAGAACTGATCACAGGGTCCAGACCATGACTCTAGACCTCGTCATCGCCTTAACGGATGCCGAGCAGGGAATAAGGAAGCAGTCTTCAACAAGGAAACAGTCTTCAACAAGGAAACAGTCTTCAACAAGGGAACTACCATCTATTGTTATCTCTACACAATATTCAACAAGGTAACTGCAATTTTCGATGATCAAATCCCTACAATCATGGCTCCAAATCCTAATCAACTTAGGAAGGCCACGGTTTATAAATTAAACCCTAAAGGTACGCTTTATTTTCATGCTCATTCTTTGGCTTTCAATACAGTCTTTCAATTCCTTTTACTTACTTAAGCATCGGAGCGGCTACCGCCGGAGCCAATCCGGTGGACCTCTAATCGTCTTTCTGGGTGTTCTACAGGTCACGGAGTCCATACTTATTACGAGTCGAAAAGTGCAGCATCAATATATATATATATATATATATATATGAATCAAAGCATTAAAATAATTTATATATTTATTAGAATTTTATAATATTACTATTAAATATATTTTTTACATTATTATTAAAATTAACAAAAAATATTCATTTAAAAATTATCTTGAGCCGCCTACAGGAGGTAGTTGAAAACTGTAAGGCAGCATCTTCCATTATTCGATTACATCATTTTATTCTATTAAACTAACATGAGAGTGATCACAACATATTAATACGAAAGCATCATCTATTATATATATATATATATATATATATATATATTTATATTATAGATTTTGCTTATATTCAATTACTCCATTCATGACTTTTCCTTTCAAATGCTCCTACAATGTACTGAATTTGAAGAGTAGTTGGAAGTTAGATTGTTGTACCGCGTAAGAGAAATTTTTAGGAGAATGAGATTTATTGGCTGAAAAATAATTTTTTTGACTTTTTAAAAATAGGCTATATATATATATGTGTATGTATATATATATATACACACACATACATATACAGATTTATAGTATAATTTAAGTAGTCTAGTTCATACATTCAGTTGACTCAATTATTTTTTGAATTTCTACTTTAACTATCACGGATGTGTAGCATGACATCGGTACTGGCGTTAATATATGAATACTGTACTCATAAAAGAAAATGATATTTGAAACTATTACTCGAATAATTTTTTGTTGAAATAAGTTATAACGAATCATATAATGAGTAATTATTTGCTAATTCTTTAAAATTATTGTCTTAATAGTTAAATTGAGAATCGCGTTGTAATACATATAACTTATTATTTGACTATTAAAATGAATTTATTTAATAATTTCTCCTGTATAACAGGTCTGAAAATATCGAACCGTATATCCTATTGTTTTTAAAAATATCGTTGGTTTATAACTTTTATGACATAACAAAAAAGGGTGTAATAACAAAAATATCAGCATTACTGGTTGGATCATTATAATTCTGATAAATTCCAACAATTTTTTAATTTCATGATAAAGTTATCTTAAGAAGTGTCAGATTTTGTGAGGCCATAATGATGTGGATTCAACGTTTTATTAAATAATTTTTCATAATTTGAAAACAAGTAATTTACAATTTTTTTTAAAGCAAAATTTCATATATAATTGATTTTCTCAATAATTTTTTCAGGAATAAATACAAATAAGTGATTTCACATAAATTTATTTTTATGACTCTTACTATATATATCTTGTGTTTATGAGTGAAAAAAATTATTAAAAAAACTTTGTTATATAGTCCTTTATATATAGCGATTTCTCTTACAATTAACACTATAAGAAATGAGGTTATTTTCGACGCATCTTAGTCGTCGGTTATAGTTTTGTCGGTTACATTGAAGATTTACGATGGAAACAAATTAAATGTCGAGAATGGTGAGAGAAAGACGACAACATCTTTTCCAACGCTATTAATCGTCGACAATAATTAACTATTACCGACTAAAACTATTCTGTGTCAGAAATAATTAACTATTATCAACCAAAATATTCTGTGTCAAAAATAATCAACTATAACCAACAATTTTATGAATCGAAAATAACTAAATTTAATAAAGCATATTTTTCAACACGATTAGTCATCGAACAAAATTAACTATTACCAACCAAACTATTCTCTATCAGAAATAATTAACTATAATTGACCATCTTTTAGGATGGAAATAACAGTGCCTATTATTTCCGACGTATATATTAGTCGAAAATAGCCTATTATGCTCAAAACTTCGCGCCTCTCTCTGTCTCTCGTTCTGCCTCCGTCTTCTTCGTCGCAGAGAGCTGTTTAAAAACACTTCGCGCCTCGATCTGTGAAGCCACTAGAAACCTCGTGCCTCTCTCTCTGTCTCTCGCCTCTCGCTGATCTCTCTGTCTCTCGTTCTGCCTTCGTCTTCTTCGTCGGAGAGATCTGTCTGATCTCACTGCTGATTTACTGCGAATCGTCTTAGGTACCGGACGCTTCCTTCCTTAGAGCTTCTCTTGCTAAACTGCTACAGGTATTGTTTGTGTTCTCGCGGTGTTTTAATTTTAGGGCTTTTTTCCAATAGAAATTTTGAATGAAAGACTGTATCTCTGTTTCATATATATATATATATATATTGATGCAGCTATTTTTGGCTCGTCAAGGATACGACCGTCACTGCGAATGAACCTGCAAAGAAATAAGATGAAAAGCCACCGGGAATGGCTCCGGTGGGTAGCCGCTCCGATGGTTCAATGAGATCAAGTAAAGAAAAATTGCTTGATCTAAGAATATCTTCTTGTTATCACTTAAGTAAAAAATCAGATCCTCTATACATACCTTTTCCAGTGTATTTATAGGTTAATGGGTTTTGTTTTTTGTGCTAAGCGGTGGATGCAATGATATCTTTATGTCACTGTTCATCATTGATTTTACAGCGATGTAGGGCTAAGACTTATTTCGTCTTTGGTCAGAGCTAGACTCCACCGCTTGTCAGGTGGCACAGAATTCATCATGACGGCATACGTCATAATAATTTTTGTAAATGGTTGTCCTATCACGACATCGGTATTCTGAGATATTCTGGTAGTGACCTCGGTAGCCTTAAGAAACAACCTAGGCTATTTGTTGAGTGTATCGGAATGAAATAACCTCTTTATACTTATTTTGAGAAGTTTATATAATTCAAGCTGGACACGTGTCAGGTCCTAATTGGGACTATATTTTTGGTGTATCAGCTACTCCCCCCCCAAGCTTGAGTCCTGAGTCCTGAGTCCTGAATCATGCGTGCAGGACCGAGGTTAGGGTTTCTGTGTATGTTATTATCTTTAAAAAGTCACGTGCACGCGTATTAATAAGCGGTTTTTTTGGTATTTCGAGGAGGCATGAGCCGTCATGGTAGTTTTAATGCGCAGATCGTCGTTTCGAGAATCGAAGCTATTCATTACGCCAGCCGTTTATTTTGATTTTCTCGAGATTGTTTTTGAAATGTGTCGGTTCCCGGTTTCGTGAAATCATAAAAATGACACGTTTTGTTTTAGAAATCCTAGCGATCTTTATTACGAGAACTATTTACCCCTCTTTAAACAGTTTTAACATATTTTTCGTGCGTAACCTCCGGTGAACTCAGGACGATTTCTGGCGACGATGATCTGACATTTGAAACGTGTGACCGGTAACTTCCTTATTTCTAGTGCTGTTTTTCTCTTCGTCGTTTTATTCTTCATTCTAGCTCTTTTTTTGGTTTCATCTTTGTTATTCTTCTCTCTAGTTTCTCAAAATTTCTTTGTGTGTTGATCATGTCTGGTTCAAAAATGGGAGAAGTTAGGGTTGAGCCAGAAATTGGGGGTGAAGACGATCCGCCGTCTTTATCCTCTACTTCTTCGTTCTCGTCTTCTGAGTCTGCCCTAGAGTCGAGTGATAGGGAGGCTAGCACGTCCCATAGGGAAGAGGGTGAGAGTCATATGACGAAGGGGATGTTGTCAACCCTTAGGAAGCAGTACCAGTTTCCAAGGAATGTATCCTGTAGAGTCCCTAAGCCTTCAGATCGTCCTTCCGACATTAAACGGGGGGAGATTTGTGTTTATTTCGAATGGTTTGAGTTAGGCGTACGCCTCCCTTTTCATCCTCTTTTTAGGGAATTTTTTACTTATTTTAACATTTGTCCTACCAATCTAAATGTTAATAGCTGGAGGCAGCTTTTAGCTGTTTTAGTTTTAGGTCATCTGAATAAGGTCCAAGTAGATCTGGACCTCATTCGCAGTAAAATGGACATGAAGTTCCTTTCTACAGAGGGACTTTATTATATCTGTTTTGATCAGAGGTACCGACCTCTGACTGCGGTACCATCTTCCAACAAAATATGGAAGAAATGGTATTTTTTCATCGGGGGAGGTTGGGAGCGAGAAGACTATGAAGCCGACCTGAGTTTTTTTCCTCGGCATACCGGCCCCATTGGTGAGTCTTGTTAGATCTCAGTTTGGTATATAATAGTGTTTTTATGTATCTGTTTCTCTTTTTGGTACATGTGATAAGTATGTTCTCTTGGTTTTGTTACAGATAAAGGGAAGTGGAAAAGGTCGGCTTTCACTCCCGAGATTGAGAAAAGATACGAACAACTTCTTCAGCCTGCTTTCCGTCATCATCTGCAAATTTTATCGTCAAAAAATCTAATGGTGACAGGTTTGACTAAGGCAGATGGGGCCAAAGTAAAGAAGTCTATTTTGGCCGGATATGTCCCATCCAGCAAAGCTAAAGCTGGGGGTTCTACCTCCTCGATACTTGAACAAACCGAGGTGCCGACATCGTCAGAAGTACCTCAGCCAGCCCAAAAGAAGAGGAGGGTAATTTCGAGGGCTGCTTGGGAAGCTGCCGAAGCTGTAACGCAGGAGGCTGATAAGACGAATAAGTCGGGACCATCTTAGCCTACCGAGGCTCAAGTTCTGCCGCTTGTTGAGACTCACGGGCAACCAACTGAAGCTACCTCAGCCGCCCCAAGGACAACGCCTTCAGGCCCGACTGGAGCTCAAGGGGGATTGAGTTCGGTACTCCTGAATCCTGCCGATACACCCACGGGTTCAGACGCCATAAATGTGGCATTGAAGATGGGGCTGCCTTCTGGTTTTAACAAAAAAGGGACGAGGCAGATTCTAGGGGAATTGATGTCGGGCTATGTAAGGGTAATACTTCGTTTTTTTTTTTTTTTGTTTTTTTTGACATGTTTCAATGTTGTTTATAGGGCATCGGGGCAACTGGTTTACTAATGGACCGGTTTGTTGAGGCCGAGAAGGCGTCGGGCCTTCAAGATGAATTAAAAAAGGCGCAAGCCAATCTGAAGGCAGCTCAATCCGAAATCAAAAAAACTCAATCCGAGCTGCTGGTTGCTCAATCGGACCTGAAGCATGCTCAAGCCAAGTTGAAGGTAGCTGATGCTGAACTTGGAGTGGCTCAAGCCAGCGTCTCTTCTCTAGAGACCAAATGTGAGGCGTTCCAAGCGAAAAATATAAGTTTAAGCCAGAAGCTGGGAGTTATGATCGATCAATGAGATCTATTCCGCCGGAGGATGGATGAGCAAAAGAAGAAATTCCAAGATACTGAGGTAGCAATGGCTAAAAAACTTGAGGAGGTCAAGGAAGCTACCAAGGAGGCAACAAAAACTAGGATGATGGAGTTGGTGAACTCAATGGGGAGAGAGCTCGTGGACTCTGGTTACATCCTTTGCAGGAGGAGAATCCAGAAGTTGTATCCAAACTTGGATATTTCTCACCTGGATGATGTCGAAGTAGAGTCATTACCGAGTTCTCCCAACCCTCCAGATGTAGAGGGTTTTGTTGAAGTTGTCCCTTCTATTTCCGCTATTCCTCCTAAGCCAAAGTAGATAATATGTTTTGTAATTTTTACAATTTCTTTGTATATCGTCGACTTTATATATAAAATTTGCTCTTTTTTCATGTCAATTCGGTATATGAGTAAAACTTAGTGGCAACTATATATATTGTTCACTTTTTTCAACCCTAGCGAGTTTTCTGAAAGAAAACCAAAATGTTTTAAGTAAAGAACTTACCAAGGTTAGCCCGGTGTTCCACAAGTCGAGATTAATATTTTGCAATTCGATGTGAAGAATAATGTCCCCAGGTCCTGAGGTGACAAACTTGTAAAAATAAAAACATGAAGATTCTAAAAATTTCTGTTTTTATAGTATAGCCTTTATACGCCTAGAGATCTGGAGAGTTATTTTTCCGGAACAGGGATTAAACCCATAGCACTTACGAGTACTGAGGGCATTTTGAGATGGATCAGGTCAGTATATCTGAACATTGACTTAGGACCATTCCTATAGCACTATGGCTGGTAGGGGTCTGTTGAGATAAATCAGATCAGTCGACCCGAGTATCAAATTGGGACCATTCTTACAGCAATTTTGCTTGTAGGGGCCATTTGAGATGGATCAGGTCGGTAGACCTGAGCAATAAATTGGGACCATTCCTATAGCAATCTTGCTTGTAGGGGCCATTTGAGATGGATCAGGTCAGTAGACCTGAGCAATGAATTGGGACCATTCCTACAGCAATCTTGCTTGTAGGGGCCATTTGATCAAGTCGGTAGACACCTTGTGTTGCCAAGATATATTTCCTGAAAGATAGGAGCCTTTTCATTGATAGTACTTTCTCAGGTGTTCAATATTCCAAGGTCTAGGAACCGGTTTTCTCATCATATTTTCTAGCCAATAAGTTGTAGGCCTGATCATTCTCATAACCTTGGAAGGTCCTTCCCAATTTGGGGATAGCTTTCCCATCGTAGGTTCCTTGGTGTTAGGGAAGATCCTTCGTAAAACCAAATCATCTAACTGGAACGTTTTAAGCTTTACATTCTGATTAAAACTTTTGGCCATCCTCTGACGACATTCTTCCATTCTGAGTGCAGCCTGTTCTCTTTTTCCTTCCAATAAGTCGAGGTTTTTAGTTAGTTGAAGATGATTAGCCTCCTGGTTAAAAGCTTCCGTTCTCAACGTGGGCATGCCGATTTTTACAAGAACGACCGCCTCGGAACCATATGTAAGCGAGAATGGCGTTTCCTGGGTGGCACTTCTTCTTGTTGTACGGTAAGCCCAAAGTACACCGGGGAGCTCTTCTATCCATTTTCCTTTTGCTTCTTCTAACCGCTTTTTGATGGCATTTAATATTGTTCGATTCGTCACCTCGGCCTGTCCATTCACCTGTGGATGTCCTGGTGAGGAGAAATGATTACTAATATGGAGATCTTCACAGAATTTTTTGAAGATTTTTCCAGTAAACTGGGTGCCATTGTCTGAGATGATAATTCGCAGTACTCTAAACCTGCAAACGATATTTTTCCATGTAAAATTCTTGATATCTACCTCTGTAATGTGAGTCAATGGTTCTGCTTCTGCCCATTTGGAGAAATAATCAATAGCGATCAACAGGTATTTCCTGTTTTGAGGTGCTTTTGGCAGAGGTGCTACTATGTCCATTCCCCATTGGGCAAAAGGCCAGGGACTCGCAATGGGCGTAAGCTCCTGTTGTGGTAGATGTTGATATGAAGCAAAATGTTGACATTTGTCACATTTCTTCACGTATTCTCTGGCTTGATTTAGCATACCAGGCCAGAAATAACCATAGGTTAAAGCTCGATGTGAGATGGTCCTTCCACCATTATGATTACCACATACCCCTTCATGGATCTCGGCTAATACATACTCGGACTCTTCTGGAGATTGGCACCTCAGTAGGGGTTGGGTGTACGACCTACGGTAGAGTTACTCATTTAAAATCAAATATCGAGCTGATCTGATCTATAGTTTTCGAGCTTGGTTCCTGTCGTCAAGGAGTTGCCCTTCCTTTATGTATCTGAAGATTGGAGCTTTCCAGTCCTGACAATGTTCCGAGATGTAAACAACTTGAACCTCATCAATACTGGGACGATCTCGGGAGGAGATAGACAATTCTGAATCTCCTTCGGCACTGAGGTGAGAGGCCATATTTTCTAAGGCATCAGCTCGCGTGTTCTGTCTTCTTTCTATTTTGTGAATACAGAAAGTGACAAACGATTGTTTTAGAGAGTTGATCAGTTCAACGTATTTGATCATTCTCTCGTCTTTTACTGCAAATTCACCCAGTACTTGGCCCACCACTAATTGTGAATCAGAGAAAGCTTCGAGGTCGTGAGCCTCATGTTCTATGGCTAGTTGCATGCGAAGGAATAAGACTTCATACTCGGCTTCATTGTTTGAAGCTTTGAAACCCAAAGTGATCGCCTTCTCTGCTGTGATACTATCAAGAGATCGGAGGACAATACCGACTCCGGAGCCTTTATCAGTTGAAGAACCATCCACATATAGTTGCCATATTGCCATAGTTGGGTTAGCATCTAATTTCTTTTTCAGAGCTGGGGTGAATTCGGCAATAAAATCTGCCAAAGTCTGAGCTTTAATGGCAGTCCGAGGTACGTATACTATGTCGAATTCTCCTAGTTCTATTGACCATTTCACGATACGACCCGAAGTTTCAGGTTTGTGCAATACGACTTTTAATGGGTATGAGGTTGGAACTATAATGGAATGGGCTTGAAAATAAGGCCTGAGTTTTCTAGCGGATATAATGAGTGCAAAGGCTAACTTCTCCACCTCTGAATATCTTTTTTCTGACTCAAGAAGTGCTTTACTCACGTAGAATATGGGTTTTTGCATCCCTTTCTCTTCTCGAAGTAGCACAGAGCTTACTGCATTCTCAGATACCGCAAGATATAGGAAAAGTTTTTCTCCTTTCCTGGGTCTGGATAATAGCTCTGCTGATGCCATATACTGTTTAAGTTTCGTAAAAGCTTTGTTGCATTCAGAGGTCCATTCCAAGACCTTATTCCTCCTCAAGGCTTTGAAGAATGGAAGACAGCGGTCCGTGGACCTGGATATGAAGCGATTCAATGCCGCAATCCTACTATTTAAGGTCTGTATATCCTTCCGGGACTTTGGGGGCTCGAGGTATGTCAAAGCTTGAATCTGGGATGGGTCGGCTTCGATGCCTCGATGGGAGACAAGAAAACCCAGAAACTTCCCACGGCTGACCCCAAACGTACATTTGGATGGATTCAGTTTCATCTTGTGCTTGTTTAAAATGTCGAAAGTCTTTTTCAAATGTTCAATGTGGTCCTCCTTCTGCTGGCTCTTGACCAGCATGTCATCAATGTAAACCTCCATCGTGTCGCCGAGAAGAGGTTCAAACATTTTATTGACCAAACGTTGATATGTTGCTCCAGCGTTTTTGAGGCCGAATGGCATCACCTTGTAACAGTGCAAACCTCGTTCAGAGATGAATGAGGTTTTTTCTTGGTCGGGAGGATACATTTGAATCTGGTTATATCTGGAGTATGCATCCATGAAGCTCATTAACTCGTAACCAGCAGTTGCGTCAACAAGTTGATCAATTCTCGGGATAGGGAAACTATCTTTTGGACAAGCTTTATTAAGATCGGTGTAATCCACGTAGACTCTCCATTTACCATTCTTCTTTTTAACAAGGACGGTGTTAGCGAGCCATTCCGGGTAAAAGACCTCTCTGATTAACTTTGCAATCAACAACCTCTGAACTTCGTCGTTGATTATCTTATGTCTCTCTAAAGCGAATGTTCGCCTCTTTTGCCGTACGGGGTGGCAGTCAGGATCCGTCGTTAGCTTATGGCAAATGCAAGATGGGTCAATACCCTCCATGTCTTTAGTTTCCCATGCAAATAGTGATAAGTGGGCTTTCAGAAATGTTATCATCACTTCCTGTTCTGATGGAGACAAATCTGCACCGATCTGCAAGTAATGCGTTTCTTCATCAGAACCCACTGATACTTTCAACGGCTCTTGGACTGGAACAGCCATGTTTTCTACACCTCAGGGACTCAGAGGTTCATCGATTTTGGAAGGACATTCCAGATCGATACTTTGGTGAGCAATATCGGGAATGAGGGGCCTCCGAGGTATTTGTAATTGCTATTGCTGGGTTTGACCTTTTAAGGCGATGACGTGGCACTCCTGAGATGATAAATGAGAGCCCTGGGTAGTACAAACATGATCATTATGTACGTATTTGAGGCATTGATGAAGGGTGGAGGTGACTGCCCCTAGTTGATGGAGCCATGGTCTTCCATGATTATATTGTATGGAGATCGGGAGTCCACTACCACATATTCTGATATTAGAGTTTTTTGTGCCTCGTCGACTCCTATGGTAGTTGGGAAGTCAATGCTGCCCATGGGAGAGCTCAGGTGTCCATCAAAACCAGCCATCATTGTCGTGGTGCCTTTGAGGTCAGACACGTTGAGCTTCATCTTTTGGAAAGGCTCAAAAAATAAAATATTAGTTGAGTTGCCTGTATCCACTAGTACTCTAGAAATGTCAAAATTTGCGACTCGGAGAGTGATGACAAGCGCATCAGTATGTGGACAGTGTATGCCAGCCAGATCCAACTCGGAGAATTGGATTTGTGGTGAAGGTTTCAACCGCTTTTCAAGTGTTATGACTTGAATGGGGATTGGTGCTACCTTAGCTTCTCGAGCATATCGTTTCCTTGCCCGATTTGATATTCCAGAGATGGAATTGGTAGCATGGAGGACGAGGATAACGTGATTATTTGTTTGAGGCGGTTGGCTTTGACTTGTCCCTGAAGTGGACCCCTGATCTTGTCGTTGTGGCTGAGGCTTAGGGTCCTGCCGAGGTTGTGGGGGTTTCTGATTTTGCGTATTTTGTCCAGCCTCTTGTTGCACGAACTCTTTCAGCCGACCCCTCCGAATTAATTGATCAATTTCTTGTTGGAGATGCCGGCAAAATTCTGTAGTATGTCCGTGATCTCGGTGGAACTCACAGTACTTACTACGATCTCGAGTATCCGGCTCACTATATAATGGTTCCGGACGTTTGAAATTTTCATGTGCCCGGACCTGGTGATAGATCTGAGCAATGGAAGCAATCAAGGGGGGTAATGGCACATTCAGGGGCGCATATGATTTGAATCGTCCCGAGGTTGGCTGGTTTTGACCTCGGGATGATGTTCTTGTATCGGGACTCCTGGGTCTTTTGTTGGTATTGCTAGTAGCATTCTGTGTTTGGGACTTGCTCTCCATTTGAACTTGTTCCTTGGCAAGACGAAGAGATGTCCTGGTGTCTTCCAGATTAATATGCTTTCTCGCCCTTTCCATAAGTGATGCCATGTCTATAGGGGGTTCTTGGTCAAAGAGTCATGAAAAAACCCCTGGCCAAAGTCCCGCATGTAAGGCGGCCACCAAAAAGGCTGCACCGCAATCAGTGATCTCAGTTAGCTCGGCATTAAATCGAGCAATATAATCCTGGAGTGATTCTCCCTTTCGTTGCTTGATGGATAATATAAATTCTGGCCCCTTTCTGAGTCTCCGGCTATTTAAAAAGCGGTCGAGGAAACGCCTACTGAGCTCATAGAAATTGGGGACTGAATTGGGAGGGAGGTTGTGGAACCATCGAAGGGCTGCGCCTTTAAGACTTGTGACGAATGTTCGGCACAGAAATGCGTCGGTGGCGCCATGAAGGGCCATCGTATGTTGATAATTGGAAAGATGATCACCAGGATCATCTAATCCTTCATAAGGGGTGAACTTTGGAACAATGAATTTGCGAGGATGTTCCTCGGCCAAAATAGCTGTCGTAAAAGGAGTAGTAAACCTACCGAGAAGCCTTGCTATCTCATCCTGTTGAGGAGGTTGATTTCTCTCTCGAGCAGGAGCTGCTTGCCCCATGGAATCCGCCACTTCTTCCGATCTCATCGGTATTCTGGACGGAACAGAATGCTGAAATCCTGGAATACCGACCTCAAGTCCAGTGGGCTGAGGATTATTTTGACTAGGAATAGCATGTTCAGATTGTCTTTGAAAGGAAGTAGGTGCCGGCTGAAGTGGTGGTCCGGATTATACCAAATTAACTCCGGAATTCGCGGGGCTACCAACACGGCCCCTGCTATAATTAATGATATTAGGTTGAACATTAGGCAGGCCCCCCGGAATGTCATCTCGAACTGGAGCTACACCTGGTGGAGAAAAGGGACGAGCGTTAGGACCGCCTTCTTCATATCGCCTCCCTCTAGGGGGATATAATATTAGATATCCATTTTAGGGAACTCCTGAGTGAGGGAGAACCGATGGATTTTGAGTTAAAGAAGCCAAGACTTGGGATATGGCTAAGAGCTGAGCTTGAGTCTGATCAGATTGTTTCTACATCTGAGCTCGAATTTGATCAAGTTGTTACTGTACAGGATCAGAGGTTGCAACTTCCTCATCCTGAGCCAACGGTTGAGTTGATATTGGTGCAGAGCGACGGTTGGAAGCCATGACTACCAAAAACTTTAAACGGAGAAAATGAGATAAAGAAGAACGATAAACGTTTCCCACAGACGGCGCCAAACTGATGCAGCTATTTTTGGCTCGTCAAGGATACGACCGTCACTGCGAATGAACCTGTAAAGAAATAAGATAAAAAGCCACCGGGAATGGCTCCGGTGGGTAGCCGCTCCGATAGTTCAATGAGATCAAGTAAAGAAAAATTGCTTGATCTAAGAATATCTTCTTGTTATCACTTAAGTAAAAAATCAGATCCTATACACATACCTTTTCCAGTGTATTTATAGGTTAATGGGTTTTGTTTTTTGTGCTAAGCGGTGGATGCAATGATATCTTTATGTCACTGTTCATCATTGATTTTACAGCGATGTAGGGCTAAGACTTATTTCGTCTTTGGTCAGAACTAGACTCCACCGCCTGTCAGGCGGCACAGAATTCATCATGACGGCATACGTCATAATAATTTTTGTAAATGGTTGTCCTATCACGACATCGGTATTCCGAGATATTCTGGTAGTGACCTCGGTAGCCTTAAGAAACAACCTAGGCTATTTGTTGAGTGTATCGGAATGAAATAACCTCTTTATACTTATTTTGAGAAGTTTATATAATTCAAGCTGGACACATGTCAGGTCCTAATTGGAAGTATATTTTTGGTGTATCATATATATATATATATATGTAATATCATTTTTCCTTCACCCCTTTCTGTTCGCGATTCCTTGGGTTGCAATTATGAACGAATTGGAATTAAGGTTCTTGCTTTTGATTTTTGGGGCAATGTCTTCAATATGGTTTTCATTTTTTTCTTATGTTTTCTATCGGTTCTACTTGATGTAGTTACGTATCTTAAATTGAAATATTGAACAGAAACAAGAGATGTGCTCTGAATTAGTTACGTATCCCATTACTTCAGATTGGTCAAAATATTGAATAGACAAGGATCAAAATTTCGTTTCTTTTCCATCGAAACGCTCGAAACGTTTCCGTTTCTCAGAGAACCGAAACGAAACACTAGTAGAATATCGAAATTCACATGTTTCCATGGAAACAAAATTGTTTCCGTGGAAACATACCGAAATTAGTGGAAACATACCGAATCAGATGAAATATTTCTTTTGTATCAACAATAATTTTAGAAGTTAGTAAAAAATAATATCTATTTATTTTTCAAGGATTAAGACTTAAAATTACAAGAAGATATTTTTATTATTTTTTCTAAAATAATAGAAAAGTAGTAGGGAAAATAAAGTGTAGAGAAACAACTATTTTAATACTAAGTTACTAATTATAATAGGTTTAAATCGCTATTTGTTTTACTTTTTATTTTATATGTAACTTGTGTCAAATTATCTAATTCGTGGATATTACATAGTATATATCTATTATGTCATTTATCATGAATATGATGTATATGCTTAAACATGCACAAATATTCAATAAATAGACTTATTTGTATAAATAAATAAATTTTAAGTTATGTTTCTACATGTTTCTAATTTTTTCTCTATTTCCATTATGTTTCCGAAACGTTTCCGAAATGTTTCCGTTTCCGGACAGACCGAAACTATACATCGAAACGATATTTTGATCCTTGTGAACAGAAACAAGAGATGTGCATTTCCTCCAAATTGAAATTTAAGATGGGAGGCTTTAATTCAAAATATAGCTTTTAATAAACTAGAGGGAAGAATGTGCTCTGAATAGGCACGTCAGAAAACCAAATTATCCCTAATAATACATTGATATTCCATCTGCTTGAATGATGGATACAATGGAATTGTATATTCTAAAACCATTTCATTTTAATCTATTCTACTGCAGGTTTCCCGATCAAAGATGAAAGAAATGTATTTTGCAAAACCTTCATCAAAATATAGCTTTTAATAAACTAGAGGGAAGAATGTGCTCTGAATAGGCACATCAGAAAACCAAATTATCCCTAATAATATATTGATATTCCATCTGCTTGAATGATGGATACAATGGAATTTTATATTCTAAAACCATTTCATTTTAATCTATTCTTCTGCAGGTTTCCCGATCAAAGATGAAAGAAATGTATTTTGCAAAACCTACATGAAGAAACATCAATTTTTTCAACAAATCTCAAGTTTTTTCTTTTGCTTTTTCTTTTTCTTGTTTTGGTATTAACTGTAGTTAGGACCTATTAATTTACCTTATTCTTGTCCCATGTTGTGTCCATATGATGAGTAGCTAGCCATGTACTTTTGCTATTTTACTGCACAAATATTTGTTAACAGCTGTATCCTATGATTCACATTTGGGTGTCCATTAAAATAAACTCAGTTTATTTTTGTTTTAATCAACTTACTGTAGTATTTGAAATTAGTTTATTCATTGCATGTCTAGATGATCATTTGCTGGATTCAATGAATAATTTGTTTTACAATTCTTTGCTGTGTTTGTTTTGAGATGGCTCCAATTGAATTAGCTAAATTTCTAGAGTTCAAATACTATGGAAAATATGAAATTTTAAATCTTGAAATACTAGCTAAATTACTGCACAAATCTCTCCCTAATTTTTATTCTCTCTCAAATACTTTCTCTCTGTAAAATTCCTCTTCTCCTTTCCTAAACCAAAGGCTACTTCAGTGTTAAACTGTGACTAAAAGGACAAGTTTGTGGGTGACATGAATGTGATATTTAGCTAAATATTATATTGCAACAGTCAGTATTTGCCTCCATAGTAGACGGTTAGTTAGTATCAGTCCATTTAATTAATGGACTGCGATGACTGATATAGAGGGAAAAGAAAACAGAACGTGAGGACAGTTCCCTCATGTTGGGGAGTTCTTTATGGAGAAAAATGGGTTTCCTCTAGGAATTTTTTGTTTCTTCTTCCTAAGCTGTCTCTTTGTTGTTTGAGCTGTTTGGAGTTTGGGTATTGTTTTGTCAGTGTGCTTTGTCTGCGTTTGGTGTCGCCTGTGATTTTGTTTAGGTTCCTCTGTTTTGTTCTCTTGAGTTGGTATTGTGGTTTGGTTGCTGTTTAGTTGAATGTTTGTTCATTGATTTGCTTTCTTAATAAGAAAATGTACAATTTATGCTGGCTGTTTATATGGTCGAAAATAATATTTTTATCGATTGTGGATATGGTCGGAAATAATATTTTTACCGACTGTGGATATGGTCGAAAATAATCTTTTACCGACAGTGGATATGGTCGGAAATAATCTTTTATTCCGACGCAGAAATGAGTCGGCAATATTCAACTATTGCCGACGCCATAATATTTTCGTCGGTAATCTTTTCTGACCATTTTACTTCCAAACGTTTTAGGCGATGTCTATTATTAGTCGGTAATGTTTATTTGCGACGCTAAATCAGTTATTTCCGACCTCATATGGAGTCGGAATAAATGTTTTTTTTTGTAGTGTAATAAGAATGAGTGATAGAAATTTATTAATTATTAATTTTTTTATATTTTTATTAATCAACAATTATTTTATGCGTGTATAAGAATTTAAAAAAAAGTGACTTTATGTGTAGTTTTTCATTGACATTTTATTTTTTCATTAAAAAAATATATAATATTCAACTTAAAGTATTCAAAAAATTCTAATATCATTTTTGATATACCATAAAAAGACAGGCCAATCAACACTTGACACGTATGACCACAATCCGATTTATGTTCGGCTAGCATGATTCTCACTCAGCCGATGACTAAAAGCTCAAACATCCAGATCATCACATAAAGTCGGAAGTGACCAAACAAATATATCCAGAACTGACCACAGGGTCCAGATCAGAGCTTCAGATCTCGTCACCGCCTTAGCGAATTCCGAGCAGAGAATAAGGAAGCATTTTCCAATACGGAAACTACTGTTTATGATTATCTCCATCTACGACTCAATGCTCCACAAGGTAACTGCAATCTCCGATGATCATATCCCTATATTCGTGGCGTCGAATCCTAATCAACTTAGGAAAGCTTCGGCCTATATATTAAACCCTAGAGGTACGCTTTTATTTGGATGCTCATTCTTAGGCTTTCAATACAGTCTTTCAATTCCCTTACTTACTTAAGCATCGGAGCGGCTACCGCCGGAGCCAATCCGGTGGTCCTCTGATCATCTTTCTGAGTGTTCTACAGGTCACGAAGCCCTCACGTGTTGCGAGTCAAAAAATGCAGCATCAATTTTAAACTAAATAAATAATATTTCTTAGACTTACTAATGTCATCATTTTGCTCACTTATAATACTTTTGACTTTAATTAAAGTGAAATATATATATATATATATATGTATAACTATTTTATTTTTCTAATAATTATAAATATTATAAAGAATTTTTTTTAAAATTAATTATAAATTAATAAAATTATTAATTATTCATAAAAAATAAAATTATTTTTTAAAATTTATTAATTATTAAAAATTATTAACTCATTAAATATTAATTATAAAAAAGTTAAACTAATTATTGTTACTTATTCCCGTCTGTTTCACCGTCTCATGACTAAGGTGCTCGCTAGGAAGAGGTGGAAACATTGATAATACAGATATATATATATATATATACACACACACACACACACACATATTCATATAGAACAGGTTCCCAAGGGAGCCAAAGATCCTTATTTATATAAAAGAGATCTAGGTGTGTTGGCAACTGCCGGTGCAATTCCTCTCCGTCTCTTCATCACGTTAGGTTCGAAAACGGCCACAAGTTGCAACATTTTTCACTCCGTTTAGTGAGAAAAGGGGATAATCTCTTACTTTTTATTGTTTATTGTCAGTAATGGCTAGTAGCAGCTATGCAGAGCATGAGTTAACCTCACAAAAGAGAAACTATTCCGGTCTTGGTGAGGAATATAATTTCCCCATTTTAGAAGTAATGGAACAACAACAATCCGAGGCAGATGTAGAAACGAAAGTAGAATTGGCCACAAGTTTGTCTGATATGGAGTTTGTGATGACGGAGGCTCTGATATCGGATGATTTACAAATGTATCTAGAAAGGAGTCCAGAACTAGTTGGACCTCGTGATGAAAAGAACAATCAAATGCAAGTTAGAGAATCTGGTGACAATGGAGAAGATTCTGATTCTGTCAGTTTGTGGATGAAACCGGAAGTTTATAGAGCCATAACAATGGGGGACAAAGATAGGTTCAGATTAGAAGATGCCAAACATTCAGTTTTGGACCAAGTGAGCCCCCGAAGGAACACAGTTCTTCATGTTGCCGCTAGTTTGGGCCATTGCGAGCTTGTGGCCGTAATCGTCAATCGCTATCCACAACTTACGAGGCGTAAAAACTCCACCGGCGACCTTGCTATCCATTTGGCTGCTAGTTCCGGGCATCAATTAATGGTCGAGTGTATGGTTTGTCAAGCTAAGCAGCATGCAGGTCAGGCTTCTGGAAGTGGCCAGATTGATATAGCCATAGAAGAGAATGAGAAGATCAAGAAAACTGCATCTCGAAATGCCCAGGTTGATATACTCATGGAAGAGAATTTGGAGAAGAATACTGCCTTGCATCTTGCCATGAAAAACCGTCATTATGAGTTGGCTCGGTTCTTAGTTGAGAAGAATCCACAAGGGTCGATAAATCTAAATAAGGAACGAATGTCTCCCTTGTACATGGCCGCTGAAGCAGGGCATCTGGAGCTTGTTAAGCTTATGACCGAAAAGAGACGAGCTGAGATGACAGAACTCATGAGGGGGAAGTCACTTGCGCACGCTGCCATAAAAGGAAGGAACAGAGGTAAGACCATATACACTCGGTTACTCGGTAAGTTAGCTGAATCATGACAAAGTTGAGATTTGAAAATTATTCAGTTTTGAAACAATTACATACTCATTTGAGAGAAATAAGAAGAAAAATTCTTAATGAGTCGTAATAGTGAAGTGACAATATATTCATATATTCATTGTACTAAATTCACTAAATACCTCCAGATAACAATAATTCTGGCAAAATCATTTAACTCTTTTTTCCCTCCAAAAGCAACCTGCCAATTACGTCATGATTTGGACAACTCTTGGGATATAATCTTTTTATCTTATGAAGGAAATTACTCACAAATCAAAGATATTGTTTGCTTGCCAATTACTTCACAATTCATAATTTTTAAAATTTTCAAAATCTTTATAGCTTGCCTGAACAAATAAGATATTTTTCAAATAGCCCGCCTCCCCCAATATATCACGGTCAGACTTTATATTCTCTGAAATCTCCCTTCGGATGCCTCTCTCTTTCTCTCTCTCCTTCTCCATACATAGATTTTATTTTTTATTTTTTTAATCAGTGTCTCTCTATTGTTCTATATCTTCGTAAATCTTATTCTTATTTATTAATCTTAACTCCAAAGAAGGAGAACTAGAGATTAGAAAATCCTAATACTGATTATATATATGAAGTATAATACTTTTTATTTTTTTATAATAAAATTATGAATTATATGTTGACAAATGAATATTTAATTCAATGCCAAAATTACTTGTTCATGTTAAATGTTGATGTTGCTCTTTTTGATCAGAAGGATTTCCCGTTCTTCGCTACTTGTTAAGAACTTAAGATCAGAGGGTCACCGGGTAGGTTCTGGTAGTAGCCGCTCCGATGATAAAGTTAATAAATAGAAAGAGATTGTAGTTAAAAATGATAATTGAACATAAATTGAAAGCGTACCTTATAGTCTTATTTATAGATTGTAGATCTCCTAAGTTGAGTAGGATTAGGAGTCATAAAAGTAGGGATTTGAAGATATCCGAAGATAGTAGTTGCCATATTGAACTCTGTTTCCTTATTCTGAGATTGGTAGGATATGGAAAGTAGTGCTATGTTTTGAACAATATACCTCTCAACCCCCGTGCCCATTTGATCTGGAGAGAACAATCTTTCTTGATCTATACCCCAAAGAGCTCTATACATACATGTGTCATGCATTGAATATATTTGTCACTTTATGGTATATTAGCTACTCCCCCCTCCCCAAGCTTTAGTTATGTGGAATCCGTGCAGAGCTGAGGCTAGAGTTTCTGAAGCATTACACGCGTGATAATTATAAATGCATCGCCCCATTTTTCACGACAGCCGTTGATGCGACATTCATTGCGTCAGTTGCCGGTTGAAATTATAAGGCCATTATTGCTCTAATCGCCGCGATGGTTCAAAATTAAAGGCCTTCATCGTGACAACTGTTAAACCCTTATAAAAAGGTGGGGGAGTACACTAATGCCTTTCCTTTTATCATTTTTTGTTTCTTGAGAACTTCATCATACTGCTTAGAGAAAAACCTCGAGTAAGATGAATTCTGGTATAAGAAAATCAACTTTGATCAAATCTGTGGTCAGGTTTGGTTCCAAAAACATTCTTTGAATTCCTTGCATCTTCTTTTACTCTTCTCCATTTTCTACTCAGACCATGTCGGCCTTTGATGCTCAGTCAAGCACCGACTATGAAACAAAAGAGTCTTTGAAAATGCATGACCAAACAGATGTGAACCTTGTAGGTAGTAGCCCATTAGGGAATTTAGAAAATAGGAGTGTCAGCAACCCGAACTCCGATTCTGAACTTAGGATAGTGGAGGCTTTTGTTGAGCCTAGAAACATCGTAGGGGAAACCTCGGGCAGACCTTGCAAAAGAAAGGAGGGAGAAAGGGCCACGACTTAGGGCATGATAGATGCTTTGAGGGCTGCTTTTGACTTCGCTGCCAATGTGTCCTGTAGTGTGCTAGGGCCCATAGACGAGTCCCTTTGATACCGAGCAAGTTGAGATATGCGTCTACCTTGAGTGGTTTGAAATAGGGATTAGGTTTTCCTTTCTTCCTCTAATTAAGAAATTTTTTAGTTGGTTCAATATTTGCCTAGCTGATCTGAATATAAATAATTGGAGGCATTTATTGGGGTTTATAGTTTTAGGACACTTGAACAATGTCGAGGTGGACCTTCCATTAATAAGAAGCAATATGGACATGAAATTCTTGAAGTCAGAGGATGTCACGACTCGAGACCTACCCTCTGCGGACCTCGAACCGCGACCTTGGCCCGATACTATTGCTAAACTGGATATGAACTTGTTACACAATCAATGTTACTAACATGCAACAACTATCATAACATAAACATAACTAGTGGAAGACTTAAAATAAAAGTTATATGTTAAGTTCTCAAAATACAGACTGTAAAATTTCTTTAACTACTGTTCATCCCCAAGACGTGGATGACATGAGAGGCTACAAGACCGTACTACGTATTACACTTACAACTTCCAAAAATGTTTATGTCTAGCTAGCAGGCTCTATCATCTGCTCTCATCATCTGTTCCTGAAATATTTTAAAATAAATTAGAATGAGCTAACTTAGCCAGTAAGTAATTCTCTTTTACTTTTCCATGTGTACGGGTCAATATAGAAAGGTATAATCCTAAAAAGAACTAGGATAATGCAAACATGATAGCCAGTCAAGAAATATAGAACTCATTAGTGAATATCAAGTGGTAGGAAACTCAAATGATAAGTCAATGGAAATTTGATCTGATAACAAATATTATGCTGCTACAATTATGAGCTATCTCAAGCATAATCGTATGTACTCAATAAAAAATTGTGCATTCTCATGATCATTCATAAGGCAATAATATGATCATTTCTGATAGTCAATAAATGATAGTGATATCAATAAAAGTGGATGCACCTTAACTTGGGGCCCGGCATACCCCCTAAGCTTAGATTTAGGCCCAAACTAGTTCTCTAAATAGTACTAAGCTCTGTATACATATAACTCTATGTCCTATGCCTCAAATAGCAATGTAGCTAGTGTTTCTCCTAGAACCTTGACCCGTAGGTCGTAGTAAGCATCAGATGGAGTTTGTGACTAAGCACAAATCCGGCACTAATAATATATCAAGATCATACTAATTTCCACGAAGAGTATAGTGGAATCAAAACTAGTTCTTGGCAACATAATATAATTGTAGCTTTTTAGGGCTATGGTTACGGGGTTGCCGCAAACATAACTGGTTGGCCCTTCTGACCTTGGGTACAAGTGTACAAAAGAGTCTATGCACAAGTGTACAAAATCATGATCAAGATATATGGCAATCAACGTAGTCCACAAGATAGAACAATATCATAAATGTGGATTCAATAAACATTCTAACATATATGGAGTATAATAGGTAATGTATGAAAAACTGATGAATGGCTAGAACTCACATGTAGAGATCGGATATTATTTACCTCTTACTGTATCTCTCTAGCAAGTTAGATTTCTCTCTCTTTTCCTTTTAATGTTCCTAAGATTCAGTAAACATATCTTAGTCTATATTTACATAATCTATGCTATTCATCAAATTTAATGTCTCTTTATTATAAGTATCTCTTTTACTAAAATAAACTCTACTATTGAGTCCGAAATGTCAAAGAAAATCGGTTTAGGTTTTCACGGACTTCAATTTGGACATCTGTACTAAAAAGGGCAACATGGTTATTTTACACTTTTACGTGTCTTTATTTCTCGGGGCCTATTTTTGTAAATCAGACTTCATCGTTGAGTTTGGAATGCTCGAAATAATAAAAATTCACTATTCGTTTACTTTAATCGAAGTCCATTTGTCTCATATTTGACTTAGGGGTATTTTAGTAATTTCTCATATTTTTAATTAATTAAATAAATATTTAATTAATTTATTTCTTGGGTCATTTCATAATAATCATAAATCTAGGGTCAATTTATAATTTCTTAAACTTCTGAGCCAAATCTGAATTTCAGAAACTACTATTCCAATTTGGAATAGTCAAACAATGGTTAAACAATTAAACTAGAATAGGCTATCCCCATTCCCAATTTAAACCCAATTTAATTTCTTATCCCCATAACCAAACACTCCCAATTTATTTTAAATCCAACACCAAAAATGACATAGTTTCAGCATCTTCCTCGTGCGGGTGGGTTGGGTCTGACCCGACCCGAACCAAGCCCTAACCTAAGACCCAACAGTGTCTCTCTTCTCCAGTGACACTCCAGTTGTCTCTTTTGGCAACGACAACTTTTTCGATCAGTTTGCCAACCTATTTTCAATAGGGTTTTCTTCCTTATTGCATGAGGATCAAAATCTCATGGTTGGTTTTCCTTGCAACCTTACCCATCTCCATGAACATGAGGAAATTGTAGTTTCGGTGAGGAAACTCGAATTTTCGACGACCTTAAAATTCCAAATTTCATGGAATTTCTTCTATTTTTTCAAGCCCAAATCACCTCCATGTGATTTCTGCACCTCATAGGAACAATTCCTCATTATTTAAACTAAGTTTAATGCACCAAAATCATAAAAACCGATTTAACATCACAACCTGCAACTGCCCTTTTCTACTTCATTTCTAACCCTTTTTAAATGATTCTTTTTGCAAAATAATTCTTATTTCATGCTTGTTATGTCCCTCTAATCAAACCTATCATTCATGCTTTTGAAATATAAAAATAGAAGCTTTACTACAACTTACTTGTTTGAGCCTTAGCTCTCGGTTTCCTCTTCCTCTTCTATTTTTCCTTCCTTTGCTTCATTTCTGAATCCTTCCAAATTGCTCACAGCTTCTCCACTTCCTTCTTTCTTTTCTGATTTTCTCTAAACTCCCCTCACGTATATATAAGCAAATTTACCCATTTGCATGCCTACCTTTTCTCTCACTTCCCCCCTTCCTTGTAGTTTTCCTTGACTTTCTTCCTTTTCTTTTTCCTGATTTTTGGCTCCTTTTTCTTTTTTGTTTTCCTTGCATTAAATTCCCACAAGATGTTTTATGTAATATTATATAATATATATTTATACACACACCAACACACATCTTCTCACACATACACTACCGACAGTGTGTCACTCATCCCCCACTTGCATGCACTTGCATGCTGATATATGTATATAATTCTAGTTATATATATAATTATATGTATATATATACACACTATAATACATAGATATACGTGTATTCATACCTATACCTTATATATACATATATATATACTATTATATGTGTATATATATATACATATATATATTGCTGTATACATATATACTCATGTATATATATATATATATGATACTATATACATATGTATTCATATACACATGTATATATATATTATATATGTATGCTTGTGCATGTACGTGTCTATGTACACATTTTTTCATGCAACCCGATGTCTCATATGGTGATCCTTGGGGTACTCAGAATTGGTTATAACTTCACTCGTGTGATTGAAATTATTGTACATTTTCAAAACTATACATCGTTCATTATAATTCATGTTCAGGTTACAAGTCGGTATTACACTATTCGACCCGGCCTACCTCGGTTTGTGTGTCGTATTCCGGGTCAAGGTGTTACAGAGGGCATGTTTTATATGTCTTTCGACAAAGGGTTCAAACCTCTTTCCTCTATATCCAATTCTAACAGGACCTGGAAGAAGTGGTACTTCTTTGTAAAAAGAAGATGGGAGTTCGAGGACTTCGAGAGCCGAGTTTCAACTTTCCCACGGAAGACTAGGACTAAGGGTGAGGTCCCCTCTTTATTTTGTGTTTTTTGGGCTTTCTGATTCTGTGTATTGCCTCTCTTTTTTTATCTTAATCGTGTGCTTCCGTGTAGATAAGAAAGCTTGGAAAAAATCGATCTTCATAGTTGATCTTCAATAAAAGTACAAGAGGCTCTTTCAGACCAACAACTGTTCTCACGACACCATTCTCTGCCCCAGCAATTTGATGGAGGCTGGCTTAGTGCGGGATCGGTCTGGAAGCTTGAAAAAAATCCCTGGATGGACCCCATGGAAGAAAAAAAAGAGGGTTGGGGAAAACTCTTCCCCTACCGAGCCTCCTCTTCAAGTGAAGAAAATGGGGCTAATATCCAACTCTCTTGAGAGAACCGTCTTAGAGGATTTGGGGATTTCCTTTGTTCAGGAGGCCCTTCTACCCCCAGTGCCTACTGTTCAGAAGAAGAAAAGGGGAAAGGGCAAGTCTGTTGCTGTTTCCCCAAAGTTTGATGATTCTGGCCCGTTAGCCGTGAAGAAGGCCTATGAGGACTCTTGGGTAACAGGCCCAAGTAAGTTCAAAGGGCTGAGGGCGTAGAAGATTGCCAAAGATCTTATGGCATTCCATATGAGGGTGACTTTCGCATAATCATTTTTTTTTTTTTTTTTTTAGCTCTGTAACATATTCTTACCTGTTTGTGCCACTTGTTATTTTTCAAGCTGTGCATGGCTTAGCAGCCATCATAGACTCTCCTGAGGATCCCGAACAGATTGTCTCCCTTTAATCTGAGCTCGATGAAGTTAGACACTAGCTAGGAACAACTCAATCCTTTGCAATAATGGCCGAGGAAAAATTGAAGGAAACTGCCAACTCTTATGCAATTCTAGGGTCAGAGAAGGATGCCCTTGCTCTTGAACTGGAAGACCTCAAAAGGAGGTTTCTAGACTTCTAGGCTGCCTCCATTCAAAAGGTTCAGAACACCGCTACAGCCGTCAGAACCCAAACTGAAGTGGATTTGAAGGCTAAATTCCTGGATTTAGGTGGCGAGCTTATCGAACATGGGTACCGAACCTTCAAGGCGAAGCTTCGTAAGAAGTATCCTGATTTGGATCTGACTGGGATAGATGACATTGAAGTCTCCCAAGTTGAGATTGATATGCAGGATGCTGATGATAAAGAAGAGGAGGCGGATCTAGAACTCCCTCAGGTCGCTGCTTCAGAGACTACTGAACCAGCAGCGAAGTAGACTTATGGATGTCTCTGTATTATTATTATTTTTTTTCTTTTGAGCTTGTAAATCTCCTACTTTTTGGGCCAATATATGAAGTTTTATTTTTTTTAGAACTTGGTGTCTTGCTTGATATTTTTGTGGTATGACTTGATTTTAAGATAATCCCTCCAATATCCAGGCCATTAGAAATTCCAAATCATCAATGAGATATTTCAGAGGCCGAAATAACAAGATACTCAGAGCAACCATACTTATGAAAATAAGGTTTCTCAGGCTTCTGCATATTGGTAAGTCATAGTATGTTGACCTTTAATACTTGTAAAACAATCATTTTCCAAAGATATTCAACACT
Source organism: Nyssa sinensis (assembly GCA_008638375.1). Lineage (NCBI taxonomy): Eukaryota > Viridiplantae > Streptophyta > Magnoliopsida > Cornales > Nyssaceae > Nyssa > Nyssa sinensis. Next base: position 42,303,614 of record CM018047.1, on the reverse strand, counting down.
TGTAATTAAAACAAGCTTTTTCCAAAGATCTTCAATACTTGTAATTAAAACAAGCTTTTACCAGAGATCTGTAGAATGAGAAATCGGATCCGACCTGTTACACTCATAATGAATGGAAGGTCTTAGGGATTTGTATATTGATAAAATGAACTAGACCTATAGTACTTGTTTTGAACACGACATTTTAGGGATATGTACATTGATTTAATGGACCAGACCTATAATACTTGTCTTGAACACAAGACTTTTAGGGATCTATACATTGAGTGAAATGGACCAGGCCAATAACACTTGTAATGAATACAAGGCTTTTTAAGGGTCTGTGCATTGAGTGAAATAGATTAGACCTGTAGCACTTGCAATGAATATAAGGCTTTTCAGGGTCTATGCATTGAGTGAAATGGACCAGACCTATAGCACTTATGATGAATACAAAGCCTTTTTAAGGGTTTGTGCATTAAGTGAAATGGATTAAACTTATAGCACTTGTAATAAATACAAGACTTTTTAAGGGTCTGTGCATTGAGTAAAATGGACTAGACTTGTAACACTTATAATGGATACAAGGCTTTTTATGAGTCTGTGCATTGAGTGAAATGGACCAGACCTGTACCACTTGTAATGAATACGAGAATTTTTAAGGGTTTGCGCATTAAGTAAAATGGACCGGGCCTGTAGCACTTGTAATGAAGACAAGGCTTTTTAAGGGTCTGTGCATTGAGTGAAATAGACCAAACTTGTAGCACTTGTGATGAATACAAGGCTTTTTAAGGGTCTATGTATTGAGTAAAATGGACTAGACCTATAGCACTTGTAATGAATACAAGGCTTTTTAAGGGTCTATGCATTGAGTAAAATGGGCTAAACTTGTAGCACTTGTAATAGATACAAGACTTTTTAGGGTCTGTGTATTGTTTAACAAACCTTTAGGTGAATTAAAAGTAGCTTTTTTCTTGATAATAGTTGCGTAAATATTCGATGTTCCAAGGTTTGGGTATAGGTTTCCCAGTCAAATCTTCTAAACAATAAGTCGTAGGTTTGATGATATTAGTTATTTTGTAAGGTCTTTCCTAATTAGGGGAAAACTTTCCCATGGTGGGATCTTATTGTTTGGAAACACCCTTCTTAGGACGAGATCTCCGAGTTGGAAGTTGATAGGTTTTAACTCTTGGTTGAAACATTTAGCCGTTCTCTGCTTGTAGGCTTCGGTCCTAATCCGAGCTTGCCTACGTCTTTCTTCAAGTAGGTCTAGATTCTCTGCGAGCTGTTGGTTATTGGTCCCTTGCTCAAAGCTATCTGTCTTAAAGGTCGGCATGCCAATTTTGACAAGAACAACTACCTCAGTGCCATAGGCGAGTAAGAATGGTGTTTCTGTAGTTAGGGTCCTTCTAGTAGTTCGATAGGCCTAGAGTACTTCGGGGAGTTCTTCGACATATCTTCCCTTGGCCTCCTCCAACCTTCTCTTAATTGCCTCGAGAATAGTGCAGTTGGTAACCTCGGCTTGCCCATTAGCTTGAGGGTGCCCTAGAGAGGAGAAGTGGTGACTGATATACAGGTCTTTACAGAACTTTTCGAATACTTTTCTAGCAAATTGCGACCCATGATCTGAAATAATGACTCGGGGTATACCGAACCTGCATACTATATTTTTTCATGTGAACTTCTTTACTTCTACCTCTGTTATGTGAGTCAGTGGTTCAGCCTATGCCCATTTAGAAAATAAGTCAATGGTGACTAGCAAGAATCTCTTATTCTAAGGGGCTTTTGGCAATTGCCCGATATCCATTCCTCATTGAGGGAAAGGCTAAGGACTGGTGATAGGGATGAGTTCATGATGAGGTTGATGTTGGTATGAGGCAAATCATTGACATTTGTCACACCTTTAGACATATTCCTTAGTCTGTTTTAGCATACGAAGCCAGTAGTAGCTCTGAGTTAGTGCTCGGTGGACTATGGTCCTTCTACCATTATGGTTGCCACAAATTTCTTCATGTATCTCGACTAGGATGTAGTGGGTCTCTTCTTGAGTTAAGCAACGTAGGACGGGTTGTGTGTAGGACCTTCGGTAAACCTTTTCTTTAAGAATTAAATATCAAGCTACCCTAATTAGAATTCTCCTAGCGTGATTCTTGTCCTTTGGAAGCAACCCCTCCTTTAGATACTGGATGATGGGAGTTATCCAATTTTGAGGTTGTTTTGAAATTTGAATAGATTGTATTTCCTTAATACTTGGTTTTGACTGGTACGAGATTTTCACCATTGAATCCCTTCTAACTTGAGATGGGAGGCTATGCTTGCTAATGCATCGGCCTTGGAGTTTTGGTTTCTTTCGATCTTCTAAATGGTGAATTTATAGAAGTACAACTTTAGTGACTCCATTAGCTCTGAATATCTGGTCATCCTGCTATCCTTGGTGAAAAATTCTCCCAGAACTTGACCTACCACAAGCTGAGAGTCAGAGAATGCCTCAAGGTCCAGAGTTTCACATTCTAGAACCAGTTTCATCTTAAGGATAAGCGTTTCATACTCGGCTTCATTGTTAGAGGCTCTGAATCTCAAGCTAATCACTTTTTCGGTTACAATCCTATCAGGGGATTGGAGTATTATACCTACTCTAGAACCTTTGTCAGTAGACGAACCATCGGTGTAAAGTAGCTACACCAAAGTGTCTGTAGTGGCTTAAGCTTTTGAATGTAGTGCTCGAGTGAACTTTTCTACGAAGTCTACTAATATCTCGCATTTGATGGCAGTTCGCGATATATAGGTATGTCAAATTCTCCTAATTTTATTTACCATTTGACCAGTTGTCCCGAAACTTTAGGTTTGTGTAGGATTGATTTGAACGGATAGGATGTAGAGATTATGATAGGATAGGCTTGAAAGTATGGTCTGAGATTCCAAGCAGATATCACCAAGGCTAAGGCTAGTTTTTCAATTTCAGAGTATCTCATCTCGGTATCCAAAAATGCCTTGCTAACGTAAAAGATAGGCTTTTGAATTCCCTTGTCCTTCTTGACTAAAGTGGAGCTGATGGCATTTTCTGATACAACTAAGTATAGGAGTAGTTTTTTCCCCAGTACTGGTTTTGAAAGGAGTTTGGGGGAAGCTAAGTGTCACTTGAGTTTTTGGAAAGCCTTTTCGCGTTCAGGGGTCCATTTTAGGGCCTTACTCCCCCTCAAGGCTCTAAAGAACGGGAGGCACCGATCTGTAGATTTAGAGATAAACCTGTTTAGAGCTGCTATCCTTCTATTCAGGCCTTGGATATCTTTCTTAGTTTTAGGTGACTCTAGTTCAATCAAAGCTTTGATCTGTGAGGGATCTACCTCAATTCCTCTTTGAGAGACTAAAAAACCCAAGAATTTCTCTTTTGTAATCCTGAAGGTACATTTAAAGGGTTTAGCTTCATTCTATGTTTCCTCAGGATGTTGAATGTCTGGCTCAAATGCTAGATGTGGTCACTCTTTCGAACACTTTTGACAATTATGTCGTCGATATAGACTTCTATTGTGTCCCCAATTTGGAGGCCAAACATTTTGTTTACAAGTCACTGGTACGTAGCTCTAGCATTCTTTAAACCGAATGGCATCACTTTATAATAATAGAGACCTTGTTCTGATATGAAGGCCGTTTTATCTTGGTCTGGTAGATACATTCGAATTTGGTTGTATTTAGAATAAGCATTTATGAAATTCATAAGTTCGTGACCTGCCATGGCATCAACAAGTTGATCAATCTTGGGAAAAAGAAAGCTTTCCTTAAGACAAGCTTTATTTAGGTTGGTATAGTCAACACAGACCCTTCACTTGCCATTCTTTTTTTTGTAAGAACTGCATTGGCAAGCCATTCTGGGTAGAACACTTCTTTTATCATTCCAGCATTTGGCAATCTCTAGACTTCTTCATTGATGATTTTGTGGCATTCATGGGCAAATGTTATCCTTTTTTGTCTCATTGGAGAATGGTCCGGATCTGTCATTAGCTTGTGAGAGATGAAATTGTGATCTATTCCTTCCATAATTTTAGTTTCCCAAGCAAATATTGATAAGTTCTTTTTTAGAAATTCAACAATTTTCTCTTGTTCAGAAGGAGACAGAGCTGAGCTAATTTGTAGATACTTTCTTTCTCCTTCAGTGCTGATGAGTATTCTAATGGGCTCCTCCATTGGTTTGACCGTGCTGTCCCTTCCTCTGGAACTTAATGACTCGTCAATTCCAGAGGGACATTCCTCTACCTTCTGAAGGTTGGAAGATGAGGGTATTGTAATTAATATCTAAAGGTGTCACGACCCAAAACCCACCCTATGCAGATTAGGGGTCCGTGACCGGGTTTGTGACCCGTGGGCTTTTCCCTGTCAAAAGGATCTGAAATACTAAGTAAGGTTTTAACAAAATATTTTATAGCCATCAATAAATCTGATAGCATAGTCAAATCATCATTTAATACATGCTAAAAGAACATAAACGTTTTTAAGTACAGATCCTCTAAAAACACAAACTGACAGAACCGTGGTGACATGGGAGATATTAAGACCTTCCAGTATTTAACTTAATACAAAAACTCGCCAAAAAGCTACTAGTAGCTTGTAGACGTCGAAACCTCCTGAGCGCCTAAGGGTCCTCATACTTCCTACTGTCTTGAAAAAAATAAGGGAGGGGTGAGCTAACAAAGCCCAGTAAGTAATTTCTTAGCTTTAACATGGGTTAGGGTTAGTCCAAAAGAATAACGGAATAAAGAGATAACAAATAGCCAAGAAAAGATGTCATGTATAAATATAGCCAGTCATTGAGATGTAATAACAATGACCTAAGGGTCCAAATGGAGGCATATCCCACAATGTGATACAAGAAGACAATAGCAAAGTCAATCTAATGGAATCTAGCCTATCCTGATGAATTGTTGCCATAAACAAAACGTTAGCCAATAAAAAATGTATCATGCTTGCAGTAATATGATCATTCACAGGGTATAAAGTATGATCATTGAACGAATACAAAAATATATCATTATCGAGTTCTAATAACCCAAAAATGCATGAATCACCTGGGGCTTGGCATACCCCACTGGAACGCACATTCAGATTCGCCTTTTTATCCCGGGTTTACTGAATAGCGCTAGAGCTCTTACCTCTTAGGTCCCGCAGGACATCTACGACCCCCAAAGGGTCTTTCCCCCACGCAATATGTGAATGGATGGGTCATTGTGACTGAACACAACCCCGGGCACGTGAATATTATGATCATCTACATTCCACATAGGATGTACAATCGTATGAATAGTCAACATCTCAACCAACAAGATGTGAAGTGTGTGGAACAACAAGATCTCTATCAACAGGATATGTCACAGTATACATGATAGTACAATGATGCTCAAGTATCAGCGATCGAGTTCACAATGATATAGGCAAACAAATCAAATCCAAGGTACAGGCATAACCAATAATCACAAGTCGATTGGCATCAAATCAAAGAGATCAAGTTCATTAGGTAGTGATAGAGTACAAATCTGGCAGCATACGGAAATAGATGTGACTGGCTGAGAATAATCCATATTAAAGCGTAGGAGTTATTTACCTCGATTTCTTAGTATTGCATTCTCAAGCGGGTACCACTATTGTTATGTCACAACTTCTTTTCAGTTCTGTCGCTTAGGTGGTCCTATAATCAAGGATCCAAAATATTACATAATGAATTAGTACCCATTTTAATCCCAAACATTGTTATGCAATGCTTTAAGCTTCTTTGAACTTAATCTATTTAGTTAAGTGTTTTTAATTCCTTATTTTAGGGTTCCAACTTAGGCTATGAGCTTAGTAACGTTTAGCATCATCTTTTAAGTTATTTGAACTTCATTCGTTATCGATTAAGTACTTATTTAACCTTAGAGGCAAAGTAGAATTTTTTTCATTCTCGCCCCGGACCTTACCTTGGTCCTTAGAATATTTCTGGTAGCTTATGTGCAAAGTTCTAAGTCCTTTGGACTTCATTCGGTATCTGCTTTTGATCATTGGGACACATAAATTATTTCTCATTTTATACTTTAACTGTTTCAGAGTCTTATTTAGTCCTATAATTATGCTTTATGTCAGACTGGCCCTCTTTTCTAATTTATTCGGCCTTTACTTTGCATTTTCTATGCTTAAAGGTATTTTGGTCATTTTATATTTGATGATATTCTGACTCTGAATCATTATTTAGTCATTCATACAAGTTTACAATTATTTGGGCCTTCATCGATATCGATTTCGTCCAATTTGGACTTTATTTGGCTTCATACTATATTATTCGGCTTCATACTCTATTAGGGGCATTTTGATAATTTTATACTTTCACGTGTTACATTTTTTGGTACTTCATTTGCTAATATGGACTCCACCGTTGAGTCCAGAGTGTCTGACATAATTAAAATGGATTATCTTTTATTTTTAATTGGCCCTTGGTCAAGGATCAAAATTTCGTTTCTTTTCCATCGAAACGCTCGAAAAGTTTCCGTTTCTCAGAGAACTGAAACGAAACACTAGTAGAATATCGAAATTCACATGTTTCCATGGAAACAAAATTGTTTCCGTGGAAACATACCGAAATTAGTGAAAACATACCGAATCAGATGAAATATTTCTTTTGTATGAACAATAATTTTAGAAGTTAGTAAAAAATAATATTCATTTATTTTTCAAGGATTAAGACTTAAAATTACAAGAAGATATTTTTATTATTTTTTCTAAAATAATAGAAAAGTAGTAGGGGAAATAAAGTGTAGAGAAACAACTATTTTAATACTAAGTTACTAATTATAATAGGTTTAAATCGCTATTTATTTTACTTTTTATTTTATATGTAACTTGTGTCAAATTATCTAATTCGTGGATATTACATAGTATATATCTATTATGTCATTTATCATGAATATGATGTATATGCTTAAACATGCACAAATATTCAATAAATAGACTTATTTGTATAAATAAATAAATTTTAAGTTATGTTTCCACATGTTTCTATTTTTTTCTCTATTTCCATTATGTTTCCGAAATGTTTCCGTTTCCGGACAGACCGAAACTATACATCGAAACGATATTTTGATCCTTGCCCTTGGTACTATTAGGGGTAATACAGTTATTTACTATTTACGTGTCTATATTTTTCGGGACTCAATTTCACTAATTGGACTCTACCATTGAATCCGAAATGCTCGAAATAGTAAAAATATACTATTTATTTATTTTATTTGGACTTCGTTTGACCTATTTAGTGTCCAAGGGTAGAATAGTCATTTTACTCAATTAATAAAATAATTAAATAAATTATTTTATTATTTATTTATTTTTGCAGGGGCCCATTTGAATTAATTTCTTACATTCTGGGCTATAACAGAGTTATTGGAAAGTCTTGGGGTCATTTTTGAATTTCAGAAAGTCTTAGTTTTTATTTTCAATTCAACATAGTGAACCAATTGGTTCACTTGGTCCAAACCCTAAACTGGTTCATTGGCTTTTGAACCTACCGGTTCAGTCCATCTCAATGAATCGGGATAAGATATCCCACTTAGCCCCTTTATCCTCAGTTAGGCTAGTTCACTTTTGAATTTTTGATTTCTTATCCACACACCCAAATAGTCCCAAACCATTTTCAAATTACATCAGGTTTCCCCAAAACGGTGCCGTCTCAAAGAACCCAAGTGCATGCGGTTGGGCGGGTCTGACTCAACCCGAACCGTCCGACCCGACCCAACTACTACAGTGTCGTCCCTGTCACTAGGTTTTTCGACGCCATCTCTAGCGTCTTCTACGGCGTTGGCAGTGGTTTTTCGACAGATTTTCCCACTTCCAAAAACATGGAAACATCCCAAATTTTCCAAGGACCCTATTTTTCAGACCAAATCCGACCTTAGGTGACTGGAAGGCTGTCGAACAGCCATCTCTGGTGGTAGCTCTGGCGACAAAACCCAGTTTCTGGCGAGGTCATTTTCTTGTTATTTTGAGGGGTTGCAGTTGTTATTTTTCACCCATTTTTCACCCAGAGGTTCTTGCAACTCTATGGGACAACTTCCTATTCCTAAAACCCCATAAAAACCAAAGATTGTGCATTTTTTTCTCTCTCTCTCTCTCTAAACTGCCCCTTACTGTTTTTAACCCCAAACCACCATTATTCTTCGCAGTTTTTGTGCATTTCTCCCCCTTTCATATTCAGTTAACATATTAACCTAATGCATGCAAGGTAAACTAACAATTACATTCAGAAAAACAAAAATCTCTTAGAGAGAAGAAAATTTTACCTCTCTCTCTCTCTCTCTCTCTCTCTCTCTCTCTTCGGTTTCTCTCTTATCTTCTAGCCCTCCTTTCTTTTTATTGCTTCCAACTCTGTCCGTGCATGCAATTCTTGAGCTTCATCTTTTCTTCTCTTTCACTCCCCCTCACTTTACATGCACACACATACACGGTTGCTCACACACACATTGTCACACACTACAACACACACACACTCCTCACTTCAACACACACTATTATAGGCAGCACACTCATTATTTTTAGCCCCTCACGCAATCCCTCCCCTAGAGTTGTCGACTAGGTCTAGGCACTCAATTATTCTAGGTGTATATATTTATATATATGTGTGTGTATATATATATATATATTTGCATGTGCTATGATTGGTGGAGGAGAGTGGTGACCAATAGTGTGGTGCCACCTCAATTTGAGTGTGCTGAATTTTAAACTTTAGTTAGGCATATATATATATATATATATATATATATATATGCATTATATAACACAGAAGTGCTTGTGGCCAAGTGGTTAAATTTTTGAGAATAAGTTTCTTACTCCTTTTGGTCTAGGGATCAATTCTCATGTCCAACCTTTTTTTGCCTCTTTTCACTATTTTTTTTTTATCTTGTGACTCGTTTGGCAAATCAAAATGCATATTTTGGCTTTTCCCTTTATATTTTCTTTTCTATTACTCTTTTTACGAGGCGGTTTCTTCTGGTTGCTTCTTATTTCGGTTAGCTTCGATGTCGAATGCCTCATGTTGGTTATTATTCATTTGTGTTTTCCGTAACTTGTTAATTTGATTTCTTGTAGTGTTAAAATCAGGCTAAGATGACTAAATTAAGCCTTCCTCTCTTGACGTATTAAATTATTTTATTGGTCTATCGCGACTATCAAAAGATTCTGATTAATTCTCTTAATTATTCTTTATGTTGTTTCTAATTAATAATTAGCGAACTAATTATTAATTAATCGAGGTCGGGGTGTTGCAAGGGGGCTTTTCTTTTAACACGAGGGCATGACATTCCCATGCAGTGGGCCGATAGCCTTTGATAGAGAATACTTTGTCGTTGTGGACATATTTCAGGCATTAATGAAGGGTTGACGTAACCGGTCCTATCTAGCGGATCCAAGGTCTCCCAATAATGACATTATAGGGAGATTTAGTGTTTAGGACCATATATTCAGAGATTAGTGTCTTCTGTGCATCCCTTTCTCCCATCGTGGTTGTTAGGTCAATTTTGCCTACTAGGATGCTGAGATTTTTATCAAATCCTACCATGAAAACAGTGGTAGCTCTGATGTCATTAGGATTGAGCTTTATGTGTTTGAAGGGCTCGTAGAATAATACGTTAGTGGAACTTCCAGTATCTACGAGAATCCTTCTGATCTCAAAGTTAGCGATTTTGAATAAGATGACAAGAGCATCGCTGTGGGGACAATATACCCCAACGAGGTCCAATTCAGAGAACTGGATCTGAGGTTTTGACTTTATCATTTTCTCAATAGCTGAGATCTGAAGGACATGGGGTTCTGTCATTGCCTTTTGAGCATATCTTTTCTTGGCTTGGTTAGGCATTCCCCTTGCCGCATTGTCAGCGTGAAGCACAAAGATGACTTGATTGTTTTGCTGCTGTTGATCGTTTCAAATTTCTCTCTATTCAGGCCTTTGTTCTTGCCTTCTTTGCGGTGGTCTCTCGTCACGGGGGTTTTGCCTCCTGTCCAGGCAGACAAACTCTCTCAGTCGTCATCTTTTGATGAGATGCTCTATTTCCTACTTGAGAGCTCTACACTCATCGGTTGTGTGCCCGTGCTCTTTGCGAAAATCACAATATTTCTTTTGATTTCTTGTGTCAAGGTGGCGTTTTAGTGGCTCTGGCCACTTTAAGTTTTCACGAGTTTGGATTTGTTGGAGTGTGTGCATAAAAGAAGCATTTAGGGAGGTGAAAGTTCCATACCTCCCAAAGTAAGGATTGTTTTGGGCTCTAGGTGCCGTTCTCTTGTCAAGGCTCCTGATCTTCTTCTTGTTAGCACTGGTATCCCTTTTCTGAACTTGTTCATCCTTCTGAGCCTGTTCTTTCACTTTTCGGAAAGACACTTTGGTATTTTCAAGATTAATATACTTTCGTGCTCGTCTATGAGTGCTGTTATATCGATGTAGGGATTCTTGGTCAAGGAATCCTAGAAGCATCCAGGTCCAAGGCCCGAAGTGAGGGCAACCACCAATAAGCTTGGACTGTAGTTAGTTATTTCTTTGAGCTCAGTATTAAAACGAGCTATGTATTCCAGAAGTGATTTTCCCTTTGTTTGCTTTATAGTTAGTAGGAATTCTAGTCATTTTCTTAACTTTTTACTGGTTAGGAATCGGTCGAGAAATAGCATACCGTGCTCATGAAAATTATTGATCGACTTTTGGGAGAGATTGTGGAACCACTTAAGGGTGGTGCCCTTGAGGCTTGCCACAAAAGTTCAGTACATGAAGGCATCAGTAGCTCTATGGAGAGCCATAATATGTTGGTAGTGAGATAGGTGGTCCCTAAGGTTCTCAGATCCGTCATAAAGGGTGAATTTTGGGACAACAAATTTTTTCGGCCTCTCTTCTGTCATTATGGCAAAGTGAATGGCGTGGAGAACCTTCAAGCAATTTACTTAGTTTGTCTTACTCTAGAGGGGCATGGAATCCTCTTGGTGAGATTTCTTAGTCTTGAGAGTTTGCTATTTCCTCTTCCCTTAGAGGTGCTCAGGGTAAAACTTGTTATGGGATTGGAATCTGTTGTTGATCTTGTCTTGTACCTCTAGATCCTCGACTTAGGGGAGGAATTTGTCCGGTGTTAACATGAGGATGTTGCCCTCCCAAGATTGGAGTTTTAGGAGGCTGGAATACCCGTGGAATTGGATTGGCTCCAAAGGCCATTGGAGTAGGAATCCTCATTCTGTTTTAATAGTGAACAGCTGGATCAAACGTGGGGGCATTCCTACGGCTGTTGACGTCTAGGGATCAGCCCTTATATGAATGGTACCACGAGGGTGTACCGGTTGCGTGTTAGGCAACTACTCATTGGGAGATTTTTCGCCTGTTGTGGTGGCGGGAGGCTGAGTTCTTTCGTGAACAGTATTAGTAGAAAGAGGAGGAGGATTGCTCCACTAGCTCTAGGCTAATGAAGCCAGAGCTTGTGACATGACAGTGAGTTGTTCCTGTATCTGATCAGATTGTCGTTGAATCTGATCAAGTTGTTGTTGCAAACGATTGGGTGTTTGCCCCCTTCCTCTTCTAACAAGAGGCTGATTTTGAGAGTTTTGAAAATTCTTTCTAGGACGAAGGCTGGGAGCCATTACTTTTTGGAAGAAAAAGACAAAAGGTTTGTTGTTTCGAAGAAAAGATAGCAAGAACGATTGTCGTTCTCCTAGATGGAGCCAAACTGATGTTGCTCTTTTTGATCAAAGAGGCTTCCCGTCCTTCGCTACTTGTCAAGAACTCAAGATCATGGGGTCATTGAGTAGGTTCCGGTGGTAACCGCTTTGATGATAAAGTTAGTAGATAGAAAAAAATGTAGTTGAAAAGGATAATTGAATATAAATTGAAAGCGTACCTTATGGTCTTATTTATAGATTGTAGATCTCATAAGTTTAGTAGGATTAGGAATCATAAAAGTAGGGATTTGAAGATATCCGAAGATAATAGTTGCCATATTGAACTCTGTTTCCTTATTCAGAGGTCGGTAGGATATGGAAGGCAGTGCTATGTTCTGAACCATATACCTCTGAACCCTCATGCCTATTTGATCTGAATATAACAATCTTTCTTAATCTGTATCTCAAAGAGGTCTGTACATACACGTGTCATGCTTTGAATATATTTGTCACTTTATGATATATCAAATGTCTAGGATTCTGGAGTTGAAAACTTGAATTGCCTATCTAATATGGTTCAAAATAACAGTTAGGGATGTATTAATTTAAATCACTTAATGTTATGAAATTGACTTGATCTAATCAAGTTTACAAGTCAGGAGAATAACTCACAAAGTTTGGTATATATACACTCTCTCTTAGATTTATCCGTTTTATGACTTGGGTCCTATTTAACATTCCTGATTCTGTTCTATTTTGTTAATTTGTTGAAGATTTGTGTACATTTTTCTTGATTCATGACATCACTAACTTTGCATAGAGAAAAAGATTAAAGTTTTACTATATATAGAATGTGCATTACAAAAAATTTAGTGTAAAGAGTTTAATTTTATTTATTAGTAATCAAAATCATTGAGTTTGATGATTTTTTTCTTTTCACGTTGAATTATTGAACTTTTTGGTTGTACTTGCATTTTGAATCCTTTTTATAGTATCTCAAAATGCACAATGCCTAAAAACTTCATTTCTCCTTTCTATTAAAAAATTCAATGTGGATCTTGGTCCCAAAAGTCCAAATTCAAGACAAATTTGAACCATTTACAATGAGAAGATTGATGTATCAAATTTTATTTTATGAGGCAGTTACAAGGTGACTACTGAGATAAAATCCTAACTCTGTCCCTTATTATATATATTAAATAAAAATATTGCATGCATAATTTGACTGTTTAATTTTCATCAATTTCAAATTGCTAATCCAAACTCCCTAAGGGTATTATATTTTCTATTTTTACCATTCTTCTGCCTCTTTTTTTTCACTCTTTATTTTTACCAGATGTCCTAGATGCTGTAATGAGATACCAATCAACTGATGCAGTAATGAGATACCAATCAACTTACTTTACTCCATTGGGCGAAGGGAGGTCTTCATTCTCTATTCCATTTAATGAGAGCAATTTGTTTTGTCATATTCTATTTGATGAAAAAGGAAGGACTCCTGTTTCCTTTGCAGCATCCATAGGTTACCTCGATGGGGTTCGCTACTTTTTAGACAAAACTCCTGCTGCAACATATTTAAGAGACTTCAACAGGAAGGGCTTCTTCCCTATTCATTGGGCATCCATTAGAGGCCATGTCAAGATCATAGATGAGTTTCTCAAGCGTTGCCCTAGTTCATGGGAGTTGCTCAATGAAGAATGTCAGAATATTCTTCATATGGCTGCTGAGAGTGGGAAAGCCAATGTGGTTCGTTACATACTTCAAATGCCTGAGTGTGAGAGTCTTATCAATGAGAGAGATACGGATGGAAACACTCCATTGCATCTGGCCAGTAAGGGTGGCCAGCCTAGGGTTGTGAGTATTCTGGCATGGGACGACAGAGTCAAGTTAGGGGTTATAAATCATGAAGGTCTAATGGCTCTGGATGTTGCGGTGAACTACACTGGAACAGTACCTTCATTTGAACAGGTATGTCCTTTGGGAAGGCACTTTTTTCTTGTAGAGATCAAGCTTTTTCTTTCGGTATTGTTATATGATTGTGACCTGAAACTTCACTTGTACCTCGCAGCGATTAACATGGCTAGCCTTGCGATATGCTGGTGCACCACAAGCTCCTTGGGAGAGTATACGCAATATAGAAGAGGGAGAGAGCACCCAAATTCATCTAGGGCGTCAACCGCGACTCCACCTGGATAATTACAAGGACGGGGTCAATACTTTGTTATTGGTGGCAACACTAGTAGTCACTGTAACATTCGCTGCAGGTTTCACAATGCCAGGAGGCTATACCAATTCTGATCCCAATCAAGGCATGGCAACTCTGGTTCACAAAAGTTCATTCCATGTATTCCTGATTAGCAACACCATAGCTATGTACAGTTCCATACTGGTTGCCATCATCCTCATTTGGGCGCAATGGGGTGATCTGAGTTTGGTTGTTGCTTCCCTCAAACTCGCATTGCCTCTGTTGGGAATCTCTCTTACAATGGTCTCCATATCATTCATGGCAGGTGTTCATCTGGTGGTCAGTAGCTTTAACTGGCTGGCTAATGTCGTCTTAATCATGGGCTCAATCTCAATCCTCGCGCTCTTGCTACTGTTTGTTCCACTCTTCTTCCCATCTACTGTGAACAACCGTGTCTGGCAATACATTTTCAGCAATCTACTGTATCCTTTGATTTTAGTTATTGAAAGGGTTACTGAAAGGAAAACTAATGACGATACAAATGAATAATTTCCCACCGCCTGAATGTTGTCTTTTTTCATTTTTGGGCAATTGAATGTTCTGTTATTGATGCGAATATTGGTAGTGACTGCCACTTTTATTTTCCAACAAGAATGTTAATTGTCCTTGTAATGTCTTTAGTTTCATTTGTATTTGTTAGAGATAGTATATATATATAAATTTTGTATGTGGAGCGAAGCGAATATATTCTTTTAAGAAAAGTCTTTATTCAAATATATATATATATATATACACTTTTAATTTATATTTTAATTCCCTACGTGTTACATCAAATCTATCTATCTAATCTAATAAAAGTAAAACAATGTAATCTAAGAGGCAGATGCGGACAATTCAATCCAAGTGACCCATCTCTTCTGCAATAGCAAGTCGCCCATTTCTTCTGAAATAGTTGATGTGGTTTGTTTTTAAACTCATGTCGTCCCATCTCTTTTAAAAAAAAAAAACTGATGCGATTTATTTTTAAACTGCTGCGGCTTGCAAAAAAAAAAAAATGTTGCGTCTCATTTTAAACTTTTGCGGTTTGCCTCTCTCCGCACGTGTCTCTTTGTTATCTTTTGTTTTTAAACTGCTGCGGTTTGCATCCCTCCGCACATCTCTCTCCTATTTGTAATCAAAACATTATCTATTCGACTCTAACTCCAACAAGTTTGTCACTATCCTAATTGTTGAGTACTTTGGAGTCTGGCCCACACCGCTTTGGTGAACATCGCTTTAGGATTATTTTGCCGTTTGACTATATATATGTTATTTTGTGACATATGGCTGCACAGTGAGAACAATAATCGCCCCACTATTGTATTGTGATTCCTCAAGTAATAAAAATCCTTTGCAGCTTCCGTGGACGTAGGCAATTTGCCGAATCACGTAAATCTTTGTGTCGTGTGTGTGATTGCTTGTCTCTTTCGTTTACTTTTACTTTATTGTCATCATTTTTCCACAACAATTGTTATCAGAACCAAGGTTCAAGTCTGAGGGAAAACGATGGCTGGAGATGAAGTGAAGGTATCGGGGATCGAGAAGTTTGATGGCACAGATTTTGGATACTGGAGGATGCAGATAGAGGACTACCTCTATGGCAAGAAACTCCATCTTCCACTATTGGGAAAGCGACCTGAACAAAAGGAGGAGGCTGATTGGAACCTGTTGGATTGACAGGTTCTGGGGTTTATTCAGCTAACCCTGTCAAGATCCGTTGCAGACAATGTCATCAAGGAGAAGACGACAGCGGATCTCATGGCAGCTTTGTCAGGTATGTACGAAAAGCCATCAGCGAATAACAAGGTACATTTGATGAAAAAGTTATTCAATTTGAAGATGGCAGATGATACATCTGTTGCACAACATCTGAATGATTTTAATACTATCACAAATCAATTGTTGTCTGTTGAAATTGAATTTGATGATGAGATACGTGCATTGATATTATTGGCCTCACTGCCAAATAGTTGGGAAGCCATGAGAATGGCTGTTAGTAACTCTGCCGGTAAATCAAAATTGAAATATGATGATATTCGTGATTTGATTTTGGCTGAGAAGGTGCGCAGGAAAGATTCAGGCGAGACCTCGGGTTCTAGTTCAGCACTAAATGTTGATTCTTGTGGGAGATCACAAGACAGGAACTCAAACAAGGGCAGATCAAAATCGAAGCACAAGGGCATAAGCAAGTCAAGGCCTGGTCAGCAGGTAGCTCGCTGGAATTGTAGCAAAGCTAGCCATAAAAAGAAGAACTGTAAAAATCTTAAGAAGACAGAAAATGATAGTGCTAATGTGGTCACTGAAGAAGTACATGATGCACTATTGCTTGCAGTTCATAGTCTAATTGATGACTGGATACTGGATTCAAGGGCTTCCTTCCATACATCTTCCCATCGGGAGATAATGCGGAACTATGTTGCAGGTGATTTTGGGAAGGTGTACCTGGCTGATGGAGAGGCTTTGAACGTAGTGGGGATGGGAGATATTGACATTGCACTCCCCAACAAGAACAAAGGGACCTTGCAAAAGGTCAGGCACATTCCTTTGAAGAAGAATCTTATTTCTGTTGGGCAGCTCGATGAGTGTGGTTATTCAATAGTGTTCTTAGATAGCACTTGGAAGGTCACTAAAGAGGCATTGGTACTGGCTCGGGGTAAGAAAACTGGTACTCTCTATATGACTACTGGTTTAAATAATATTATTGTTACTACCGTTGTAGAGAGCACGACAGATTTGTGGCATTGCAGGCTTGGCCATATGAGTCAGAAGGGTATGAAAGAACTTCTGTCTAGAGGCAAGCTACCAGAACTGAAGTCAGTTGATCTCAATATGTGTGAGAGTTGCATTATCGAGAAACAAAAGAAGGTCAGTTTCTTGAAAAGTGGCAGAACATTGAAGATAAGAAGATTGGATCTTGTGCACACAGACGTGTGGGGACCTTCTCCAGTGGCATCCCTTAGAGGTTCTCGTTACTATGTCACTTTTATTGATGACCACAACAGGAAGGTATGGGTTTATTTTTTGAAGCATAAATCTGATATATTTAATGTGTTCAAAATTTGGAAGGCCATGGTTGAGACAGAGACAGGCTTGAAACTGAAATGTTTGAGGTCTAATAATGGTGGTGAGTATATTGATGGTGGGTTCAAGGAGTATTGTGCAGCTCTGGGTATCAGAATGAAGAAGACCATTCCTAGGACACCACAGCAAAATAGAGTTGTTGAACCTATGAACAGAACCATGAATGAGCGTGCTAGAAGCATGAGGCTGCACGCTGGATTACCACCTACTTTTTGTGCAGATGCAGTTAGTTCCGTTGGATTGTGGATTGCCTGAGGAGGCTTGGAGTGGGAAAGAGGTCAAATTTTCTCACCTTAAAACTTTTGGCTGTCTTTCTTATGTTCTTGTTGATTCTAATGCTCATAGTAAACTTAAGGCTAAGTCAAAGAAATGTTATTTCATTGGCTATAGAGACGAGACATTTGGCTATCGTTTCTAGGATGATCAAGGTCGGAAGATCATAAGAAGCAGGAATGTGATTTTCAATGAGAAGATTATGTACAAGGACAAGTCTAGTACAGTTGTTGAAGCAACTCCTCAGGAGTCCGAGTTCGTAAGATTGGATGACCTACTAGAGGTCACAGTGCAGTGCAGAGATGTGAGTGACGGGGAAAGTGGGTTCGGTGCACCCATTCCTATTATTTTGCAGTCAGATTCAAAGCCGTCCACTCCTACAGCTGCAGTTCGCAGGTTAGTTAGGACTATTCGTCCTCCACAGCATTTTTCACCTACCTTGAATTATATTCTATTGACAAATGGTGGAGAACCGTAGAGTTACGAAGAAACCTTGCAAGATGAGAATTCTAGCAAGTGGGAGCTAGCCATGAAGGATGAGATGAACTTCCTGTTAGGGAATTAGACATGGAAGTTGACAGAACTTCCATCAGGGAAGAAAGCATTACACAACAAGTGGGTGTACCGGGTGAAAACTGAGCATGATGACAATAAGAGGTACAAGGCCAGACTTGTTGTAAAAGGCTTTCAGCAAAAGCAGGGTATTGATTACTCTGAGATTTTTTCTCCTGTGGTGAAGATCACAACTAACAGGATGGTACTGTCTATAGTTGCTACTGAAGATTTATTTCTTGAGCAGTTAGATGTGAAGACAACCTTTCTTCATGGAGACCTTGAAAAAGACATCTACATGCACCAGCCTAAGGGGTTTGAAGTACAGGGAAATGAAGGTTTAGTTTGCAGATTGAAGAAGAGCTTGTATGGCCTGAAGCAAACTCCTAGACAGTGGTACAAGAAGTTTGACAGCTTTATGAGCAGTGTAGGGTAATTCAGATGTCAGGCAGATCACTGTTGCTATGTTAGGCACTTTGACAATTCTTACATTATTCTGCTGTTGTATGTGGATGACATGCTTATTGCAGGGGCTAATATTGATGAGATCAATAATCTAAAAAAGTAGATGTCAGAGCACTTTACAATAAAGGATTTAGGAGCTGCAAAGCAAATCCTTGGCATGAGAATTGTCAGAGATAGAGTCAGAAGCACGTTGAGACTCTCGCAGGCTGAGTATGTGAAAAGGGCACTTAGCAGGTTCAATATGGACAAGGCCAAACTAGTTGGCAAACCTTTGGGCAGTCACTTCAGACTCAGCAAGGATCAGTCACCTAAGTCAGAAAAGGAACGTGATTACATGACTAAGGTTCCTTATGCCTCAGCTATTGGTTCACTTATGTATGCTATGGTTTGCACTAGACCAGATATTGTCCATGCAATGGGAGTTGTGAGTAGATACATGAGTAACCCAGGAAAACAACATTGGGAAGCAGTGAAGTGGATGTTGAGGTACTTAAAAGGCTCCTCAGAAACGTGCTTGTGTTTCTCAAGAGAGAGCTTAGAGGTACAGGGCTTTGTTGATGCTGATTTAGCTAGAGATACTGATAGCAGAAAGAACAGGCTTTGTTTACACTCTTGGTGGTACTGTAGTGTCATAGGGTTCTAATCTGCAGAAAACAGTTTCTTTGTCTACTACAGAAGTTGAGTATATTGCAGTGTCAGAAGCTGCAAAGGAGATGATATGGCTACAGGGATTCTTGGAGGAATTAGGTAAAAGGAATCAGAAGGGCACTTTCTACAGTGATAGTCAGAGTGCCATATTCCTTGCCAAGAATCCAACATTTCATTCCAGGACCAAGCACATTCAGATCAGGTATCACTTTATACGATCATTGTTAGATGATGGATAGCTGTAACTTGAGAAAATTTGTGGAAGCAAGAACCCTGCTGATATGTTGACAAAGGGTGTTACACTTGAGAAACTGAAGTTGTGCGCAACGTCAGTTGGCCTTCTAGCATGAAGACAGGGGCAATGAGTTGCAGAGGTGGAGGATATCATGTTTAAGGAAGAGGGCGATACAGTGAGTGTACCAGTCTCCAAGTGGGAGAATTATTGAGTACTGTGGAGTCTGGCCCACACTCCTCAGGCGAACATCGCTATTAGGGTTTTTCCGCCATTTGACTATATTTATGTTATTTTTTGACATATGGCTGCACAGTGAGAACAATAATCGCCCCACTATTGTATTGTGATCCCTCAAGCAATAAAAATCCTTTGCAGCTCCCGTTGACATAGGCAATTTGCCGAACCACGTAAATCTTTGTGTCGTGTGTGTGATTGCTTGTCTCTTTCGTTTATTTTTACTTTATTGTCATCATTTTGCCACAACACAAACACACCCGAAAACAAAGGTGACGCACAGTGCTGTGGTTTGCAATCAAAAGACAATCTATTCCTACCACTCCTTGCTCCGTACATCATCCTCAACAAAGCATTCAAGCAAGATTGCTATTGTTCTGTTCTACATTATACACACAAATACACGCACACAAACATGCATTGGTTCGGTTCCCTTCGTTTTTATAGTGTTTATTTTTTTTCAGCCTTTGTTCTCAAGGATTTTAAATTATCAGCATTATACTGTTCTTTTCTTTTTTCCTGTGTTTTTATAGTGTTCATTTTTTTTCAACTTTTGTTCTCAAGAATTTTGAATCGTCAGCATTAAAGTGTTCTTTTTTGTTTTTTTTAGCCCACGCATTGGGTTCGATTCCCTTTGTTTTTATAGTGTTCAGTTCATTTTTTTGAGCATGGATCATGAGATTCAGTTGGTTAATGTAACGTACGTGTATATAGATTAAGAACCCACCCTTGGTTGATGACTATGTGGTTATGTTCTTTTTAATCCATAACTAAAACAAAGCAACACAGATAAATTGACATTGTATGATCTTCTTTGGGTTCGTTTCTCTTAATTTTTTTAAAGCGGTTACCTATTAGTTGTAACATTCTCTGGGTTTTATTGAAATAAAGCTAAGTTAGGTTGTTTCTTTTGATTATTTTTTTAACATTCTTTGCAAATTTTTCATACATTTTCTCACACTATTTGATTAACCTTTGAGCATTTGAACATTATAATTATGACATCGGTATATATCTTCTCCTAAATAGATGCATATATATATATATATATATAATCTATCTATTCACTTCCTCTCTTACATCGGAATTCGTTACATTTTTCTTAAAAATGGATGCATGTATACATGTATAACATAGTTGTATTTGATTAATTTATGCCTACCTGAATTTGTATTTTGTACATTCGCTTAATCAAATTGTTTCCTCCATGTGTGCAGGCTGCCACTGATACTAATATTATTCTTTATGCCACATTTTAAATTTTTGGCTTTACCTTCACGTTATACAATAAGGAATTTGAACTAAGAAAAAATGTTTTTTTTCATAATAGTAGCTTTAAATTAATATAAAGTAATAACTATATATTTATATTATTATACATAGATTGGGTGTTTATATATATATATATATATATATATATTACTATATTTTTTTTCACTAATTAATGTTAGTTTATGTTAGCTTTTCAATTATTTCAAGATTCATTTCAAGGTGGTTCACTGATTCTTATGAAAACACCATCATTTGAACATTATATGGGTCTGCCCCAGGTTTTCTTCCCCATCAACCCTCCCTCTGTATATCATTTTTTTCTATGCATGACTACTGTTACTTAGATCTGCCCTCAAAGAAAGAAAATGAGAAGAAGAAAAAAAACATAATTTTGGGTTATCACATGGTAATATCTTTTTTGCATATTCTTGTAGTTCATTTGATTCAATCTCTTTAAGGCATAATGTTTGCCTATAGTTATCATTGATTATTCCTATCGTTAATTTGATTCATGCTCTTTAATGCATAATCTTTGTCTGTAGTTATCATATGGTAATATCCATTGATTGAATAGATCATAAGTGAATGCTTCATGCTTATTCAAGTTTGAAAAAAGTTAAAAATATTGTGTTCAACTATGTTACATATTTAAATGTAAACTGTTGCATATTCGTAAATTTTGTATCTTTGCTGTTTTTTTGAGTGAAATTTCTATTTCCATGTCTTGAATGTTTCTTTCTTTATATAATTGATTTGAAATGATTTTTGAGGGCATCAATTCGCTTTTCTGATCAACACTCTGCTTCTACCGTCATGATCGAACATTATCAAAATAGGTACTTTTACACAATTTATTGTTGATTTGTTTTAATAATAACACTATGCGATTCATTAATTGTATGTGCAACTAGGCATATGACTGTGTTCAAATCATGTTTTGTTGTTCCATTCATTGTCTTCATGTTTATATTTTGCTAATATTTTAGAATTTATATTTAAGCATAGTTAGTTTTAAAGTAATTTATAAAATAAAAATCCTTTCTTTATTTAATATATAATCTATCCTTTTTAAATTGTCCAATAATGATGATGAGAGATGGAAGAGAGGCTTTCTTTTAGATTTATAAATAGATAGTAATTTCTTACTATTTCAGTTTATGTATATGTGGCTTCAAGTTGGTCCTAAATGAAAAATTAAGGGATCATGTTTCTTAAAATAAATTATATAATTTAAAATTTTCAAACTATAATGTTCAACAACGTTACATATTTATTTATCATGTGCTGCCTTTTTATTTTATTATAAAAATAAATTAAAGACTAAAAGTTTTTTTAATAGGCTAAAATATACATGAGTTACACCAATTTTATGAATGACTTACCTAGGTATGACATTATCAATTACTTATACAAAAAACATTTCAAATTAAAACAGCAAATAAATTGGCAACAGTTAATTAGCCAAACTTCATAAGTTTGATTAGTTAAATTTAGTGACGACAGAATAATTTCTTCAAACTATTAGAATTTATAATTTACGAATCATTAATACACATTGGAATTTTAATTAGAATTTCAGGATGGATATGTCTTTGAATGGAGAAATTGATTAGAAACTTATAAAAATTAAAGCTAGCCTGTTTATTTGTTCGAATGAAGCTACTTAAGTTCCGCAACATGTGTTGCAATAATTCTAAGCTCTCTTTTTAAGATTGTATGATTCATGTAAATAAAAACATCCAAATAGATTTTTGAAATCGCTTCCGCTGTGGTTACGAACCCAACAATTAGTATCAGAGCTACTTTACATGAATCCATCAATTTTGAAGGTTATATTTACTTGTTCTAAACCTATTCATGGATCCCAATTAAAATAAATGGTTATTTTAGAATGAAATTTTGTGGTACAATCTGTTAATACAAAGATTTAATCCTTATTTAGAACCCTAAATAATTGAATCTAATTCTTGGCTTAGTATAGTGATGGGTATGAGATACCTATAGTCATACACTAATCAAGAAGCAACACTTGTGGTGGCTTGGGGTTTTAATAAATAAAAAAAAAAAATTTGGTTGTGTTGAGGACGAACATTGGGAAGTTTACAAAAGGTAGGAGTTTTCATCTCACGATACAGTGTCTTAATATGCTAGCGACCAATGCTAAGCACGAGGTGTGGCTCAAACACACTTCGGAGATGTCATTTTTGTACAAAAACCATGTGTTGAAAGGCGGGTTGGGGAAGATTACGGAGAACATCGCGGCAAGGGTTGGTGTTGTCGTGTTTTCAATGGCAGACGTGCCTTTGGGGTTTGGAATTGCGGCGAAGTCGACGCAAGATTATAGAAAGATGGACCCAAATGGGATTGTTGTGCTTCACTAGGCTGACATTGGGGGGTATTTAAGGATGGAGGATGAGCTTTGAAATGGTTTGATTGGATGGTCATTAGGTGTTTAGGAAGTCGTAGTAGATACGGCCAACGAACAAAAACGTCAGCTACAATTTTTTTTAAAAAAAAAAAAAAAACAAAGAAACCAAAAGAGCTTTTTGTTTAGAAGTCGATATGCGCCTGATTAGTCGGCCATGAAATTTTATATTTAAAAATTTGCTTTTGAATTTGGGTTATGCGGTTGGTCAAAGGCATAGATTCTTGATTAAGTTTGTTAAAGTAAAAAGTATTTTATAATATGAACATGCGGCATCCATTGGGTATGTGATAATCATATCATGAGGCAGAGATTTCACCATTCTCGTTTCAATATATATGTTTTATATGTATACTATATTGAAAGCAATTCAACCGTATATAAATTCTCAAGTTCTTGTTTGTCACGCCCCGAATTCCAGCGAACCCGAGGCGCGAGTGACGAGACAAAGGAAAATAAAATAATAAAGAAATAAAAGATAATAATAACATTCTCATACATTCTGTACACTGTTCTGATACATACATAGGTCTAGTCCACTTGCTTACAACATGTAAAATGAAATACGGTCTTGGGCTTATGCCCTTATACAATATCAAAAACAAACGCCCCTTGGGCCTAACACAGTCCCTAGTCAGATCATCTCCACGTCTCGTACTGCTGGGACATCATCTGAAATGTTGCCCCACTAAAGGGGTCAGCTCAACATGCTGGTACAATATAATGCTAATGCAAGAAACAAAACCAAGGTCGTGGCATGTGCAAGTGTACAGTTATTTCTATATGGCATTCGATATCATGATGGCAGGATATGAACAATGTACAGTATATAAGCAGTATGCGTGACACACCCACGCAACTCTATGCCCACCCATGTCTCATGATACGGTCCTTCCCCGTCAGCATGAGTACCTTGTATGTCTCGCTTCACGGTCCGGAATCCGTCAGGCTGGCAAGTACCTATTGGCCGATTTTGGGTTTTTCACCACAGGATCTGCACCCTCATAATGCAAAGCACCAAGTGCTTACCCACGCCATGTCCAAAGAATTTCACTATGCCAATATGCTCTGATCTCATCATGTCATGATGCATCTCATTCATACATAAAGCATGCCTCCAAGTACACAGTTCATAATATCAACAGTTCTTCAAAGCATATTATTCACACACTACACTAACACATGCAGTATATCCATAATCATCATACAACTCAGCAAGATAGCACATAGCACATAAACATGTGAACACTCAAGCAAACATGTGAACAATCAATGCAGCGAAGCAAGTACTCCTAATCTCAATTCTATTTCTTACTTAGCACAATATATCGTACCTGGTAATCGATCTCAAACCGGAAAAGTATACTCGTAGTAAATTGGAACCACCGTAAGAATACCGAAGGTCAGGTCACCTTCTCTTTGCCTTTCCGTGTCCCTAAAATTCATAACACGAAACTCAGTTTAATTGTCACTTGAATTATGCTATTCATCAAATTTTATGTCTTTAATTCATAAGTTCCTATTTTACTAAATTAGACTCTACCATTGAGTCCGGAACGTCGAAAAAAATAAGTTTAGGCTTTTATAGAATTCAATTCGGACACCTGGGTTAAAAAGGGCAAAACAGTCATTTTGCACTTTACACGGGTCCTTACATTTCGTGATCTCTTCTCACAAATCGGACTCTACGGTTGAGTCCGGAGTGCTCGAGATAATAAAGTTTTACTATTTGTTTACCTAATTCGGAGTTCATTTGATTGTATTTCAATTCAGGGGTATTTTGGTAATTTTATACGTTGTTACGTGTCTTTTATTTTTTGGGACCCCGTCTCGTAAAACGGACCTCACCATTGGTCTCAGAATGGCCGAGATAGTCAAAATACACTAATGACTTGTCCCATTTGGACTCCGGAATATATTTGAATATTTAATTAATTAAATTAATTTAATTAATTAATTAATTAATTAATTTAATTAATATTTTATTAATAATTTAATCAGGTGGGTCAAAGTGTAATTTCTAACAGTTGGGGGGTCAATTTGTAATTTCCGAAAGTTCAGGGTTAAGGTTCAAATTCTAAAAGGTTCAAATTCCAAAGGTTCAAATTCCAAAAGGTCTAAATTAAAACTAGTTTAATTTGTTATTCTAAATCCGGTCAACCAAACAGGGGATAGGGCTAAAACTGGGATAGGGTATCCCGATTCCCATTCCAATTTAAATTTCAATTTCTTCATCCGGTTGCCAAACAACCCCAATTAGGTTTTTAATTTAAAACCTCCGTGCGACACGCGGCAGGGGCGGTTCACACCCGCCCGAACCGGACCCGAACAGACCCGACCCGGACCCGGACAGACCCTCCCTTCTTCCCCGACTTTTCGGCGACGCACAGTAGGGTTCCGGCGCCTTCTCCGGCGCCGGCGACCCATCTCCGGCGATATTTTCAACTTTTCAAAATGTGATTTTCTAGGGTTTTTCGCATAGGTTCCATATCCAACCTCCATTTCCCTCCAAAACTTACCCATCTCCACGAAATAGAGGGTCAAACCCTCGGTCAACTCTCCGGCCGAACCTTCCCCTTCCATTTTGTTACAGTTTGGTCACGGTTTTTCTCCCATTTTTATCGTAAATGATTTCTGCACTTCACCCCTTGAATTTCCCATCCTTTAAGCTAAGTTTTTCACATAAAATATCAAAACCCAACTCACACAACCGAGACCTACAACCTAGATTTTCTCCCTAGTTTCTCAACCATTCCTTCTCATTCTTTTTGCAAAACAATCTCTACAACATGCTCTTTAAGACTCAATGCATTAAATAAATTATCATGCTTTGGAAAAAAATTAAAACAGAAGAGTTCACTTACGGTTTTCTGTATTCTCTCTCTCTAGCCGTGCCTTCTTTCACCCTCCTACTCCGAGCCCAAACCAAGCTTCAAACTCTCTCTCAGAGCTCTATTTTCTCTTCCTCTTTTCTGTTTCTTTCCTTCTCTTTTCTCTTCTTCCCACCCGAGACCACCTTATGCATCACACTCAATCTCACACGTCTCTCTCCCTCTAACCTCTATCACTCTACATCAGCCACCTTCCTTCCCCCAAAATGCAGCTTTGCATTTAATGCAAAGCTGCTCTACTCTAGTATATATATATATATATATATATATATATATATATATATATATCGCTCATTTCTCTCACACACTAGACACACACCAAACACACACACCCAGCCGACACTACACCTCACACACTCTGCCAAATGCATCCTCCCACACATCCATATACACATGCCCATATGCATGCACATATTACACAATTTAATTTAAATATATATATATATATGTATACATCCATGTATATATATATATATATATCATGCACATCATATACATACTTCCATCCATCATAATAATAATAATAATAATAATAATAATAATAGCAAAAATTTTAACTTAACCAAGAATAATAAAAAAAAAAAATTTTTTTTTTTCCATGTCATAACATTGTTTGTTATATTATTTAATATATTCATCTTTTTATATTATAATAGGTATGTGATATCTATGGGTATTTGATACCCAAATACGTTGGATTTAAAATTATATAAAATATAGGTTAAAGTGAGACTTGACCTATAAGGGTTCTTGGATACAAGGATTAAATCTTAGTATACTCTAAGATATGCATGAATGATATATATATATATATATATGATTATTCACATATTTAAATGCTTTAATATTTTATTCATCATATTTGAATGATTCATATATGTGATGGATGACATTGTATCTCTCATAGCTGGCCATTAGGTGATGCATTTAATTTAATTGGTTTTGAGGCAATTGTAAAGGGTAATGGACTTGAAATTTTTTTTCGTGAATGGGCAAGTTCCATTAGTTTCCCTAGCCTATTAATTTTTTAATTTTAGATTAAATGTAAGCTCATGTATGTGGGTATAGGTTCTTCATGTATTTATTTTATTTCTGAAGAAATGGCTAGAGGATGGGAGCCATCAAGAAGATCAATGGAAGTATAGAGCCTACTGTCAAGAATTTTAGTTGGCCCATAGTAAAACAAAAATAGGTGCCCTGAGCCATCTTCGAGTGGCCTCCCCACGAAGGGTGACTATCTAGTTGGTTACAAGTATGGACCTCTTAGGATAGAATAGAAAGAGACAGGGTGAAGGTGATCTCCCCACGGGAACACTACTTGCAACGGTTATCTTTTTATTTGAGATGATGTTATACACTTGATCAAAAGCGAATGATATTATCCCCACGAAGTCTATCATTGTCGTTTGAAGACCAAAGGATGTTGAAAAATATGTTTCATTTGACATGAGATGTCTAGATAGTAAAATCATATAGGATATAATGGTCCTCCTAATCATATGAATGACATTGTCATCTCCACGAAGCGTGTTGTTTATAAGGTTAGGTTCTAATGCATTCATTGAAGTGGCTTGAGGATACCACTATGCATTCACGAGAGCAATAGTTATTTTACTGATTATTTACATTCATGCTAATGCATGTGCTTATATATATGATTCTTAGATGTCTTCATTTAGCCCACTTGCTATCATCTTGAAAAAAAAAATAAGTTGTCCAGAAACAGAATTTGGACATTGCCTTACTGTAAAGGGGTACAAATATGTGATTACTATGGATAGCCCAAACCTTCCAAGGGCTGATGCTCCGTAAAAGGACATTGACTACTATTCTAGGTGGGTCAAAGTTGATGAGATGACATGTTGCTATATCTTAGCTTCGATGTCAAGTGTTTTATAGCATCAGCATCAGAGTTTTCCAACAGCTAGGGGTATGATCCTTAACTTAAAAAATATGTTTGGAGATCAGAAGCATCCTGCAAGGCAGACTGCCATGAAAGCACTCATAAACACTAAGATGGCAGAATGAACTCTAGTAAGAGACCATGTTTTAAAAATGATTGACTTTTTAAATGTGATGGAAGTTCTAGGGGCTAACATTGATGGTGAGTCCTAGGTTGATATTATCCTTGAGTCGCTACTTGACCCTTTTAATCAATTTAACTCAACTATAACATGAATAAAATAAATTTGACTTTAGCTGAGCTTTTGAGCTTTTTATAGGCAGCGAAGGGTATTATCAAAAGCCATCCTAGTGCTCATGTAGCTAAGGGTTCTTTTTTTAAGCCTAAGCCCAAAAGCAAGGGCAAGTGGAAGAAGAAACAGAACTCTAAAAACTCTAAGGGAAATATGGGTTCTAAAAAGGGTGTTAAAAAGGGAAGAAAAGGGCAACCACAGGGGCAACCACTAAGCTTAAAGGAAAGTGTTTCCACTACGAGGTCATGGGGCATTAGAAGAGAAACTGTCTAGATTATCTAGCCAAGAAAAAGAACATAGGTATAATCGAATCACTTGTTACTGAAGTAAGCTATATAGCGGGTACTTCAGATTCCTAGTGTGTAGATTCCAGTGCAACTAATCATATTTGTAATTCGTTATAGGGGTTTCAGGAGACCAGGTGGCTAAGTGATAGAGAGATTATCTTGCACTTGGGAATAGAAGCAAAAGTTGCTACAGTGTTAGTAGAAGTAGTTAGTTTATATTCTTCTTCAAATAAGACAATAGTACTTTATGATTGCTTATATGTGCCTGGCATTAGGAGGAACTAATTATCAGTTTCAAGTTTAATAAAATAAAGTTATTCAAATTATTTTAATTCAAATGTTGTTATTAAACATAGTGGTTCTTTTATATTCTCTGGCACAACTGTTAATGGTCTTTATTTGATTACTCTTAACATGTAGGAGATACATGACACCGAAAAGAATAAACCATCACAAACTTTAGTACTTAAAAGAAAAGTTTCTTCTACTAATTCAACTTATCTTTGGCACTTGAGGCTAGGTCTTATTAATCTGGATAGGATTAGTAAACTGGTAAAGAAGGGTACTTTGTCTTCCTTGGTTGTTGAACTACTGCCAGTCTGTATATCTTGTTTAGAGGGAAAGATGACCATAAAACCCTTTGCTTCAAAGGGAAATAGGGCCAAAGAAGTGTTAGAGTTAATCTGAGGGCCACTAACGCATACGCCCAAAGACTAGCAAGTTAGAACCAAGATCAGAATTGAGCTATTTCATTGGTTATCTTAAGGGGACAAAAGGCTGGCTCTTTTGTAATCCCAATGAGTAGAAGGTATTTGTTAGCACGAATGCTATCTTTCTAGAGGATGATTATATTATAGGTCAGAAGCCTAAAAGTAAGATCACCTTATAAGAAACATCATATCACCTCAGGCAAATGATAATCATGGACTGGATGCCTCTATTCCAACATCTTTTATTACACTGGAGCCACGTCATAGTGGGAGAACTGTTAGGTCACCTGATAGGTACATGTTCTTAGGAGAGTCTATCTCAGATGAACATGTTTTAGATCCTAGTAGCTACGATAAGGCAATCTCTGATAAAGATTTAGGACTCTGGCAAAATGCTATGAAAGCTGAGATGGAATCTATGTATTCTAATTAGGTTTGGGAACTTGTGGATTTACAAAAGAAAGAGAGGACCATTGGATTAGTTGAGAGTTATAAAGCTAGACTGGTGGCAAAAGGGTTTACTCAAAAAGAAGGTATTGATTATAAGGAAACTTTTTCACCAGTTTCTATACTTAAGTCTATTCGGATTCTCTTATCCATTGCAGCTCATTTTGATTATGAGATTTGGCAAATAGATGTCAAGACAACATTCTTGAATGGCTATCTTGAGGAAAACGTCTATATGATGCAACTAGATGGTTTCGTAACTAAGGGCCAAAAGCATTTGGTATGTAAGCTGCATAAGTCCATTTATGGACTTAAGCAAACTTCCCGAAGTTGGAACATCCAATTTGATCAGGTAATTAAGTCAATTGGTTTTGATTAAAACCCGAATGAACCTTGTGTGTATAAGAAGAATGAAAGAAGTATAGTGGTGTTCCTAATTCTATATGTGGATGATACTACTCATTGGGAACGATATAGGGGTGTTGTCTACGATAAAGATTTGGCTAGCGAATCAGTTTGATATGAAGGACTTGGGAGAAGCCAATTACATCATCAGGATTAAGCTTTTGCGAGATCAAAAGAATAGGATGTTAAGCTTATCTCAAGCTGTATATATAGACAAAATTCTTGTCAAGTTTACAATGCATTACTCCAAGAAAGGCTTATTGCCTTTTAGGCATGGAGTACTTCTGTCCAAGAATCAGTGTCCTAAGACACTTGAAGAAGAGGAACACACGAAGGCGGTTCCTTATGTTTCAGCTGTAGGAAGCCTTATGTATGTTATGTTTTGCACTAGATCAGATATTTGTTTTGCAGTAGGCATGGTTAGCAAATATCAATCTAATCTAGGACCAAATCATTGGACTGCCGTGAAACATATACTCAAGTACTTAAGAAGGACTAAAGATTATATATTGAGATACGGGGATGGTGATCTAGTTCCAGTTGGATACACAGACTCTGACTTTATGTCAGATCAGGACTCTAGAAAGTCAACTTTAGGATATGTGTTTACTTTTGGTGGTAGAGCTATCAGTTAAAGGAGTGTCAACCAATAGTGTATTGCTGACTTAATCACTGAAGCTGAATATGTAATTGCCTCTGAAGAAGTTAAGGAAACAAATTGGCTCAAGAAGTTCCTTTCGAAACCAGGAGTGGTACCATAGTCTCAGTTGCTTATGTTCCTTTATTGCAACAATTGTGGAGCTGTAACTAAATCAAATGAGCCAAGAAACCACAAGGGTGGAAAGCACATAAAGCACAAGTACCACCTCATTAGAGAGATCATTCAACACGAAGACATTATCGTCACTAAGGTTACATTTGCGAACAATCTTATAGATTCTTTCTCTAAGGCTTTACTTTCTAAAAGTTTCGAGCTTTATGTGGATAGGATGAGTGTCAGATGTTATGGGGAATGGATGTAAGTGCAAGTGGGAGTTTTTAGGATGTGTGCCCTCATATCTAAGACATTATATTATTATTTAATAGATTTAATTTATTATTGAGTTTCATATTACCATATATTTGGATGTTATTTTATATTATGAGATGATTAGTCCTTGAATTGTCATTAGAAGCGGTTCATGTGTATAAATGAAATTTATACACAGGAGATATGAACTGCTTATATAGGCAATTTTAGAATTGTTCGCGGCTATTGATAAGACTGGACATCTTATCTATAAAGCTGTAATACAATTAACCTTTATGTGATAAGGTAGTTTATCTCAACCATTAGAGTAGTCGACTCTAGGTTATTGTATTAGTGTATTAGTGCATTGAGAATACACTGAACTGGATCACTATAAAAAATGCATCATTTGAAACTGTCATCTTTAATAAGTTTCTTATTCACTATTCGCAGTAAACTCTTAATCCTGAGAGGATAGTGAACTCAAGTTTTGAATAGTGATGACTTTGAGTTACCAATGAGTGAGGTTCCTCGATATCTTGGGAAGTCATTATTTAGACTGTGGGAACACATATTCTCAAGATGGAATCTGCACTATATATTAGAGAGATAGATATCACCTTTGTGCTAATTCAATGGGTTAATCACTGAAATTCGGATCTGATCTTTTAGAATTGTTCGCGGCTATTGATAAGACTGGACATCTTATCTATAAAGCTGTAATACAGTTAACCTTTATGTGATCAGGTAGTTTATCTCAACCATTAGAGTAGTGGGCTCTAGGTTATTGTATTGGTGTATTGGTGTATTGAGAATACACCGAACTGGATCACTATAAGAAATGCATCATTTGAAACTGTCATCTTTAATAAGTTTCTTATTCACTATTCGCAGTTAACTCTTAATCCTGAGAGGATAGTGAACTCAAGTTTTGAATAGTGATGACTTTGAGTTACCAATGAGTGAGGTTTTTTAGATCAGCACCTCGATATCTTGGGAAGTCATTATTTAGACTGTGGGAACACATATTCTCAAGATGGAATCTGCACTATATATTAGAGAGATGGATATCACCTTTGTGCTAATTCAATGGATTAATCACTGAAATTCGGATCTGATCTTTTTAGTAAATTGTTTACTGAAATGATGACCAATTGCAAGTGATTAATAATTATTGAATTAGGTTCTTAAAATAATTAAAAAATTAATTTGACTGTATAATATGGAACTCTGATTATTAGTATCCACGTAGAAAGGCCGACTGCAGAAGTACAATTTATATGGGTTTGCTCTATTCTACTAAGTTGGAGTGCAATTTTAATTATATAATGGAGTTAATTGAAATTAATTGGTCAATTAAAATTAATTATGAGATAATTAAGATATAATTGACTAATTGGAAACTAACTTAGTGAAGCCTACTAGATCCCTCCTCTTGTCCTAATTAGGTTATGCCCTATATATATGATATGTAAGGAGCAGTTTATCATAAGTTTTTGTGCAAACAAAATAAGAGGCAGTCCACTCTCCTACGATACGGTTTGCCTAAGGGAAAAGAGGAGAAGACCTAGAGGAGAAAGAGAAGGAAGATTGCATTAATCTCTTTAAAAAGGCTTCTTCAACAATCAAAATTATCAAGAACAAGGTAATTCTAAACCCTCTTTTCAAAATTGTATGATTCATGTAAAGAAAAATATCCAAATAGATTCTTAAAATCGCTTCTACTGTGGTTACGAACCCAACACAAGCATGCCTTCCTTTATCTAAAACGTAATTTTTTTCATAACCTCGATTTACTATATTTATGTGTAATTATTCTAGGTGCAAGTGAAATTAAAAAACTTTTGGACCTCCAACTGATGCTATTAGCATCGAAATGACAATTACTATATGTGGAAGAAGTAAATCGTCATGATGAAGTTTTCAAGCACCATCAACTACATTTACAAAAGGAGGCTAGAGATTTAAGAACATCAATATTGCATTTCAAGCAATCTCAAAATGGTAATTTACATCATACAGTTACCGATCCTGGTTAGGTGATTTCATATTATTTCCTTGTTGTCCTAATTCTATATATTTATAGTTGATAAGTCGCATCTCATTGTAATTGGTAACTCTTTCAAATTAGAGTGAAATTGAAGCAGCCGTGGACATAGCCTTATTTTGGGATGAACCACGTAAATCTTTGTGTTATTGTGTGTGCGTGTGATTTTAGATTCGTTTTCTTGTTTGTTTTCATGTCTCGCCGATCCTAGTTAGGTGATTATATTCCTAACAACTAATATTAGAGCATTAGGTATAAATGGGAGCGATGGTCGCAGATGAATGAAAAATAAGAATCGATAAATTTAATGACATAGATTTTGGGTTTTGGAAAATGTAGATTGAAGATTATCTGTATTGGAAGAAGTTGTATCAGCCTCTTGTAGAACATAAACTAGAAGAGATGAAAAACGCAGAGTGAAAACTCCTTGACAGACAAGCGTTGGGAGTTGTTTGTTTAACGTTGGCTCGTAACGTTGCATTCAACATCATGAAAGAAACGACAACAAGAGGTCTGATAAAAGCCCTTGTGAACATGTATGGAAAACCCTCAACCTAAAATAAGGTATATCTTATACACGTGTTATTTAATCGTACTATGGCAAAAGATGGGTCTGTAGCGGATCATTTGAATGAGTTCAGTACAGTCACAACTCAATTAAGTTTTGTAGAGATTGAGTTTGATGACGAGGTTAGGGCTTTGATTCTTCTATCTAGTTTACCAAAAATGTGGAATGGTACTGTAATGGTAGTGAGTAATTCTTTAGGTAAATCGAAACTAGATTATAATGATTGTAAAAATTGGAAAAAATAAAAAACAAAAAAAAGGGCATGCTATTTTTTTATTGGTTCTAATGTATTTTAAGAAAATTGAAAATGAAGTGTTCATCTTATGATGTAAATGTGTAAGGGTAAAGTGCTTAGAATGGTATTTAAGACCTCATGTACGATTTTGAATGAACTTGGAGATGGTGCGAAAAATGGGGTTTTAAACCGGGCCTAGTGAGCCCCGTGAAATTTTTTTACACCCGAAGTAATTTTTTTTTCGTGTATAACCATTCTAAAGTTATTTAAAACACTTTGGCTGAAGCACAATTTGGAGTTGACGAGAAATGAAATGGAAATAAGGGTTTTAGCGATTTTGCTACATAAGATGGCATTTTTATAATTTTGCAATTTGAAACATATATATATATATATATATATATATATAACATTTAGGCGTGGGAAGAAATTAGAAACTGGAATTGGCTTGGTGCGTGAGAGCAACTGAGAAGCTTTTTCTTTATTTTACTTAGGGTTTCTAAAGTTTTTCTTTAAAAAGACAAGTTTGATCACTTCGTTGGACTTCAGTCTTTTGAAAAATTGTTCGAGACAACAAGGGCTACGATTGCCACTGAAAAAAATTTGATTACAAGGTGTTTTGGACATTTAAAACTAGATAATTTCGGAGCTTTTCGAGAAGAAAAGTGTCACAACCCGAAACCCACCCTATGCGGATTTCGTATCAAGGGGCCGACCCTGTGGCCATCCTTACTTTTTTCATTCTTGTATCAGGATAATAATGTGTAATGTACAAAAACTTTAAACAGTTAATTAACAGAATTCTTAAATACATAATATGGTTCTACATATATCAAAATGGGAACAAACATCACATCACCTTTAGGTGGTGAATAACCAACATTTATGTTACTCTTTAGGGAAAAGAAGAATTCTCTTAGTCTGTGTTAAGCATTTATCTTATCTTAGCTTTTGAGCATGAAGCTGGAATTTCTAGATTATATATTACTCATTTCAGCCTCAGAAATCCCAATAGCCGGTTCTCTCTACTATGATTTGCAGAACGCCTGGATCACTGGTTAGAGAGAGGGATATTATATCCAAGGTAAGGCAACGAGAGGAAATGAAAGATTTTCTAGAAAACACATTCTTAATGAACTCTTTCTTATATCTTTATTTGTAGAAAATAGAATTTATGTAGTTATCTATATCTATATCTGCAGAAACCTAAATTAGAGGATTTCAAAATGAAAGTATCTTCAAAGACCTTAATCTTCAGATACCTCAATCTGTAAAAACCTAAATTAGAGGATTTTATAAAACTGCAGAAACCTAAATCCATATATTTCTATAATGAGATAAAACTTTTTCTTATATGATATAAATTTCAAATATAATATCTGCAGAAATGTAAATCAATGTCTTTCTTGTATGATATCTGCAGAAACCAAAATTCTAGTAAGTTAAGAAAGGCAAGTAAAGTAGCACGCCCAGTTCACCAGGTTCTACCACTGCTTGGCATAGTTGTCATTCTCCCTTTTCTAAAGTCATCCAAAGGACTGGATCCCAGGCTTTTAAAATGCGAATTAGGGTATGTCTTTAAGAAGTGGTTGTCATGCAGTTGTATGGCACCGCATAGGGTGTTGCGGAAGCCCCACTCTCCACCTTAATAGAGGACGACGGTAGAATAAATCGTTAAAAGAGGTTGTCATCATGACCGCTGAGGTTGTGGTGATGGAAGCTGATTTTTAACTGTTAAACATACAACAGTTATTTTAATCGCTTCTTAGGATAGAACCTATTATCACCAAGAAAATGTGGTCACCACTTTTCTCCTATGATGATAAAAAAAAGATGCAAATGTTATCATATATTCCTATAAGTAGATATTTTAGTAGTATAAAAGATGATATTCTTCTATTTTGTTCGTTACATCGGCTTACATGCAATATCAATTTAGTATACAATGAGTTATTAGATTTATTTCCTGAATTGACGGCCTATACAGTTATTGAAATTTAGAAAAGCATAAAGGATGGAACATACACCCTGTTGCCGCTTCAACTTAGCGTCTTCTCCAAAATAGGAGACCTAAAGCATCCTAAGTACCACCACATAATGCATGTCAAGGAATAACCTAATATGTATTATGGTGTCAATCCTACACAAGAAGACAGCCTTGTGCTAATAGGGCTCGGTATTATGTTAAACCATAAGATTATCAAGGATAACCTTTCATGGATAATTCCTTAGGCTTGAAAACTCTTCTAAAAGATTATCTTGGTATAGTATGTGCGAGAGTGAATGTCTTAAGGCTTTATAAATTCAACCTAACTAACTCAATGAAGACCATAAATAGAGACAATCTTTTGTCTATGCTTTCACATACAGTGATGGATGGGGTCATTCTTGAATTAGTAGGCAAATTCCTGTATTTACCTATCAAGGATAAAAGTGGAATAGAATATAATACCAATATGAATATACAATCCTCGGGACTTATAACTGATGGACTTCTTAATTTTGTCTTAATCGAGTTCGATAAGGAGTTTCAATGTTTATTTCCATAATTATACTATACTAGGTATATTAATGAAGTTTTTGTCTCTTTCTTCACTTTTGAAAGTAAGTAAGGAATGACCTTGGACTATCTAGTCTGAGCTGTGCACGTACTTCCTCAACATAGAAATATGGAAAACATCATATACGTGTGCTAGCTCAGATGACAAGGCAAGCTGATACGCCCCTAGTTCGACTCATCTAATAATCTCGGATGATCCAATGTATCGTGGCCCTAGCTTCCCTCTCTTGCCAAACCTGACCACTTCCTTCATCGGTGACACCTTCAAGAATACGTAGTCACCTGTCGTAAACTCCAACTCCCGTCTCCTAGTATCAGTGTAACTCTTTTGACGACTCTGAGTTGTCAACAAACACTGTCTGATTAGTTGGATCTTATAAGTGGTCTATTCCACTATCTTTGGCCCAAATAGCTTCTATCACCTACTTCTTTCCAGCATAGTAGGGATCGAGACTGCCTGCTATATAGTACCTCGTATGGTTCCATACCAATACTAGATTGGTAGCTGTTGTTGTACGTGAACTCTACTAATGGCAGATGATCCTTCCAACTTCCTCTGAAATCAATGACATAGAATCGTAACAGGTCCTCTAGAGTTTGTATCGTCTTCTCGGACTGTTTTTCTATCTCTGAATGGTATGCAGTGCTAAGACTCAACTCTGTGCCTATAGCCTTCTATAGACTCCTCCAGAACTTAGACACAAATCCTGGATCTCGGTCGGATACAATGGATACTGAAACTCCATGTAATCGAACGATCTCTTTGATATAAAGTATTGCCAGTCGTTCTAGAGACTGAGTCATCTTGGTTGAAAAAAAAATAGGCTGTCTTCGTCAATCTGTCTACGATCACCCATATAGAATCATTCCCATACGGTGTCTTAGGCAAACCTGATACAAAGTCCATCATGATGTGCTCCCATTTCCACTCTGGTATTGAAAACGACTATAGAAGTCCTCTCGGCTTCTGGTGCTCAACCTTGATCTGCTGGTACTCCATACATCGTGTAATGTGCTCAGCTATCTCCCTCTTCATCCTTGACCACCAGTAAGTGTTCCTCATATTGTGGTACATCTTCGTATTCCTCGGGTGTATAACAAATCTCGAACTGTGTGCCTCATCAAGAATCTCCTTTCTAATCTCAAGTACATCTGGCATGCAGATCCTGTCATGATAATAAAACACCCTATATCGGATAGTGAAATCTGTATTCC
Organism: Nyssa sinensis; assembly: GCA_008638375.1. NCBI lineage: Eukaryota > Viridiplantae > Streptophyta > Magnoliopsida > Cornales > Nyssaceae > Nyssa > Nyssa sinensis. The sequence goes on along the minus strand of CM018047.1, from coordinate 42,266,020 downwards.
CTCCAGTCTCAGCCTCTTGGTGAAGTTAGGCTAACTTCCTATCGTTAGTCTACAATTCCCTGATCTTATCAACAATCGTAAGACCGATTGTGACGTTAGCACACATTGCCCTAGAACTTGGCAAAATCACCTCAATCTCTATTGCCTCTAACTCCTGTAGTAGCTCTTTCTGCGTGGTCAACAGGTAAGTAAGACTTCCTGATGACTTCCTGATGACTTCTTGCTAAGAGCATCAGTTACTACGTTCGCCTTTCTTAAATGGTACTGTACACTGAGCTCGTAGTCCTTGATCAACTCTAACCAACGTCGTTGGCGCATATTGAGCTCCTTCTATGTGAACAAGTACCTAAGGATTTTTTGGTCGGTGAAAATCTCACATGTAGCTCCATACAAATAATGCCTCTAGATTTTAAATGTGAAGACAATAGCTTCAAGCTCGAGGTTGTGAGTCAGGTAGTTATTCTCATGTGGCCTCAGCAACCGTGAAGCATAAGCCAGTACCTTTCCCTATTACATCAGAACACACCCCAAGCTTTGGTGTGAGGCATCACTATAGATCACAAAACCCTTTGTCCTATCTTACATTGTTAGGATTGGAGTTGTAACCAGTTGGTTCTTTAGCTCTTGAAAACTTTGCTCCCTCTCCTCAGTCTAGGTGAATGGAACATTCTTCCGGGTTAGTTGGGTGATTGGCATAGCTATCTTGGAGAAGTCCTTGACAAATCTCCTATAATAGCCAGCTAAACCCATGAAACGGCGAACCTCTGTGACATTAGTCGATCGGGGCCAACTAGTACTAGCTTTTATCTTCTTGGAGTCCACGAAGATCCCATCCTTACTGATTACATGCCCTAAGAATGAAATTCTTGGGAGCCAAAATTCACATTTCTTTAGCTTAGCATAAAGCTTCTGCTCCCACAGCTTTTCTAGGACTTTCGTCAAATGTATCTCATGCTTTTCCTGGTTTTTAGAATAGACCAAGATGCCGTCGATGAATATGATCACGAAATCATCCAAGTACGGTTTGAAAATCCTATTCATCAAGTCCATGAATGCTGCTGGGGCATTAGTTACCCCAAAATGTATAACAAGGAACTCATAATGTCCATATCTGGTTCTGATTGCCGTCTTCTGAATGTCAGTGGGTCTGACTTTCAACTGGTGATAACCGGATGTTAGGTCGATCTTTGAAATTACCTGAGCCCCCTTCAACTGGTCGAACAGATCATCTACTCTAGGTAGTGGATATATGTTCTTGATGGTGGCCTTGTTCAATTCATGATAATCAATACATAGTCTCATGGTCCCATCCTTCTTCTTGAGAAATAATACAGGTGCACCCCATGGCGATGAACTGGGTCGTATAAAACCCTTGTCTAACAATTCCTACAGTTGAAGCTTTAGCTCTTTCAACTTTACCAGTGCCATTCTAGAGGGTGTCTTGGATATAGGCAAAGTGCCTGGCAGTATGTCAATGCTAAACTCAATCTCTCTATCCACATGCATCCCTAGAAGATCGTCCAGAAATACCTCAGATAATTCCCTAGCAATAGGAATCTACTCTAACTCAGGCTGTTGTGAATCAGTGTCCTGGACACTACATAAAAACCTATAGCATCCCTTTTCGAAATAGACGCCTAGCCTAGATAGAGGAAACAAATTAGGGCAGAAAAGTCACTCCTATCCCTTTAAACTTAACAGTTGAAAATCTATGGTTTTGAATAAGAACTCGCTTGGCCACAGAATCTATAGTAGCATAGTTTGTAGCCAACTAGTCCACATCGAAAATAACATTGTGCCCACAGATTCTACTGGTATAAGATCAGCAAGTATATGTGTACCCATAATCTGTACCTCACAATCCCTATACATGGCATCCCTTAGTAATGCTTTCCCCGATGGTATAGACACATTCAGTAAATATCCTAGGGGTTCTGTCTCTATGTTCAACTTAGCAGAATATGTAGGGGATATAAATGAATGCGTAGAACTAGTATCAAATAAAACATAGACAGGCAGTGAACAAACTAGAAAAGTATCTGTGACTATAGAAGTCGTAGCCTACATATCCCATGGTACTATAGAGAAAACCCGTCCAGCCTGCTACTGGACATTCCTCGGCTCATTTCTGTGGGTCTGGGATTTAGATGCTGCAGTTGTAGGTGTTGGTGCTCTAACTGAAGTAGCACTGGTCGTAGCCTAGCTCATCTGAGGACATTCCCTTGCAAAATGCCCAACTTGGCCACAATAGAAGCAAGTGTTGCTATCCTTGAGACATTACCCTTTGTGGACCTTTTGGCAGTTGGGGCAATTTGGCTGCGCCCCCTTCAATGTAGCTCGGCCTCTTCTAACTGGGCCCCGTGGCTCGGGATCCAGTTCTGAGTCTAGTGAATGTGGACCCTTGCCTAGAGAAGGAAGGCCCTTGCTTCCAATTCTGATTACCCTCCGATCTCTCGTTCCCTCGTCTCTTGGCAAACTCTTCGCCGCTTCTCTCAATGATCTTAGTAGTGGTCACCACTCCATTATAAGTAGTTAACTGTTGGGCCTGAGTCTGTCCTTGATGGCCCATCGTAGCCTTTCTTCAAACTTTTGGGCTTTTAGATCCTCTCTATCGATGACATTCGAAGCAAATTTGGCCAACTCAGTGAACGTGGCCTCATACTAGTCCACTATTATCCCTCCTTGCTACAGTACCATGAACTAAGCAATCTTCTGGTTTTTAATTTCTTGAGGGAAGTATTTCTCATTGAAGACCGTCATAAATCTTTAAAAGGCCATGTTTGGTTCCCTAACCTCCTTAAAAGGCCACTACTTGTGTGCAGCTCCCTTGAACATGTATGTGGCATATGCCATCTTTTGGACCTCAATGCATGTCAGGATGCAAAAAATCATGTTCATCTCTACTAGCCACTCCTCTGCTACTATGGCTTCTTGGGTATCGTCAAAGGATGAGGGCTTCATCTTTTGAAACCACTCATATGGAAATGTCGGATCTCGCTCATTCCCTTGTCGACCACCTACGTTGACAGGCTACTTTTGTCGTATTGGCTGACTAGTACTGGCTTGACTCCAGGGTAGAGTCTTAATAACCCTTTCCATCAGTCGCTCTAATCGATCTAAGCGATCTAGACCTATCGGTGTGTTCCTTCCTTGTGTTAACCATTTCTGAAAAGATAGTAAGCTAATGTATACATAAGATAACAATCAATGTTCACATAAAATCCTAATTATAGTAGTGTTAGTTTTATCTATTGATTGACTCTTAGACTTAGCAGTTCTACTATTCTAATCCTGTCTCCCATGACTCACTAGGACTTAAGGCTCAGCTCTGATACCAAGCTATCACGACCCGAAACCCACCCTATGCGAATTTTGTATCGCGGGGCCGACCCTGTGGCCGTCCCTACTTTTTCCATTCTTGTATCATGATAATAATGTGTAATGTACAAAAACTTTAAATAGTTAATCAGTGAAAGTCTTAAATACATAATATGGTTCTACATATATCAAAATGGAAACCAACATAACATCACCCTTAGGTGGTGAATACATGGGAGAACTACATCATCATTAGTACATTTTTCAAATTGTCCTCTTATACTTTCAGGCTCCTACTGCTATCTCGTAGAGTCCCTACCTGAAACAATAAGTAAGTCTGAGTGAGCTAATGAAGCTCAATAAGTAAATTCCCATCTCTAACATTGGTTAAGGTTAACACAGAAAAAACCTGAATCCAAGATAACATGAATGTGAAACATGGTAGCTAATCATAGGATAAGATGCTATGATAGCCAATAAGGATAAAATGTCACAATGGCCAATAAACAGTAGAGGTCATAATAATTAATCAGGAGCAATGGATATAACATGAACATTGAACTCTTCATAAGAATTTGTCAACATAAATGTACTGCTACAATAAATCGATAACAGTCAATCGTAATCAATGAGTGAACTCTCAACATAAGATATTCATAGGGAATGACATCATCTTATGAATCCAATAAACGTAATAATATCAATCAAATATAAGTGATGCATTTACTCTGTTCAGGATCTGGTAGACCCTTAGTCTTTTGGGGCCTGGCGTACCCCCCTTAAACTCAATGCATATAAAATGCCATCATAACTCAGTGCATAAATACCCCATCTTTGCCATATGTATGTTCACGGACTTGACCCGTAGGTCCTATCAACTCAGAAAGCATCGGATGGATATTGTGACTGAGCATAAATCCGACATTTATAATATAACATGATCATTCGTAATTCTATTAGAGTGTATATAAATAGAATATCATTCATTCAGTAAAAATATAATAGTCGGCCTTTCGAGGCGTAGTACAATATAATGATCAATGGTATAGTAGTCAATAAATGTCCACAAAATAGAATAATATCACATTATGGAAACAATAAACATTTGGTACGTACAATTGTACAATTCTGGCAGTACTAGAATAAACATGGCATGGAATACCACAAGTAGAGATATGGGTTTTACTTACCTTATCAATGTGTTCTAACTCAGTATTCCGTAACCTTTTCCATCCCTTTTGATTTTCCTATAATTCAATAAACACGTTTCAGTTTAATGCTATTCGTCAAATTTTATATCTTGTTGCTATAAATATCTCACTTGCTAAAATAGACTCAACTATTGAATCCAGAATGTCAAAGAAAGTTGGTTTAGGCTTTCATGATTTTCAATTTGGGTTTGGGTATCACTAAGAGCATTATGGTCATTTTGTATTTCTACAAGTTCTTATTTTTTGAGATCCCGTCTCATAAAACGGACCCTTCAATTGGCTTTACAATATTCGAAACATAAAAAAAATGCTATTCATTTACTAATTTTGGACATCAGTATAATTTACATTAATTATATTAATTTATTTAATTATTTGTTTAAATATATATTATATATATTTCGGTAGGTTTGATCACATGTGCCTTAATGGCACAGTGGTCCGCATCTCAGGGTTTAAAACCTTTCTCTTGGTTGGTCTCTGTTTCGAGTCTTGGGGGCAGCAGCCCCTGTAATTTTTTTTCTATATATTCCCTAAACAAACAACGGATAAGGGGCTTAAACAGGGATAAGCTATCCCAGTCCCTTTTCGGTGTATCAAGTCAATTTCATAACTCAGTAACCAAACAGGCTGTATTTAATATATATTTAAAATAGTAACAAATCAAAACAATGCAGTTTTAATGTAAAATCCCTAAACACAACACCGTTCATAAGTACTATTCATCATCTTCTCCGGTGGGATTCCATCATCCCCTCTGGCACCGGTGATCTTTTCTGATCATTGATTCAACCAAAATCAATGGGGTTCAAACCTAAATTCCTTAAGGATTTCATATCCATCCTCCCTTTTTGGATTGGACTTTTGGATCTCCACGAATAGGGAAGAACAGTAAGGTCTTCGGTGAGACCCGACTTTCGGACCACCAATTTGTTTCCCTATTTCGTGACTTCTGAGTCACTGTTTAAGTCCAAATCATCACAATTCATCATTTGAATACTATTATAACAATTCTACATCGTTTAAACAAGATTTTATGCATATTTTTCCAAAACCCGATTATCATCACTAGACCTGCAAGTAACTCTATATTTCCCTCGTTTCTAAACCATTTTCTTCCATTCTTCTTGCAAATAAATCCTAATTTCATGCTTGTTAAGACCCTACAACCAAATCTAACATTCATGCTATGAAAACTTAAAACAAAATTAAGTTGCACTTACCTTAGTTGAGCTTTTTAGCTCATAGTATCTCTTCTTTTCCCTTCTCTATTCATTCCTTGCTTCTCTTCTGAATCTCATCAATCATTTCTTACACTCAGGTTCTTCCTTTGCTTTCTGAATTTCCTCAACAATACTTAACCTATATTTATAGAAAATTCTCACTGCCCCTCTCTCTTTGCTTCTTCCTCGTTCTTCCTCTCTTCCTCCCCCTTTTCTTGATTTTTCTTTTCTATTTTTTTTCTGCTTTTTCATTTCTTAACCTCAAGCATTTAATTTCTTAAGGATATTTGTAATATATAAATATATATATATAGTTGTATTCATCACCCCCCATGTCGGCAGCCTACTTCCCCTCTCCAAACACACTTAAAGCACACATTCAGCTCACATACAACACTTGCATAGCACATGATATATACACACACACACATATATACCTTTAAATATTTTTATATATATACATGTATATATAAATACATATATACACACACATATATATACATACGGTTAATATATATCTACATATATACACTTAATATTCATATATATATATATATATACATGGTTATGTATGTATTAATTTAAATTTATATATATATATATACATACCCATATATGTATACATATACGTACACATATTTTGATGCTCGCTCATACCTTGCTCTAGTATTGCCTGGGCATTGTTTGTACATTGGAGACTGTTCACATTCCAAGATCGTCTATTTCATCTGATATCATAACAAAAAGCCCTAACAATGTAGGTTTACATGGGTCGCTCAGTTACAATTCAGGTCGGGGTATTACAAAAGGCATGAGAATTTCTAAAACTAGTAAATTTGAGTGTTTATTTGTGTATCTTGTGTTTATATGTAATAAGATATGAATAATAGAGGTTAAGGATTTAAAATGAAATTGTTTGGGTTGAATTGTAATATAATGCATATGTCGTGTTTGATAGATTGCATGAAAGGAAGGCAAATGGTGTTGGATGGTGTTGTGTTGTATTTCTATAAAGTTAATTATAAAAAATCATGTTTGTATGCCTATAAAATGTTGTGAGATTGTTTTAATGATGTCTAATGGATGAATTGTGTTGAAATGCTCATGTTAAAATTAAGAAAATGGGTGAAATGTGTTGAAGTGATTATGTTGAAATTTTGAAACTTTGCACACATGTGTGAGTTTAATGGTTACTTGTATGTCATCGGTATTAATAGTCCGAGAAAACAAGACGTGTGTGTTAGAGGGTTACTTGTGAGCCATCGGTGTTAATAGCCCAGGAAAACAAGACATGTGTGAGTTAAATGATTACTTGTGAGCCATCGGTAGTAATAGCTCAGGAAAACAAGACATATGTGTGTTAGAGGGTTACTGGTGAGCCATCAGTATTAATAGCCCAAGAAAATAAGACATGGGTGGGTGAGTTGTGGCATTGTGAATGTGGAATGTATCTTAGTTTTTTTTTTTTTGATATGCAAATGTGTGGTAGAATTAGAATTGTGGACAATGAACTTGTGTTAATGTGCTTTGATATTCATTGACATATAATTAGATGAATTGTGAAATTTTGGATACGGGTTATTCTTGATTGTGTTTTGATACGAAATTAAAGGTAAAAATTGTCATTTCATGCATACAGATAGTTCACAAGCACATATGGACACACTTAATTTACTTTTGTTAGACTTTTCTATATTGGGCCATTATGCTCACCTTATATGGGATACATTTTCAGATAATCTGGAAGAACTTGGGCCAGATGGAGCCTAGAGAAAGAGATCATAAAGGAAAAGTGGGAAAATTGAAGACTGTTAGCCTTGTGGGCATGTTTTGATTACATATATATTTTGTATGGGCATAAGCCCTTCACTTTTCATGTTTGAAGCTATGTATTCCACATATGTATACGTGAGGTTAAGGCCTATGAATTTTAAATCTTAATATTATGATATTGCAACAATGATGTGTGTTGGATATGTTGGTTAAGTGTTAGAATATCTTGTATGAAATTGAAAGAAAGTAAAGTTCTCACTTTCTGTAGAAACATCAGAGTAAAACAACCTCTTTGAGATACTATAGAACTATCTACACTAGGATTCATGAACTAAAATTTTGTGTCATGAGAGATCTATGTCTTATCTCTCGAATGAAACAAGAATGAAGCTTTTTGAAGTTAAATTGAGAGAGTTATATAAATTGTTCCAAAACTGGTTAGAATTTGACCTATGTGAAACATATACTCAAGTACTTGAGAAGGACTAGAAATTATATGTTGAGATACGGGGGCGGTGATCTAGTTCCAGTTGGCTACACAGACTCTGACTTTATGTCAGATCAGGACTCTAGAAAGTCAACCTCAGGATATGTGTTTACTCTTGGTGGTGGAGCTATCAGTTGGGGGAGTGTCAAACAATAGTGTATTGCTGACTCAACCACTGAAGCGGAATATATAACTACCTCTAAAGAAACTAAGGAAGCAATTTGGCTCAAGAAGTTCCTTTTGAAACTAGGAGTGGTACCACAGTCTCAGTTGCCTATCGTCCTTTATTGTGACAATAGTGGAGCTGTAGCTCAATCCAAGAAGCAAAGAAACCACAAGGGTGGAAAGCACATAAAGCGCAAGTATTACCTCATTAGAGAGATCGTTCAGCACGGAGACATTATCGTCACTAAGGGTATGTTTGGTAAGCTGGAATGTAGTAGGACAGGAATGGAATAGCATCAGGAATGGAATGGGAATAATTATTCCATTCTTTTGTTTGGCTGAATACCTAGTAATGGAATGATAGTTTCATTCCTGTATTTGGTTTGAACCATCAAATTGTTGGAATGGAATGGGAATAATTAATTCCATTCTTTTGTTTGGATACCCAGTAATGAAAAAAACATTAAATCTACATTTTTTTTATTGTCAAAAAAAAATTATTGGAAAAAAAAAAAATTAACCTGCATTTGTTTTATTCTCCAAAAAAAAAAAAAAAAGTTAATTAAACTTGCATTTGTTTTATTAGCAAAAAAAAAAAAAAAAATTTATATAGTCATCCTGATTTCACGTACAAGTTAACTTCTTATAGTTAATATTTAATAAATTAATAATATTTATAAATTAATAAATTTTTAAAAAATATAATTAGTTTTATGATAAATAATTAATAATTATATTACTTAATAATTAATATTTTTTAAAAATATATCTTTTATAATATTAATTATTAAAAAATTAAAATAATTATACATATATTTATATATATCCTGTTTATAATATTTTTGGCAAATATATTTGTAATTTTATTTAAATTAGAGTTAAATATATTGTAATTCATCTACATATATAAAATATTTTTTTATTAATAAAAGTATAAGAAAATTTATAATTATTAATTCTAATAATTAATAATTTTTTCATCTACCAAGTTTATTAATTATAAGAAAGTTGACTGTATTTGTGGTCGTGGGCTGTAGAGATGGATGGTCATTCCATTAGGAAAGGAATGGGCATTCCTTAGGTTTTGTCAAGGAATGCTTATTCCTGTACTAAGTGGAATAGTCATTCCGAATGGAATGGGCATTCCATCATGTTTAAGCATACCAAACGTGGGAATGGAATGGGGGCAGGAATGCTCATTCCATTCCTACCTACATTCCTGCATACCAAACGGACCCTAAGATTGTATCTACGGACAATCTTGCAGATCCTTTTACTAAGGCTTTACCTTCTAAAAGTTTCGAGCTTCATGTGGATAGGATGGGTATCAGATGTTATGGGGAATGTATGTGAGTGCAAGTGGGAGTTTTTAGGATATGTGCCCTTATATCCAAGACATTTTATTAATATTTAATAGATTTGATTTATTATTGAATTTCATATTACCATATGTTTAGATGTTGCTTTATATCATGAGATGATTTGTCCTTGAATTGTCATTACGAGTGGTTTATGTGTATAAATGATATTTATACACAGGAGATATGGACTACTTATATAGGCAATTCTAGAATTGTTCGCGGCTATTGATAAGACTGGACATTTTATTTGTAAAGCTGTAATACAACTAATCTTTATGTGATAAGGTGACTTATCTCAACCATCAAAGTAGTAGACTCTAGGTTATTGTATTGGTGTATTGAGAATACACTGAACTGGATCACTATAAGAAACGCTTCATTTGGAATTGTCACCTTTAATAAGTTTTTTATTCACACTACAACAAAATGGACTATTAGCGACGCTCACGAGCGTCGCTAATAGTCCAAATGAGCGTCGCTAAAGGTCTTTAGCGACGCACATACGTGCGTCGCTAAGGCGTCACAAAAAGTGGCGTCGCTAATACTATTAGCGACGCACAAACTGTTGGCGTCGCTAAAAGTGAATATTAGCGACGCCCATGGAGCGTCGCTAATAATTGGATCCATGCGTCGCCAATACTACCCAAGAACGTTTTGAGCGTCGCAAAAAATCACTTTTAGCGACGCCCCCTGTGCGTCGCTAAAAGTGATTATTAGCGACGCTCAGTGCGTGCGTCGCCAATAATGACTTTTAGCGACGCACACGGGGCGTCGCTAAAAGTGATTTTTTTGCGATTTTAAATTAAATTCAGACTTTTAGCGACGCTATGGTGTGCGTCGCTAAAAGTGTTTTTTTTTTTTTTTTTCTCCAACACTATCTGCTTTGTTTTAATATATTTTTCTTCATGTTTAAACCTGTATCAATCATCCATCCTGATATACAATAAAATCCAAGCATTCTGAAATGATCAATATTTTGAAACAGAAAAATACATTCATATATATATATATATATTAAACTAATTATGTACAATTGTAAATGTACCATTCATCACTAAATAGAAAAAATTAAAAATTGTGTCCAAAATGTTACTACAGATGTCCATGAAAATAAAAAATAAAAATAACAAGTTTTGATGCAAAACATAAAGACAGCGTCGCGACAATAATCTCCGATCAATCTGAAATAAAGATCAAACGACATATATTAGAACAATTATTAAATATATATGAACATAGAATGTGAATAGTTTTTTGTTTTTTTGTTTTTTGCATGCATAAATAATAAGAACGACATAAAGTAGCATAAGTCTATTTTATCATTTGTGAGGTGTGTGAGGTGGTTTCGGTGCAGTTAGGCCGATATGCGGCATTTTGGTCTGTCAAAACCCCAAAATGGGTCTTTTTGAGGCTGAAACTTGCATAACTTTCAAACCGGGTATCGGAACCGAGTGTCGTAAGTTCGTGCAAGTCTATTTTATCATTTGTGAGGTGTGTGAGGTGGTTTCGGTGCAGTTAGGCCGATATGCGGCATTTTGGTCTGTCAAAACCCCAAAATGGGCCTTTTTGAGGCTGAAACTTGCATAAGTTTCAAACCGGGCATCGGAACCGAGTGTCGTAAGTTCGTGCAAGTCTATTTTATCATTTTTGAGGTGTGTGAGGTGGTTTCGGTGCAATTAGGCCGATATCCGGCATTTTGGTCTGTCAAAACCCCCAAATGGGCCTTTTTGAGGCTGAAACTTGCATAAGTTTCAAACCGGGCATCGGAACCGAGTGTCGGAAGTTCGTGCAAGTCTATTTTATCATTTGTGAGGTGTGTGAGGTGGTTTCGGTGCAGTTAGGCCGATATCCAGTATTTTGGTCTGTCAAAACCCCCAAATGGGCCTTTTTGAGGCTGAAACTTGCATAAGTTTCAAACCAGGCATCGGAACCGAGTGTCGTAAGTTCGTGCAAGTCTATTTTATCATTTTTGAGGTGTGTGAGGTGGTTTCGGTGCAGTTAGGCCGATATCCGGCATTTTGGTCTGTCAAAACCCCAAAATGGGCATTTTTTAGGCTGAAACTTGCATAAGTTTCAAACCGGGCATCGGAACCGAGTTCCGTAAGTTCGTGCAAGTCTATTTTATCATTTGTGAGGTGTGTGAGGTGGTTTCAGTGCAATTAGGCCGATATCCGACATTTTGGTCTGTCAAAACCCCAAAATGGGCCTTTTTGAGGCTGAAACTTGCATAAGTTTCAAACCGGGCATCGGAACCGAGTGTCGGAAGTTCGTGCAAGTCTATTTTATCATTTGTGAGGTGTGTGAGGTGGTTTCGGTGAAATTAGGCCGATATCCGGCATTTTGGTCTATCAAAACCCCCAAATGGGCCTTTTTGAGGCTGAAACTTGCATAAGTTTCAAACCGGGCATCGGAACCGAGTGTCGGAAGTTAGTACAAGTCTATTTTATCATTTTTGAGGTGTGTGAGGTGGTTTCGGTGCAGTTAGGCCGATATCCGGCATTTTGGTCTGTCAAAACCCCCAAATGGGCCTTTTTGAGGCTGAAACTTGCATAAGTTTCAAACCGGGCATCGGAACCGAGTTCCGTAAGTTCGTGCAACTCTATTTTATCATTTGTGAGGTGTGTGAGGTGGTTTCGGTGCAGTTAGGCCGATATCCAGCATTTTGGTCTGTCAAAACCCCCAAATGGGCATTTTTTAGGCTGAAACTTGCATAAGTTTCAAACCGGGCATCGGAACCGAGTTCCGTAAGTTCGTGCAACTCTATTTTATCATTTGTGAGGTGTGTGAGGTGGTTTTCGGTGTAGTTAGGCCGATATCCGGCATTTTGGTCTGTCAAAACCCCCAAATGGGCCTTTTTGAGGCTGAAACTTGCGTAAGTTTCAAACCGGGCATCGGAACCGAGTGTCGTAAGTTCGTGCAAGTCTATTTTATCATTTGTGAGGTGTGTGAGTTGGTTTCGGTGCAATTAGGCCGATATCCGGCATTTTGGTCTGTCAAAACCCCCAAATGGGCCTTTTTGAGGCTGAAACTTGCATAAGTTTCAAACCGGGCATCGGAACCGAGTGTCGTAAGTTCGTGCAAGTCTATTTTATCATTTTTGAGGTGTGTGAGGTGGTTTCGGTGCAGTTAGGCCGATATCCGGCATTTTGGTCTGTCAAAACCCCAAAATGGGCATTTGTTAGGCTGAAACTTGCATAAGTTTCAAACCGGGCATCGGAACCGAGTTCCGTAAGTTCGTGCAAGTCTATTTTATCATTTGTGAGGTGTGTGAGGTGGTTTCAGTGCAATTAGGCCGATATCCGGCATTTTGGTCTGTCAAAACCCCCAAATGGGCCTTTTTGAGGCTGAAACTTGCATAAGTTTCAAACCGGGCATCGGAACCGAGTTTCGTAAGTTCGTGCAACTCTATTTTATCATTTGTGAGGTGTGTGAGGTGGTTTCGGTGCAGTTAGGCCGATATCCGGCATTTTGGTCTGTCAAAACCCCCAAATGGGCATTTTTTAGGCTGAAACTTGCATAAGTTTCAAACCGGGCATCGGAACCGAGTTCCGTAAGTTCGTGCAACTCTATTTTATCATTTGTGAGGTGTGTGAGGTGGTTTCGGTGTAGTTAGGCCGATATCCGGCATTTTGGTCTGTCAAAACCCCCAAATGGGCCTTTTTGAGGCTGAAACTTGCAGTAAGTTTCAAACCGGGCATCGGAACCGAGTGTCGTAAGTTCGTGCAAGTCTATTTTATCATTTGTGAGGTGTGTGAGGTGGTTTCGGTGCAATTAGGCCGATATCCGGCATTTTGGTCTGTCAAAACCCCCAAATGGGCCTTTTTGAGGCTGAAACTTGCATAAGTTTCAAACCGGGCATCGGAACCGAGTGTCGTAAGTTCGTGCAAGTCTATTTTATCATTTTTGAGGTGTGTGAGGTGGTTTCGGTGCAAGTTAGGCCGATATCCGGCATTTTGGTCTAGTCAAAACCCCCAAATGGGCCTTTTTGAGGCTGAAACTTGCATAAGTTTCAAACCGGGCATCGGAACCGAGTGTCGTAAGTTAGTGCAAGTCTATTTTATCATTTTTGAGGTGTGTGAGGTGGTTTCGGTGCAGTTAGGCCGATATCCGGCATTTTGGTCTGTCAAAACCCCAAAATGGGCCTTTTTGAGGCTGAAACTTGCATAAGTTTCAAACCGGGCATCGGAACCGAGTTCCGTAAGTTCGTGCAACTCTATTTTATCATTTGTGAGGTGTGTGAGGTGGTTTCGGTGCAGTTAGGCCGATATCCGGCATTTTGGTCTGTCAAAACCCCCAAATGGGCATTTTTTAGGCTGAAACTTGCATAAGTTTCAAACCGGGCATCGGAACCGAGTTCCGTAAGTTCGTGCAAGTCTATTTTATCATTTGTGAGGTGTGTGAGGTGGTTTCGGTGTAGTTAGGCCGATATCCGGCATTTTGGTCTGTCAAAACCCCCAAATGGGCCTTTTTGAGGCTGAAACTTGCATAAGTTTCAAACCGGGCATCGGAACCGAGTGTCGTAAGTTCGTGCAAGTCTATTTTATCATTTGTGAGGTGTGTGAGGTGGTTTCGGTGCAATTAGGCCGATATCCGGCATTTTGGTCTGTCAAAACCCCCAAATGGGCCTTTTTGAGGCTGAAACTTGCATAAGTTTCAAACCGGGCATCGGAACCGAGTGTCCGTAAGTTCGTGCAAGTCTATTTTATCATTTTTGAGGTGTGTGAGGTGGTTTCGGTGCAGTTAGGCCGATATCCGGCATTTTGGTCTGTCAAAACCCCCAAATGGGCCTTTTTGAGGCTGAAACTTGCATAAGTTTCAAACCGGGCATCGGAACCGAGTGTCGTAAGTTCGTGCAAGTCTATTTTATCATTTGTGAGGTGTGTGAGGTGGTTTCGGTGCAATTAGGCCGATATCCGGCATTTTGGTCTGTCAAAACCCCCAAATGGGCCTTTTTGAGGCTGAAACTTGCATAAGTTTCAAACCGGGCATCGGAACCGAGTTCCGTAAGTTCGTGCAAGTCTATTTTATCATTTTTGAGGTATGTGATGTGACTTCGGTGCATTTTCTATAAATAATAAATCCACAAAAGTATATAATTTTAAAAACTTACCAAGGTTGTGAAGAGTCACGCTGTTGGCTTATCATCGTTTGCAAAAGAGTCTGTATCTCGGCATATCGCTCCTCGAGGCTATCTAGTCTCTGGCGCAGCATTACATTCTCTTGTTGAACTGCCGCCGTAGCTGAGTGTGCCCTAGCATCACTCTCAAAGGACGATGTCGTCGGCGCCATCCCAGTCCCTAAGCCACGCACATAGCCACGCCTCTTGCCCAGAACAGTCTCCCGTATCTGGTCGTCGGTCGGCGGATCCTGACCCTCTGGTGTCGGCTGATCACGCAGCCGGACCATCTCCTCCTATAAAAACATAAATACATGTTACTACTTTTATAACTTTAGATTAATATTAAATTAGTAATACTGTAGCAAGTTACATAAAAACTTACATAAAGCCGCTGTGCTTCAGGCCCAGCCCAACCCTTATTGGGGTTGTAGTGCGTCCTGTGCCACAAATCAATGGGGCTGGGTGGTGCACCGGTGTCCTGGTCTCGCTGGAGCAAATAAATAGTAGCTTATGAAGAGTGATTTCATGAATAGATTATACAATAAGAACTTGATATAACTTACCATATCATGCCTATACTGTACAAAAGAACGTGATCCACCACAGTGGGTCACCTTCTGCTTGCTTCTACTCTCGCTATTCTTCCTACTTAGTTCCTACACTTGGCCAAAAGAAAGAAGGTTAGTATAAATGATACTGATTTAAACCAGACAACAAAAGTAATTTGAACAATTTTTACCTGGAATGTATCACTTGCGAACCGGTCGCACAGTAACATCCAATCCTCCACCGTCACCCCCCTGTAGGGTCTGTCACGGGGCTCTCTACCGGCTGCCGCCTCCGCCTCGTAGTGCATGTGCAGACGGTGTCGATAGTCCCTGAAACGGACTCCCAGGTAACGATCCACAGCCCTCGCTACGTGAGGTAGGTGGAGATCGACGTCAAACTTCTCCTGTAAAGCATGTCATTGTCAAAACATTATGGCATTAGAAATGTTAAAATTTAGTTCAACACAATAATAAAAGACATACCAGGATCTGCGCATGAATAGCGTGTAGATCCTCCTGAGTGACCTGACTCCAGTCAGTAATATGGAGTGGGGCGCGTAGTCGGGAAATGATGCCGACCTCTGTAATGAACTGCTGTGCCCACCCACCAACGGGCTTCAGCAAGCCCTCAGGTATCTCAATCCGGAGTCGCGCACCCCCTGCTGCCTCCATCTGTGTCTGCAAACTCTGATTCTTCGACCTACCACGCCCTCGTCTAGCACTGGTGGTGGCCGAAGCTTTAGAAACAATAAAATAGAAACAATTAGTACCATATTTATATAAGCATTAATACAAAATGGAACTATCCATACCATCAATGTCAGGATCAGTCGATCCTCCAGTGGAAGGGGAAGGGGTCGATGGGTCCACCGGGGCTGCGCGTCTACGTGATCCTGGTCCAACCATATCTAAAACAAAAGTTTAAAAGTAAATTCCATTACATCATAAAAATTAAAATCCATTACAGCATAAAATTGAATATCCATTACACTTGATCTTACCACATGTAACACCTATTACAATTACTCATCTGAGTTTGTATCATCATCTGAACTTGAATTTTCTTCAGTCTCGGTACAATACTCTAACAATGTATCATCATCAAAATCACTTTCCTCGTCATCATCATCATTAATGAACGTTGCATCCCTCGGATCTAATTGTGTGGTATTGGTGACGTCGGAAGCTACGACATGAATTGGTTCTACATCAGTTCTATTCAACCGATACGAACTAACATCTTCCTGATCATGCCGCACAACACCATCGTGTGCAGTTTGAGAGACTTCTTGTAGTGCCTCCTCAATCCTCTCCAACTCTTCATCTCCCTCGCCAACTTCTAGGACATCATAAACATTTCTAGTTTTTATTTTTTGGACAACATACCAATCACCTCTTATTTTTGTGTCCTTCAAATAGAAAACTTGTTTTGCAACTGATGCCAAAACATACGGATCATCTTTAAATGCCGTACGTGACGTATTAACACTTATGAAGTGCTTATCAATCTGCATTCCAGTCTTCTTATTAGTTACATCCCACCAATCACATTTAAAAATATATACAGAATGACCGTAACAATAATGCAACTGTATGATGTCTTTTAAAACACCATAGTACTCTACAGTTTGTCCTCCGTCACCATCTCCTTCAACAAGGACCCCGCTATTCTGTGTTCGTCGGATGACCTCACGTTCCCTCGTGTGAAATCGAACACCATCAACAATTAAACCGGTGTAGCGGGATATTCTTTGATCAGGACCACATGCCAAGGAATATAATTGATCGTACGCCTCAGGAGATTGTTGGTGGCGTAATAGTTTCATCTATTAATTCAGTACAAGTACAAAATTATCACTATACAAATGCATTAACTAATACAATTACAATTAATTGAAACATATTCTTACGTGATCTCCGAACCACTTTGGAAACAAATTTTTCTGTCTTTGCTCCAGATCAGAACTTGATACATGTTCTCTCTGAAGCTCGAGCGTATGCTCACTGCATAAGATGAAATATGTTATATGTAACTTACATTTGTCTATTAACGTAGTATTGCAATGATTTCGATAAACTTACTTAAAATATGGCAATGTCTCCTCGCAGTTGTTGAGCACGGTGTAGTGGGCTCTTTCCAAGTCTTGAGGATGACACCATTCATATATACGGGCACCTATTGGCCGCACAGTCTGATTAAACACCGCAAGGCCAGTTCGTTGTTGCCCTGGACATGTATCAGCATTTCGCTCTTGACGATTAAACCTTGTCTCAATATCTTCAAGATGCATAGAGCAGAAGGTGAGACATTCAGCATCAATGTAAGCCTCAGCAATTGACCCTTCCGGTCGTGCTCTGTTACGCACATATTGCTTCAATGTGTGCAAATATCTGTTTTGATAATTAAATGAGTTATAGATTAAAATAGTTAGGATGGATAGATAACACAATTGACAAAAGTAAATGTACCTTTCTATTGGATACATCCAACGGTATTGGACAGGTCCGCCAATTTTTGCCTCATGAGGCAAATGCACCGCTAAGTGGACCATGATATCGAAGAAAGCTGGAGGGAAAATCTGTTCCAACTTGCAGAGGATCACGACAACATCCCTTTCGAGCTTGTCAAGTACTTGCACATTCAACGTCTTCGCACATAATTCTCTAAAGAAGCAACCCAACTCAGTTATTGTAGTCGAAATGTGATCGGTGAGATACCCACGTAGTGCAACCGGAAGAAGTCGTTGTAAAAGGACATGGCAGTCATGGCTCTTCAATCCGGATATTTTCCCATCTATAACATTTACACACCGAGATATATTCGATGCGTATCCATCTGGGAACTTCACCGATTTAAACCACTCGCAAATCCTCATTCTCTCTGCGGATGATAACGTATACTGTGCAGGAGGCACGATATATTTATCACCACTACGTATTAAGTGCAGCTCTTTCCTTATTCCCAGCTCCTGCAAGTCCAACCGGGCTTTAACACTATCTTTTGTCTTCCCTTCAATGTTCATTACAGTTCCCAGCACATTATCACATATGTTTTTCTCGATGTGCATCACATCCAAATTGTGCTTCAACTTAATAGTCTCCCAGTACGACAAATCAAAAAATATGCTCTTCTTCGTCCAATTTAAGTCCACATCAGTACGCTTCCTCTTCTTACTACCCGGTATCTTCCCAAACCTCACTGGTTGGATGACTGCCAATTGCGCTAACACGTCTTTGCCAGACAACAATGGAGGTGGCAATCTGCGCTCAATTTGTCCATCAAATAGATGCTTCTGCCGATTTCGCCAGCCATGCGATGGCGGTAGAAAACGACGATGGGCCATGTAACATATTTTCCTCCCATTTGACAAATGTAGGGAACATGCATCCTTATTGCAAACTGGACATGCCAGATACCCCTTAGTGCTCCATCCAGACAAGTTCCCGTATGCTGGAAAGTCATTTATGGTCCAAAGTAACGCGGCATGCAATTGAAATGTCTCATTCTTAGAGACGTCGTATGCCTCCACTCCCACCTCCCACAATTCCTTCAACTCGTCCACTAAAGGACGCAAGTACACATCAATTTCATTACCAGGAGACTTCGGCCCTGGAATAAGCAACGACATGTAGATAAATGGTTCTTTCATGCATTTCCACGGTGGCAAGTTATACGGCACAAGCAACACCGGCCACATGCTGTAGGCATTACTCATGTCACCGTACGGGTTGAAACCGTCGCTAGCCAACCCAAGTCGTACATTACGCGGCTCATTTGCAAACCATTCGTGATTTGTATCAAACTCAGCCCAAGCTTGTGAATCTGCCGGATGCCTACATACATTTTCCTCAGCAACACGCTTCTCCTTATGCCACCGCATATCTTCTGCCGTCTTCTGAGACATGTACAACCTTTGTAGCCTCGGTTTTAAGGGAAAATATCTAAGCACCTTGTGCGGAATTGTCTTCTTTTTTCCTTCATTCAGCTTGTACCTAGGTTCGTGGCACACCGTACACTCCTTCAATTGTTCAGTCTCCTTCCAAAATAACATGCAATCGTTTTTGCAAGCATGTATGGGAATATACCCGAGGCCCAAATCTCTTAATATTCTTTTCGCCTCGTAATATGAGTTCGGAAGGGTCTCCCCAGTAGGAAGCACTGCTTTAATCAATTCAATGGCCATAGTAACTGATTTGTTACTCCAACGGTTGATGGTCTTAAGATGAAGGAGTTTCACGAGAAAGTCCAGTTTGGAAAACTTATCACAACCCGGGTATAACGGCTGCCTTGCTTCCCTCAACAACGACTCAAACGCGGTCGATGGTCCCGTGTCACTCTTGTGACTACTCGCCCCAGTTGTAGCCCCCTGCAAGTCTGCCAGCATTTGTGGCAATCCTTCGTAACCAACCCCAACATTATCACCAAAATCAACATCGTCGTCTTCTTCTTCATCATCAAATACCACTCGTACGTCACGGCGTTCCCCGTGAAATTCCCAACACGTATACCGCTTGTCCATCCCGTGTTCGAGTAGGTGCTCTTTGACCTCATCTATGTGCATATAATCCCTATTATTGCACCTCCTACATGGACATCTTATCCTATTTCTCCCATCTGCAGATGCACGAGCAAACTCAATAAAATCTTTGATCCCCTTCACATACCCTGGCAAATGCCTGCCCCTCAAGTCCATCCAACTCTTATCCATTTTTGTCTACCTAATACAAGTCAAAAATGATAATCGTTATAAATATGAAACATGAATCCTATCACCTCCAACTTCTCTCTAAAGGGTAAGGTGGTCCTATCCCATTCGTGAATGCACAATCTACATTGCAATAAGCAGCAATCAAATGCTTGATTCCACTCCGACAAAATTTCGGCAGCATCTCCCCAGGGTTCTCCAAGTATACGAGATAGACGTTAACACGCCTAAATATATACCCAGAGAACAATAGGAGACCGTGCTGAAATTTTATTATAGTGAAATATTCAAGCATATGCGCTATTGATTGCAATGCAGATTTATGCATTCCCGAACTGTCCTCTCTGGACAATTCAAGAATCGATTTTCATACACACAAGCCCAATCGCGAATAAATTTCGCGACAAGATTCACATGTGATGAAAATGACTCCCGAACGGGGCTAGGCTTACATGAATGCAATTAAAAAATTCATTAGTATAAGTGCAAACTCTGATTGTCAGACAGAGTTTTGCTTTAAAAAACATTAACAATAGCATTCAAAATGCCAATACAAAACATATTGAATTTCGTTGATAACAAGTAAAAGCACCTAGCTTTCAATTTTTATCTATTAATTAAGGTCATTCATCAAGAATTACTTACTTCGCACCTGACAACAACAACTTAACCAACAAAAGCAAATCAATTGCTACCTAAAACCAAACCACTAACTGAGTTAATAGCTCAGGTGTATCTAGTTGATATCTCAATCAATAGGACTCAAGAACTCTTATTACTTGGCAGCTAAAACAAAATAAAAATAAAAATTAATGGATTAGACACAATCAACTAGTAAATAGCTAGATGTACTTACCAATAGACACTTGGAACACTGAAAGCACAGTTTCATAATCAAACTAGCTAATGGTCCAACAGTTTAAATAAAGATTACATATATATGCAATACGTAAACTCATGTGGACATGTAGCCTCCAACTAAACTACTGGGACTAATGGTCCGAAAATCATTGAATATAAACTTGTATAGCTTATATTTGGCCTTATGAGAAATATGTAAAATTTTCTAACCTGCACCAAATGATTCATGATTGATAATGTTGTTATATTTTTTACAAAACAATGTCTTCGTAACAATGGCTTTTGCTATGTCCTAGACCCAGTATGAAGAGTAGTTAAGAAACTTGGCGTTATGATTTCTTTTGCTGTTATAGAAAAAATGTAAGCGTAAACAGCTGTCCTTTTAAAACTTATTATTAATAAGATCAAATTATTTGCACTTAATCGATTATTATGACTTGTGAGTAATTACAAGCATATCAGAATAAATAAAATTTAGCTCTAAATTAAGTAATAGAATTTTGTTCTACTCTAGATACTTATATTAATTATAATATGTTCCGTATACAATATACATATATTCTTTAATTTTTTTTTTTAGTTAAAATTAAATAATTACATGATATTAGTGCAATTATATATCTATATATATATATATATGTCATATTAAGGATGTGATAATATATGAATAGGAGAGGCTAGAATCGAAGCCAAGTACTATCCCATGAAATTTAACCGGTGCAACTAAAAAAAATAAAAAAATCAGAAAACACACTTCCTATTTAATGGAGCTATTGTAATAGACATGCTATTTAATGGGCTTCCTCTTGTCGATATTTTTAAGGTAAATTATACTTATTTTTATTAAATTTTTTAATAATTACATATATTATCTCTCTAATTTTTAAAATTATATTATACTTTTTGTCAAAGTTGTTGAACTAATGGAAAAAACAAAATAAGTAAATTGATTGAATATTTACTTTCTTTCCCAATATAATATTTTGACTTTCTTTCTCATCTTAATATTCTCTCTCTAACAAATAGCAATCTCACTGTATTGGGATTACACATACATACATACATACATACAGAGACGCACAAACACATACACATTTAATTTTATTTTTGGGAGAATCTTTTACTAAATGGTAGTGAGTTTTTTAGTTTATTTAATCCGACGTAGATAATTTTAATTTATTTATCAACTTTATCTAATTTTTTAAATCGCATATTTAATATGTGGTTTTAAACTAATAACGATTTTGGATGACTTGTACAAATTAACAAAAATTTGAGATAATTTCAAAAATTTTATTAATTTAAATATATAATTTTGTTAAAAAATTATTTTTAGAATTATATTTTAAAAATTAAAATGAAAATTTACATATATTAAATTAAATCAAACTCAAATAAGTTGAGTTTGGTAAAAAAATTCTAATTAGAGGATTCATGGAGCATTGAAAACAGGCCATTAACTGAAAAAGGGGTCACTCTAAATTATTTTGACAGAACCGATTAATGGTAAACCCACCAATCATCTTAATTTAGGCCAGTGCTGTCACCTAATGAAATCAATGCCTAAGTCGGAACATAAAGGCTTGCATGGGATGTAAAATAGTAGTTTAATGATTATTAGTATAACACAGTAAGTTGAAATCATATACTGATTAGACACTTGAAATAATTAGAATAAATTATATCATTTGTTATCATTAGTTAATTTATAATTAGGACTAAATTTATTTAATTAAATAGCATT
This sequence comes from Nyssa sinensis, assembly GCA_008638375.1. NCBI lineage: Eukaryota > Viridiplantae > Streptophyta > Magnoliopsida > Cornales > Nyssaceae > Nyssa > Nyssa sinensis. The sequence goes on along the minus strand of CM018047.1, from coordinate 42,243,504 downwards.
ACTGAAAATAATTTCTAATGTTATTCTATCTTCCAACTCACATCATATATATGATATTTTAATTAGTAGATAATTTAAAATTAAAAATAAAATGATCAAGATTAATAAAAACTAAATATTTATACCATTTAATAATTAAAATATCTTATTTTATATATGTTCGAGTTATAATAATACTATCCTACTCAAAAAAATAAAAAAAAAATACCATTTTTCACATAGTTAGAACATTATAGCCCATGCCAAGTTGTGGGTACAGTCTCGAACTAAGCAGCATTGAAAAACTAAGATTCAAGAATACAATGTTACAAAAATTATAAAATACAACATCTCATCTCATCAATATACACCGGAAAGGGGATATGCATACAGTCTCCACCCAAATCTCTATCCAGGCATGAAATTTTCACCCAGAAACATGCCTAACACAGAAATTGCTATAAAAATCACCCACTAATCAATTATTCCCTGTGGCAGTGGGAAAAATATTATACCCCCAACAAACATGGTTCAATACTTGATTATAATTTGCAATTTGATCATTGCAGCCATATATACCTCAGTTTTCAAACCTATGGATTTTTTGTTTATTATTTTTCTTATTTTCTCGTCATACGTTTATAAAAAAAATTATGAAGTTAGTTTTTAGAGCATAATTGTGGTTTTTTTTAATGAGTATCTCTTGGTTGAATTACTTTAAAATAAATGATAGCCATTCTAAAGAAGTTCAATAGTTTTTTTTTTAATCAGTAAATAAGTTCAATAGCATTTGTAAATAGTATACATCACTCTAATTTGAAGGGAAACAAACTCTAGCAACTCCATGACAAAGCCATATCAAAACAACAACAAGACCACTTCCGGTAAGAAAGAGCCAAACAATAGACTTGAACAGATAAATTATTATGACCTATTAAAACATGGCTGAATTGGTAGAAAAAAAAAATAAATGTAATAGTTTTTTGATTTTCAAAACAATGTTATTGTTGTATGAAAAATGAGTCAAAGGATTATTTTTCTAGCTTGCAAAATCAATCGTTAGAAAACACTTATATACCAATATTATGGCTCCATTAATCATTTCAATAAAATCATAGAAATTGAAATGTTGTAGGTTTTATGTATATTTCTTCAAAATATTAAAATCATAGAAATTGTCACATTGCGTGACTGATTGATACAATAATAATTTATCGTGTTATGAGCTCTTGGCTAAAAACAAAAGGGTTATATTAATTTCCCCCTTAGTGCTCTCAATGTCTTCATGTCACACTTGACATCTTCAACATTACACCACTAAATTCCCGTCCCATTTCTTGGTGGTCAGTGACAGTACCATGACGAATCAATGGACAATCCCAATTTTTATTTTTATTTTTTGAGAGTTATTATAAGATATTTATTTTGGAAAGAATTTCTACACAATTATACAAAATTTAATATTAAAATAAAATATTCACATATTTTCAAGGTTGATATTTTTTATTCTTGCAAAAAATAGATATTGTATGTTATAAATCTAATGGTTGGATTGGACCTTTTTGCAGTGCTTGTCATGCACGTCAAATATCAGTACATATTATAAATTAGTGTTAGATTCACGAACTTACATTTTTATTAATTAAGTATTAAAAATATTAATTTAAATGTGATCCTGATGAGACAACTGTAAATCTTTGATTAACTTAATTTTTTTTTTAACTCAATAAGATTTAGATAACTTTTTTACATGCAATGATAAAATGTCGATAGATAAGTTTTAATTTTATCAAAGGTTTGAAATTGGTTATTTTCATACTCGGAGAGTAACCTTCACTAACTTATATCTGTTACTTATGTGTGTGTGTGTGTGTGTATATATATATATATATATTATTATAAATATATGAAGGTTTCATGGTTACCTACTTAATTTCTTATGTTTATTATTTTGTAAAAGAAATGGTTTAGTGAACATTATTTTTTCACTATATAGGGATTAGAGAAGGAGTTCCCTACTCCATTATAAAAGTAATACCTCGATGGATACATTAGTATGTGATATATGGAATATATGATAAATTATTTTTTTTAATTTTTTTTTATTAATTCAAAAAAATATATGAATTTTACTAATCTAATATTTGAAACATTTTGATATTATTTGTGTATTATTATACACAAATGACATTTGTAAAACACATATTAATAATGTTGTAATGTTTTAAACATTCTGTGTGAAATTAACATTCTCAAAAAATATTGTATGGTATGAAGCATTCACCCTCATCAACGGCACAAATTGTTATATATATGTAATTTTTTTTTAAATGCGAATATTATAATTGGCTCAAGTATAAAATCAATAAAGCAATGATTTTAAAAATAATTATTAATTGATCTCAAGAGTCAGATTTATAATCATGTCTGTAACAATATACGGTTTAATTACAAAAATATATATATATATATATTTTATGTCTTTATATGTTGATCTAAATTGAAAATATAAGACTAATAAAAGTTTAATTACCAAAAAAAAATTGTATTTTATATACATATGATCAAATCCAATCTAATCAGATAACAAACAAATTCATATTTAAATTAAAAATAGAATCTAATTCAATAATTTTTTTTAACAGACAAGATTAAAATTATTCAGAGATTCCATGTCTTTACACTCATAAATAGAACCATCAGGTCTTAATATATTTTCTAATAATATTGTATTATTTATCTTATGTTTTATTTTAAAAATTATATTATATTAACCTGAGTGTTATTCCGGTGATACATGTACTTACTTTTCACACAATTTTATATCTAAAAATAAAAAAATAAATTGTGTGTCTGCATCCAAAAAGTTTCCTTTCCCCTCACCCATTATCAAGATTTTTACTTTCAATTTTAGAGAAGCCAAATACACAGAATAAATAATAGAAGAAGGTAACAATCCGAAATTGTCAAATAAGGTTAACAATCCGAAATCCAAAAAAAAAATTTAGACAAGCCAAAGACACCGAATAAACATGCTAGAAGATTAACAACAGTGTTCAGATTTTAACATATTAAACAAACAAGCATGCATTCAGATATAAGGTTATAAAGATAATCATCCACTGGTACCCAAAAAAATAATAAAAGAAGGTAACAATCCGAAATCGTGAAACCAAATAAGGGAATCTAAATCCAAAGACAAGGCATACCTACTTGAGAGACAGCACAATTTTGATGTTTTCCCCCTTGTCAATCGATGTGTCCGATGCAAGAGATAGCCTCCAATGGATCAAAAGCAAAGAGACCGAGAGAGAGAGATAGTCGTCGATCAAAAACACAGAGCAAGAATGAGAGAGAGAGAGAGAGAGAGAGAGAAAAAACAGGGGGCGGCGCGAAGTTTTATAAGACTTATTAGCGACGCCCACGTGAGTGTCGCTAATAAGTCAATGTCCGTCGCTAATGCCCCAACGAAACGACATCGTTCCTCTTTCACCACTATTCGCGACGCTCGAATGAACGTCGCTAAAAGGTTTTGATTATTAGCAACGCACACAGGCGTCGCTAATACTTGAATGTGCGTCGCCAATAGGTTGCCGCCAACTTTTTTTGCGCAGGAACCAATTTTGTTGCCTTTTTTAGCGACGCACGCTTTGTGCGTCGCAAAAGGGCCCTTTTAGCGACGCTTTATGGGCGTCGCAAATACCGTGCGTCGCAAATACTCCAATTTTTTGTAGTGTCACTATTCGCAGTAAGCTCTTAAGTCTGAGAAGATAGTGAAATCAAGTTCTGAATAGTGATGACTTTGAGTTACCAATGAGTGAGGTCTTTTAGATCAACACCTCGGTATCTTGGGAAGTCATTATTTAGACTGTGGGAACATATATTCTCAAGATGGAATCTGCACTATATATTAGAGAGATGGATATCACCTTTGTGCTAATTCAATGGGTTAACCACTGAAATTCATATCCGATTTTTTCAGTAAATTGTTTATTGAAATGATGACCAATTGCAAGTGATTAATAATTATTGAATTAGGTTCTTAAAATAATTAGAAAATTAATTTGATAGTATAATATGGAACCCTGATTATTAGTATCCATATGAGGGCCAATTATAGAAGTATAGTGTATATCGGTTTACTCTATTCTACTAAGTTGGAGTGCGATTTTAATTATATAGTGGAGTTAATTGAAATTAATTAGTCGATTAAAATTAATTATGAGATAATTAAGATTTAATTGACTAATTGGAAGCTAACTTAGTGAGACCCACTAAATATGTTCTCTTGCCCTAATTAGGTTAAGTCCTATATATATGATATATAGGGAACCATTTATCACAAGTTTTTGTGCTAGATAAAAATAAAAGGCAGCTTACTCTCCTGCAATACGGTTTGCCTAAAGGGAAAAGAGAAGAAGACCTAGACGAAGAGAACGACTGCGTCCTACTTCAAGAACAAGGTACCTCTAACCCTCCTCCATCAAGATTATGTAATTTATTTAGTAATCTTATCAAAGTAAAGTTTTTAAAAATCGTTTCCACTGTATTTTTCCTACTAACATCTTTCCCCCCCGTCAATCGAGGTCATTTCTACGTTGAGTCATTCTATATACTCTCTTAGAGTTTCCCCTCTGAGTTGCTAATAGTTAGAAGCAATTCAGGACCATTCTTGATTCTTCTACTAGTAATGAATCGGCCAATGAACCTCCGGCTTAGTTTGTTAAATGAAATGATATAATTAGGTGGTAACCGGTGAAACAAATCTAGTACAGGTCCTTTTAGGCTAGTCACGAATGTTCTGTACATCACAGTATCAGTTCCTCCGTACAAGGCCATCACATGGTGGAAATGGGATAGATGATCTGCAAGATCAGTTTCTCCATCATACAATTCAAATTTTGGGAGGACAAATTTCCTCAGTCTTTCCTCTACCATAATAGCTGCAGTGAACGGGGTTTCAGGCATCCCAAATAGGGCATAGGATGTTGATCACCAAGGCCTGGAGGCAAGCTGAGATCGTGCAGGATGTTGTGATACATTTCCATTGGTAGTTGTCGGGGCGACATTTGTAGACCAGGGTTTACTGGCAAAATGGGAGGTGTAAAATGAGGCATTTGAGGTGGGGGCATGGGATCCTCAAGTAGTGGTGCCTGAGAAGGCATTGGAAAAGCCGCAAAGTTGTTTGGAAGTAGCACCTGTCGAGGCGTTGAAAGAATTATGGGATCTTCTAAAGGTGGCACTAGAGGAGGTACTGGAATTTGTGGGGCGTTTCCCTATTGATTCTAGACCAGTTGAGCTACTGTCTGTGTTAGGACCTCTATTTGTTGAGTATGTGCTTCTATCCTAGGATCCCAACTTGCCCTTGCTGGATTTGAACGGTTTGGTCGAGGATTGGGAGCTCGAGATGCTGGACGTAGGCCCTAAGGATGGGGTCTCGGTGGCATTTTTGTTGGAGTGCTAGGGAAACACAATTATTTCGTTTCTTACTAACGGTGCCAAACTATAGTCATAAAGTTGTAATAGGCTTGAACTCTTGAATTCTTGTGTCCTCATAAATCCTGTGAAACCAAAGGAAATGTAGTCACTGGCATAGTCCGGTGAATTATCGTCTGGCGATTAAATTAAAACGATGAATAAACTGTTTTTCAAGTGGATCCAGACAGATTCTTCGTACCTTTCTTCCTTCTTTTTTTTATAGAGGTTTCTTTCGATAATTGTGATGATCTCGTAATTCTATGAATCCTAGATTTCTCAGGATTGTTTTAACTGGATTTTCTCTTATCTAAATCTGGGATTTCATTCTATAGCATATGACTATCAGATTCTAGTCTAGTTACCCATTTGTTTGGTCAACTCTGAATTCGAGGACATCATTTATCATATTTTTAGTCATATCAAGTCTCAAAAAAATATATTATTCAAAATTAAAGAATATTTCAAATTTGACAATGGTAGGTCGATGGTGGGTATGCAGTAGTCTTGTCTGTAAAAGTTAGAATAATTATGGTCGAACAACTGAGTGTCCATCTATTGCCACTTCTTATGAATATGGTAAACAGTAAACTAACTCGAAGTTGCAATTCTTAAGAATCAAACATCAATGAACATTTTTTTACTATTAAAAATGGAAAAAAAAAAAAAACAAACAAACAAAAGAAAATCACAATTTCATTTTAATTTATGGATTATATAGAGTCAGTTAAATTAAGAATTAATTCATAAAAAATTTCTCAAAATAAGTCCCAGCAAATTAAAATCTAAGAGTAAATATTATAAATTCAGACTACTTAAAATTTTAAATTGTGTAAGTTTAAATAAAAAAAATGTTCATATGGCCTTGTAATATTTTTTTAATAAATAAATTACCCTTAAAATAAATATATGGGCACAATCTCACTTTTCCCAATTTTTTAAGTGCTCCGCTTGTAGTCTGAAATCAAGTTCGCCTATCAATCTCAGAGATCACTCTGACAGATGTTCCCAATTGATCAACACATGCCGAAAGGTCCCTTGAAAATACCATCCTGTAATTCTTCCTGAAGAGAGAGAGATTTATTGGGATTGCAATGGTGGAAAAGTGAGGAATTGCGTGCAGATGGATGGGACGAAGAAGCTACATGTGTCATTTTTTTACTTTTTTTCTTTTGTCACTATTCCTGGTTTCTGGTAGATGTAATTTGTTTTTCTTCTTTTGTCACTTTTATATTTCTTGTTTATCTTTCTATTTGTTTATTCTATATTCACTTTGCTGACAATCGGTGCAGATCTTTGTCAGTTTCTCATCTCATGCTAATAATGTAAACGTCTCTTTTGGAAATTGGAAACTGTATAGATTATTGGCCATCAAAATTCTGGCAAAATGATCTGTTTTAATGGAAGAAATGATCCATGTCTCTTTTGACGTTGGGCATTTACATGTGTATTTGTATTTGTTCTTGTTAATACAATTATATTTTTACAAAATATAATTTTTGTTTGTTTAAACTGTTTAAAGTGGTGTTGTTGGTTGAATTTATTATTAGAGAGTGCACATGCGTATGATTTATTGACTTTTTATACTTAGAGGAATATTTCTATCAACAAAATATTTGAGAGTTTTTTGAATTAAAATATATTAAATTGGATCTTATGTTAATTAAGTATTTTATAAGAAACTTATTACCTAATTCTATTAAATTAATTTATTAAAAAAATAAAAATACAAATAGAAAAGAATAATCAGAGTTTTAGAGAGATACCCGTTGCCATTTTTTTTGAGAGAGATACTTTTAAATTGAGAAAGGGTTTTCAAATTATAATTTAACACACACAATGGAAACCTTCAATTATAATTCCAGATTACTTGTGTTATGAACATTTTCGGAAACATTGAATTCACAAAGTCACAATATGATTTGAACGTTTCAAATTCTCATAAAAGAATTTTTTTTCTTTGTGCGTGTGCATTTTACTATAGATCTTATTCATTTTAAATGCAAAACAGGGCGTTGAATAATATTGATTTGATTCTTGTTCTGTAGATGAGCATTGGAAGGAAGTGGAAGGAGATCATTGATGTTACTGATAAGATAATTTACAACTTCCATGTAAATCTCAAATTTGTTGTAACATCTGATTTTGATCACATAGAATCACCCTTTATTTCTCACTGCTTTGTTTATTGCAGGATGATTCAAGAAGAGATAGATCAGCAAAAAGTCGATACAATGTGTGAACGCCCTCGATCATTTCATTGAGCAGGATACCCAACTGTGACAAATACTTGAGATCTGCAATACTTTCGTTTGTGTGTGTGCGGGCGGGCGTGCACAATTATAATTCGAAAAAGATTATCTAGAATTGTGTAAGGCAGAATTATAAGAATTACTAGATAAAAAATTAATTCAAAAAAGTTCATCTCCATGGAGCTGCACAGCGTTCTATGTTAACAAAAATACTGAAAAAGAACGTGGCAAACCAAGGTTGGTCATAAATTATAAGCCACTTAATGATTGCTTAAAATGAATTAGATATCCAATTCCTAATAAAAAGGATTTATTGGATAGATTACACTCAGCCACAATATTCTCTAAATTTGATCTTAAATCAGGATATTGGTAAATTCAGATTTCTGAAGAGGACAAATACAAAACAGCTTTTACTGTACCATTTGGCCATTATGAATGGAATGTGATGCCATTTGGTCTGAAGAATGCCCCTTTAGAATTTCAAAATATCATGAATGAAATATTCATTCCTTATTCTAATTTCTCTATTGTTTATATAGATGATATACTCATCTTTTCTTTCTCAATAGACCGACATTTTAAACATCTTAATATATTTAAAGATGTCATCAGAAAAAATGGTTTGGTTATTTCTGCTCCTAAAATAAAATTATTTCCAACCAATATTCGATTTTTAATCAATTATTCTATAATTAAGAAGGAAATTCTTTCTATTGTCAAATGTATTCTTAAATTTCAAGATGATTTACTTAATCAACAATTTTTATTAAGGATTGATTGTAGTGCTGCCAAGCAGGTCCTTAAAAAAGATGTCAAAAATTTATCTTCGCGACAAATATTTGCCGGCTGGCAAGCGGAATTATCTGCTTTTGATTTTAATATTGAATATATTAGAGAAGATAATAATTCTCTCCCTGACTTCTTAACTCGTGAATTTTTGCAGGGTAATGAGCCGGCCATCTAATAGAGGCAAGGCAACATCAAGCAGAGGAATAATCTCTGACCCTGTAGAATGGCCATCTATCCAGAATTTACAAGACCTAATCAAAAGCTTCTCATTAGGATCTTCTGTCACAATTCCAAATTCGACTCACGCGGATCGAGGGTTCGTGATCGGCCACCAAGGCCTTTTTCCAATGATCACAATTTCCATTCCTCATTTCCATTAATCAAACGTAACAGAATAAATTTCTTTTTCTATTGCGGAAGCGTCAATCAATACTCAAGTCAACATCCGTCATCTATTTATACATGCCATAGTACCTACAAAAAAGTACATGATGTAATTTTCAAAGCCTGCCGATGTCATATTCGATATACAGTCCAAATTACCAAAAGCAACTACATCATGACTAGCAAATCCTAATACAAAAAGTTCATAGCTTTACAAGCTATCGACTATCCTGATAGATCCTGCTATTTCTTTGTCGATATCGTTACCTGAAATATATTGGATAAAAATCCTATGAGCTCAACAGCTCATGAGTATCCCAGCTCGTGAGCATTCCATAACATACCAAGGGTTTCAAAACTACTATATAATTCAATACTGAAATGTCAATGATCAGATATCATATGTTATCTTAATTTATAATAAGCAAGATAATGGTATCAAATTCACTTCCAATAGATTTCAATTCAAAGATCGTAAATCGATAATCAATAACATAGTTCAATAAATCAAAGTCACAGTTCAATATCATGGTTCAATAAATCATAGTTCAATAACATAGTTCGACAAACTATAGTTCGATAATCATAGTTCGATAGTCATAGTTCGATAATTCATAGTTCGATAATTCAAAATCATGGTTCAATAAATCATATTCAATATTCATATTCAGAATCATATATTCCACTTCTATGGCCAGCAAATTAGAACCTCGCTGACTGAGATCGATGGGCTAGCTAGTTCGATATGTCGTATCAACACCGACTCACCATAATATACCCTGAGGGAGGGTTCGATATATCACAACCTATTCGATAGTGACCAATCATAGAAGAGTGTTTCTATTCAAAGTATCAAAATCATATCCCAATCGTATCCAAAATCAATAATTATCAATAGCAGTTCAACTACTCCAAATCCAGGTTCTTTGTTTGATATTCAGTTCAAACAGTTCAAACATTTGTAAGAATATCATAAAACATTTAAGTATCTTACGAACACATTTTCTTAAGTCAAAGAAGACAAAACAGTTGTCAATAGATTATTCAAAACGTATACGGTATAGCTGTTAAACAAAGGCTATAAGGAACGATATCATATATCGATACATCATAAAAGAGTTCAATATTTATATCTATACTAAAAATGTCTACCTCAATATGGTATGAAACACTCACCTGAATTCCAAGGTTTAACTCCAAAAATCCTTCCTTTGAAGTTCCCTAAAATCACATTTCAAAGTCTAGTTATATTCCATAATATCACTTTAATTATTATTAAATCTTTTTCCTATTTTAGTTACCTTTTTTTTTTGGGTAGCTTCTTTGAGTCTTAAAGTTTGATTCTATTACCTTATATTTTTACGAGTCATATTTTTCTGTACCTTATTTCATAATACGGACCTCACCATCGAGTCCGGAACGTCGAAGAAAGTCAATTTAGACTCTCTCGAACTTCCATTTGGTTTTAGGGGCACTAAGGGCAATTTGGTAATTTATACTTTAACGTTTCTTATTTTTTTGGAGTCCCGTCTTGTGAAATGGACCCTGCCATTGGGTCCAGAACGTCCAAAATAGTCAAGGTACACTAGTTTTTTACTTTATTTGGACTTCGTTTGACTAATTTTTCGCTTAGGGGTGTTTTGACAATTTTCTAAATTTAAAAACGGTTTTAAATTAATTTTTATTTAATTTTCTGGGCAATTTGTTATTATCCGAAAGTTGGGGCAGCCAAAGTGGAAATTTCGGAAACTATTAAGTGAACCATTCGGTTCAGTCCCAATCCAATTGGGCCGGTCCGGTTCGGTCAAAAACCAAGGGGTTCAATTCGGTTATTGCGTCAGCATGACGTCATGCTGACGTCATGACATATTAATTGAAACAGCGCCGTCTCACTTATTCAAATCCATTTAATACGGTTGGGCTAACCCAAACCCGGATCCAAACCCGACCCAGTCCCGTTTAGACCCGATCGTGCCCCCGATATTCCAGTCGTCTTCTCCGGTGGGAATTCCGGCCATAGTCGCCGGAGCAGTAAACCCAAGCCACTATTTTCACTGTTTCACGTCTATTTTTACTGCTTCTTGAATCTTTTCACACCAAATCAATCCCCCAATTTTAAGCTTTCATTTGGACCGTTTTAAACTTAAGGAAACTATGGTTTTCGTCATCTCTTTTCCCAGTTTTCCGGCGTTGCACCGATGACTGGATAATTGGCCATAGAATGGCCATTTCTTGACCATTTAAATTGATTCAAATTGCGTTGGGTTCCTGGAAGTGTTTCCTAGTTGTTTCTAATTATAGAATGAAGATTAACTTAGCGTACAAACATCCACCATGTTTAACTGTGTGTAGCAGTATAGGTTTTTTCTTGATTTTTCTTTAGGTTTCGATATCTACTCATTCAGAATTGAATCTATAGCAGTATGGAGTAAAATTAAGGAAATCAAGACGTAGTGGGTTACCTGCTTACTCGATTCGGCTTTCCAAATTTCCCAAAATCAGTTTTCTTTCTCTCTCTAAATTCTGCTTCTCTCTCTCTACACTTCAGTTCTGTCACTCTTTTCCCTCTTATCTTCCTTCTTAGTTCCCTCCTTCACCGTCTTCATGGTCGATGGCCTTTGGCCACTTGGTCACATGAGAAGCTTACACACGCACACTTGCACACATGGCTGTTGCATGCAGCCACTCACAAAAACTTCACATGCATTCTTACACCTGGTATCCAACATGCACTCCATTACATTGCACTTCATTACACGTGCACACTCTATTGCTATTACTTCCTACTGATTCTTTTTATTCCTTTGCTTTCTATATATATAATATATATATCTATTGATACGTATATGGCAGCCACATAAATATATTTTTATTTTAATTATTTTCTTATCATAATATTATTATTATTTTATTATTTCAGTTTCGGAATCAAATTGTTTTGTTCATTCCTCGATTTACGTGTATTATTGGACAACCGACTATCGCACGTCTATTTTTAAATTTATCCATGGCCTATGATCGTCGTCGACAAATTTTCGGGTAATTTTATATTTTGATTTAATTTCCAACTTGACTCTCGTCATATTTCAGCTCATAGTTCAGGTTACATTTTATGGCTCGGCTCTACTGGGTCGGGTACCGGTTAACTCGGGTTGGTCCCACCTAACTCGGCTCGGGGTATTACATTTTCAGCATCTAATAAAGATGCTAAAAAGTCTAATAAAGACGCCCTTCAATCTGAAGGTCCCCTTTTCATAGAAAAACAAGTAATAGAACCTGCTATTACCCTTGAACTTGAGGACCATCAATGGAAACAGGATCCCTGGTATTTGAAAGATAGATATCTTGATAAACAAGGATATCCTGCTCTGAATAATAAATATCGTTATCTTTAAGAAGTCATTCTTAAAAAAACTGGCTCTGTGGAAATACACCACTATCATCTAGAAAATAATAAAAAATCAAAAAATCCAATTGTTTATAGCAAATTTCATATTCTTAAAATTCTAAGACCAAATGAATGGGGTTTGGATCCTAATAGATCAAGGCAATTAACCTTAAAAGGAATATCTCATAATTTTAATTATTGGGATTATCATTATGTTTGGGAATATACATTTTATTATCAAAACCCTAAGAAAAAGCATACTTGGATTTTTCATCTTAATAAAAAGATATTAGAGCAAATATTTTTCAATGGTGGGATAAATTTGGTCCTTCCCTGGATATTCTTCCAGAATCATTAAAGGTAAAATATTTACCATGGCTACAATTTCATCCTAAATTAAAGGAAATCCAGTAATACGCTGGCTAGGCATCATTCTATTATTTTGCAGAATTCAGCATCTCATGGATCTGGCGATGGGATATTATTTTTCTTGATGATAGTCTGAACATTCCAATTTTAGCTCGGACTTTCCATACCAGATGGTGGCAAGCTTATCCTCAAGAGGATAAAGTCAAAGAAATTCAGCTACGTATTAAGGAGTATGCTAATGCTTCCAAAAGGCTAGTAATAAAACCAATCATTACTCCTATCAATCCATTTGATGCCCTCAAGGCTATGATTCGCCAAGAATACCCCATGATTGGAGAAAAAGAATTAATGATCAAATGTATGGAGGCCATGAAAGATCAATTCTTCTCCACCTTTCCTTCTACAGACATCTCAGATGATGTGTCCTGACCTCTAATCATAGTGGAGATAATCAAAATCAATTTACATGCTTAGCTGGAGAATCACAGGATCCAGCTGAAGACACACCAACTTTCGATAATATCTGGGACGCCATGATCCATTTGGCATCTAATCAGCCAACCCAACTAGAATCTTCAAAATCTGCCAAAGGAAAAGAAAGCAAATAAGCACAAACAACTTTTTCATTAAATCTAATATGGACATCTCATGCTTCAGCACGTGGAGCAATAATTCACAGAGCAATAATACCGATAATCCCCAGTCAACCGGTAGTCTGTAATAGGACAGACATTGTCTTTATAAAGGGCAGTCCTCACCCTTGTTGAGGCAGGTCGAATTCCCCTTCTCTCTCCCTCTCTATCTTCCATCTTATCTTCTCCTTATTTCTTATACCTTGTGTGTTTCTTTATCAAGGTATTTTAATAAGAAGTTTTGTATTTAATATTCTGTATCTTGCATTGCTGTCCTATTTTCCTGCGAAAGTATTGGTATCAGAGCCAGTTTCTTTAAGAATGGTTTCTTGAAGATAACAATATTTATTATCCAGAGTAGGATATCCTTATTTATCAAGATATCTATCTTTCAAATATTAGGGATCCTGTTTCCATTGATGGTCCTCAGGTTCGAGGGTAATAACAAGTTCTATTACCTATTTTCCTGTGAAAGTATTGGTATCAAAGCCAATATGTTGGCTTAAATTGCTATGAATGTAATTATATGTAAACTATGTGCATTTTCTTATGCCTCTAGCTTATATAATATTATTATAATTTTCATGACTTATGTTAGAAACATATGCTCTGTGGTTGCCACCCAATGGATCCTCTACATCAGAAACTTTTAACTATGATTATCTAGTTATAATCCTTTAATGGGACGTCCAAAAGTCGCGTATGGTTTGAACCCATTGGCCCGGGATATGAGGCAAGGAACTTCTTCTTTGTATAATGTTTATAAGCAAAATAATTACAAAGAGGCAGAGAGTGAGAGATCGGCGAGAGGGAGAGAGAGGTGTGAGGTTTTGAGACATGAGAGATCGAGGCACGCGGTTTTTCAGATATCATAAGAGATGATTTTCGACTAATATTTACGTCAAAAATAATATAATGATCTAAAATGACATCGTGTATTTATTTTCGACATCAAATACCATCTGTACTATACTTAATTCCGACTAAACTAATGGGCGAAAATAGTGTACATCAAATTAAGTTATTTTCGACATCAGATAACATGGGTAATTTACTTAATGCCAATTTAAATAATGGTCGGAAATAATCTTCATCAAATTTAGTTATTGCCAACTCGAAAACATGATCGGTTACATTACCGACGTGGTTTAGAGTCGATAGTATTAAACTATTACCGACAACACATATTTTAGTCGGTAATAGTTAATTATTTCCGATGACTTATAAGGTCAGAAAAGATCCCGTCGGCTTTCTCCTACCTTGTATTTTCATATATTCAATCCTACAATTAGAGATGTAAGTGAAAATATTAAACGCTTTGAACTCGAAAGAATCACGAGTAATAAAAATATAGTTAGTGTCCATTTCAAAAGAAGAAATAGAGAAAATATGGGATTTTCTAAATTAAGAATAATTAAATGTAAATTGAAATAGATATATATAGAACCACTGTTAGAAAGAAATGAAGAAAAGTATGTATTTAGTGTCCGTTTGGTATTTCTAAACTTGACGGAGAATTGATTCAAAATTAATTAATTAACAGAAACTAATAGAGAATTAATTAATATAGAGTTAGTTTGGTGTTTGGATTAATATATATCTTAAAACTGATTACAATGACAAAAGTGATTAATTAGATGTTTGGTAAAAATTGTTCAGAAGTAATTTTTAATTACGAAATGTCTTATTTGTCCTTTAATTATATTAAAGATGATTTTTTTTTTTTTTGTGATTGGCTACACGTGTTCGAACTAAAATTTTAAAATAAATATTAATGAATTAATAAATTATACAACTAATTTAATACAAAATAATGTTAAATACAAATGAAATAAATTAAAATATTTTATAAATGATATAATTAAGAAAACTTAATTTTACCATATTCTATTTATATAGTTAATGCAATTGTGATTTAGTTTTTGTTCCGTATGTTTTCATAATGATATAAATATTATATATAGATAGACATACTATAAACAATAAAAATTTATATAATAAAATAATTATAATATGATTAAAGTGTTTTTCGTGTGCATTCACATGTTAATTTTAATTTTTGTTATAATAGAATAAAAATGGGTTTTTTTACCATGAACAATTGATTCTTTTATTTCAAAAGTATTATACTGATCCATAACATATATTTGTAATTATTTTAAACTACAGGTTTAGTTTGTTTAAATTAGATCTTAGTACAGAAACGAAGTTCTGAGAAGCTATATTTTTTTAGCATAAGACAATTTTTCGTTTTAATAAAAAATTACATCTTGCAACCGATCATTTAAATTTATCCAAACAATTTAATAATGTAACTTAATCTAAAATCACGTTGATAAATCATGAATTTAAACTTCAAACGAACTCTTAATTAGAGATAAATTTTAATAAAAATAGACAAGCAATAAAAAGATAAAGAATATTTTTTTATTAATCGTGTAACAAAGTGTGTATATAAATTTATGGATAAATGTTTTAATTATTAACACACTATCGTGATGTAGTATTTTAGAAATTAAAGGAGAATGAAAATGCTATATGGGGGACTAAAAGTTTAAAGGTAAACACAATTTTTGGCTTTATATTATGTGTTTTAAATTTTATATATTAAATTATGTAATATTAAGTTATTGATGGTACATTAAAAATATTATTAAATATTATAGTAATGATTTATTATTACATAATTTAAGATACAAAAGTTTGCACAAAAGTTTATATACATACTAAAAAATTGACATTCACTAAAAGCGTGTCACGTGCTCGAGAAAAAAAATAAGGAAAGTTCGCAGAAAGATAGAAAAAGAAATAAAAAATGAGAGAAAATAATAAAAATTAAAGTTTTTAAATTGTGAAGTGATATGATGCATGACACGTGTAAGAAATATATAGGTTGACAGCTTTCTTTCCACTACCGATATGTCAGATCTTAAAAGAAATTTTGTCATAAATTTAACAATAATAGTTAAAAGCAACAATTACAGTATCCCAAAATTGGAGATACTGTTCGGTTAAAAGCAATAATTACAGTATCCCAAAATTAGAGATACTGTTCGGTATTGAAAGCATTGTTAATATTCTGTCAGAATATATTAAAAACATATTTTTAAAAATTTTAAAATACAGACCCTTCCGTACTGAGTTGTTCGGTATTGAAAGCATTGTTAATATCCTGTCAGAATATATTAAAAAAATATCTTTAAAAATCTCAAAATACAGACCCTGCCGTACTGAGTTGTTCGGTATTAAAAGCATTGTTAATATCCTGTCAGAATATATTAAAAAGATATTTTTAAAATTTTCAAAATACAGACCCTTCCGTACTGAGTTGTACGGTATTGAAAGCATTGTTAATATCCTGTCAGAATATATTAAAAAAATATCTTTAAAAATCTCAAAATACAGACCCTGCCGTACTGAGTTGTTCGGTATTGAAAGCATTGTTAATATCCTGTCAGAATATATTAAAAAGATATTTTTAAAAATTTCAAAATACAGACCCTTCCGTACTGAGTTGTACGGTATTGAAAGCATTGTTAATATCCTGTCAGAATATATTAAAAACATATTTTTAAAAATCTCACAATACAGACCCTTCCGTACTGAGTTGTTCGGTATTGAAAGTATTGTTAATATCCTGTCAGAATATATTAAAAACATATTTTTAAAAATCTCAAAATACAGACCCTGACGTACTGAGTTGTTCAGTATTGAAAGCATTGTTAATATCCTGTCAGAATATATTAAAAACATATTTTTAAAAATCTCACAATACAGACCCTTCCGTACTGAGTTGTTCGGTATTGAAAGTATTGTTAATATCCTGTCAGAATATATTAAAAACATATTTTTAAAAATCTCAAAATACAGACCCTTCCGTATTGAAAGTATTGTTAATATCCTGTCAGAATATATTAAAAACATATTTTTAAAAATCTCAAAATACAGACCCTTCCGTACTGAGTTGTTCGGTATTGAAAGCATTGTTAATATTCTGTCAGAATTTATTAAAAACATATCTTTAAAAATCTCAAAATACAGACCCTGCCGTACTGAGTTGTTCGGTATTGAAAGCATTGTTAATATCCTGTCAGAATATATTAAAAACATATTTTTAAAAATCTCAAAATACAGACCCTACCGTACTGAGTTGTTCGGTATTGAAAGCATTGTTAATATCCTGTCACAATATATTAAAAACATATTTTTAAAAATCTCAAAATACAGACCCTTCCGTACTGAGTTGTTCGGTATTGAAAGTATTGTTAATATCCTGTCAGAATATATTAAAAACATATTTTTAAAAATCTCAAAATACAGACCCTTCCGTACTGAGTTGTTCGGTATTGAAAGCATTGTTAATATCCTGTCACAATATATTAAAAACATATTTTTAAAAATCTCAAAATACAGACCCTTCCGTACTGAGTTGTTCGGTATTGAAAGCATTGTTAATATTCTGTCAGAATTTATTAAAAACATATCTTTAAAAATTTCAGAATACACCGTACTGAGTTGTTCGGTATTGAAAGCATTGTTAATATTCTGTCAGAATATATTAAAAACATATTTTTAAAAATCTCACAATACAGACCTTCCGTACTGAATTGGCCTTTGACAAACGTGGCTACAGTCGGTTTTAAAAAGAGCCCCAACCACGCCATTTTTTTTGGGATTATCACTGTAAAATGGAAAACAGTGAGACAATCTTTCCTCCGGTAATTAAAAAGGCACTAAAAATAGTGAAAAATCACGAAATTTTCGTTTGGAAAAAGGCAATAGGAACAGTGAGACAATCTTTCCTCTGGTGCACCTAAATCAATCACGCGACATCCAACTCTCAGCATCTCACTTTTTGCCTCTCTTTCTCTCTCTCTTTATGTAACTCTATTATACGCAGGAGGTGATTCTGTCTGCTGCTCTTTTTTTATACTTACAAAACTTTTTTATCAAAAAAATGTTTACGCATTAAATTAATATGACTGTGTGATATTAATTATACATTATATCATCAATATATAAATAATTTTTAATAAAATTTTAAAATATGTATAACATTACTCTTCTTAATATTAGTTCGGCAGTGGGTTTCTCAGATATCACGTGAAGACTTAGAAATAAAGATAAAAAACAGAAATCCTCCGTACTGAAACTGACAGATGACAGAGAGCACTGTATCTCACCCTCTTCTCTCACTTGCGTTAAAATCTCTTTCTCACTCTTAGCAAATCTTAGCAAATCTCTTTCAGATCTGGCTTTCTCTCAGAAATTTCACTCACGCACTCTGCATCTTACTCTGTCTTTCTCACTCTCTCAGTCTCTGCAAATCTCTCTTTCTCTCAGTCTCTCCAAATCTCTCTTGATGAGGCTTCTCTAGATCTCATTTTCTCTCTTAGAAAATCTACAACTGAAAATGGTCGCCCTCTTACAGACATAACTGGACGACTCTCTCAGGCGACGCCTTCTCTCACTCACGCGACACCTTCTCTCACTCTTCTTACAAATTGAATGACGAAATTATTATTAATAATTTAGATTATAAAAATTAAATTATATTCAAATATGTTTTTACTTTTTTTTAATCTTTAAAAATATGAAATTAAATTTTAATAGAAATTTAAATTTAAATATTATTATATCTAAACGTATTTTCACAATTTTGTTCTCAAAAATTTAAATTTGAATATTCTTATATCCGAATGCATTTTTATAATTTTTAACTTAAAAATTAAATTTTGATAGCATAACTAAACACATTTTTACAGTTTTTAACTTAGAAACTGAATTTTGATTAGCATAACCAAACGCATTTTTTCAGTTTTTAAAAATTAATTACAAAAGGTTGAAACATATTTCAGAAATATTTTTCAGAAAATCATACCTGAATCACAATCCAAACGCAGCCTAAGAATTTGTTCTTATCCAATCACAATTATGATGTGTTAAATATGTAATATAAATATTAAATAATTATTAATTTTAATAAATAAATTTAAAAAATTCAGGAAGCTTATGGTTTAGATATGTATTTAAATAAAAGAGAATTTGTTGCATAAAATTTAAAGTTAAATACTATTTTAAATATAATGTATGAACAAAGTCAATAATACAATGATTACATTGAAAATATGTTTTGTCGAAATCAAATTAATCAATTACAATTATGGATCTCGTGATCCTAACAAGAGTCAAATTTTTAGAGAGACATTATATATGATTTTACAAAAAAATAATTTTAGAGAAATTTTTAAAGAGATTAATTAAAGAAATACTTTTTGATATACCATAAAAAGACAGGCCAATCAACACTTGACACGTATGACCACAGTCCGATTTATGTTCGGCTAGCATGATTCTCACTCAGCCAATGACTAAAAGCTCAAGCATCCAGATCATCACATAAGGTCGGAAGTGACCAAACAAATATATCCAGAACTGACCACAGGGTCCAGACCAGAGCTTCAGATCTCGTCACCGCCTTAGCGGATTCTGAGCAGAGAATAAGGAAGCAGCCTCCAATACGGAAACTACTATTTATGATTATCTCCATCTACGACTCAATGCTCCACAAGGTAACTGCAATCTCCGATGATCATATCCCTATATTTGTGGCGTCAAATCCTAATCAACTGAGGAAAGCTTCGGCCTATATATTAAACCCTAAAGGTACGCTTTTACTGTCATGCTCATTCTTTGGCTTTCAATACAGTCTTTCAATTCCTTTACTTACTTAAGCATCGGAGCGGCTACCGCCGGAGCCAATCCGGTGGTCCTCTGATCATCTCTCTGAGTGTTCTGCAGGTCACGGAGTCCTCACGTGTTACGAGTCAAAAAGTGCAGCATCACTTTTATAATTTTTAAGATTGAATTTTCAGTACATATCCAATAGCCTATGATTTAGTTTATCCAATTTATTGTGATTAACTCTAAATCTTATTATTATTTTTATTGTATTTTTCAGATTTATTCGATACATGTGATTTGCTCCAATTTTTATATATTATTTTTTCTAATTTTTTTTCCCAATGATTAAATTCAAATTCTTTTTTTCTTTTGTTTTTTTTCATATGTATATTTGTTTTTGTATTTATGTAAATTATGTTCAAGTAAAAAAAATTCGGAGAATCTAGAGAAGAGAAATGTCTTCTATATGTTTAAGGGTGAATTCGTAATTTTATGTTATAAAGTAAGGGTCCGTCCAAATGTTATTTCTTCCGGCATGATACCATTTTAGGGATGAAAACAAGAATTAATGTGCTGATGTCATGGACAGTAGTTCTGTCATAGAGGGATCTTAACCATAGAGGTATAACTGTTACACAATTTTTTATAATAGGGAATGATAATGTAATTTTAAAAATTTTAAAAATTTTTTTTGTAATTGTTAAATATTACAAAAAAAAAAAAAAAAAAAGTTAATGTAATTTTATAAATAATTAAAAAAGTCTAATTAAAAACTTAAATAAATGTGATTGGCCAAAGAGATTTCGAGCCAAGATAATGTTTTTACTTGATTTTCGTGTATTGTTTCTTTCAATGAGTAGTGAGTTACTAATTTTACTCCTTTTTGTCAACTGTGAATTCGGGTTTTGTATGTACTAATTTGGTAAGTTTGGAATGGGGTTTTGTAATCATATTGTGATTTTCTCGACAAAAAAAAAAAAATTCTTTTATGAGAATTTGGAACATTCAAATCATATTGTGATTTTGTGAATTCAATGTTTTCGAAGGGAATTATAATTTAAGGTTCCATTGTGTGTTAAATTATAATTTGAAAACCCTTTATCAATCTAAAAGTATCTCTCTCAAAAAACATAGCAATGGGTATCTCTCTAAAATTTCGATTATTCTTTTCTATTTGTATTTTTATTTTTTTAATAAATTAATTTAATAGAATTAGGTAATAGGTTTCCAATAAAATGCTTAATTAACACAAGATAATTCAATATGTTTTACTCCAAAAAGTCCCCAAATATTTTATTGATAGAAATACTCCTCTAGTATAAAAAGTCATTAGATCATACGCATGTACTAAAAAAATTCATGCATGAGACATAAGTTGCTTTCGTTGTTATCACGTCATCACTCTTTTTTTCTATAAATTTTAAAATTAAACAACTTGCGATATAAAAAAAATTCATAAAAATTATATATTTGAACTTTGAAAATCGAGATATATCATATAAGATCCAAATTCTATCAAAAATAGCATTTTTTTTAATAGAGAAATTTTGTACAGCACAACACTGTTTGAAAATTTTCTGTTGAAAAATTCTGTCCTAAAATTCTCTGTTAAAACATTCTCTACCTGAAAAAAAATTATGAGATTTTCTTGAAGATCTTAATAAACAGTTTTTGATGTGTAAATATTTAGGCATACCGTAAACATAGCAACACACTCTAAATGCAAGAGGTTAACCAAATTTGAAACTGTTGAAAAAAAAAATGGAGCCTCCAAACCCGGTTGTGCACTGCAATATTTACCAACAATCACAGAAGTCCAAGAAACAATTGTTCTCACACTCATGTTTCTAAACAAGAACAAATACAAATACACAGGTCAATGCCCAACGTCAAAAGAACATATGGATCATTTCTTCAATTAAACAGATCATTTTGCCAGAATTTTGATGGCCAATAATCTATACAGTCTCCAATTTCCAAAAGAGACGTTTATATTATTAGGATGAGATGAGAAACTGACAAAGACCTGCACCGATAGTCAGCAAAGTGAATAGAGAAGAAAAAAATAGAAAGATAAACAAGAAATATAAAAGTGTAAGAATAAAAAATTACATCTACCAGAAACCAAGAATAGTGACAAAAGAAAAAAAGTGAAAAAATGACACATGTAGCTTCTTCTTCCCATCCATCTGCACGCAATTCCTCACTTTTCCACCATTGCTATCCCAATCAATCCATCTCTCTTCAGGAAGAATTACAAGGGACCTTTGGGCATGTGTTGATCAATTGGGAACATCCGTCAGAGTGATAGGCGAACTTGATTTCAGACTACAAGCGGAGCACTTAAAAAAGTGGGAAAAGTGAGATTGTGCACGTATATTTATTTTAAGGGTAATTTATTTATTAAAAAAAATATTACAAGGCCATATGAACGTTTTTTTATTTAACTTACACAATTTAAAATTTTAAGTAGTCTGAACCTATAATATTTACCCTTAGATCTTAATTTGCTGGACTTATTTTGAGAAGTTTTTTATTAATTAATTCTTAAATTAACTGACTCTATTTAATCCATAAATTAAAATGAAATTGTGATTTTCTTTTGCTTGTTTTTTTTTTCATTTTTTATAATAAAAAAATGTTCACTGATGTTTGATTCATAAGAAGTGGCAATATATGGACGCTCAGTTGTTCGACCATAATTATTCTAACTTTTAAGGACAAGACCACTACATACCCACCATCGACCTAATCATTGTCAAATTTGAAATATTCTTTAATTTTGAATAATATAATTTTTTTGGGACTTGATATTACTAAAAGTACCGAAGTAATCGATAAATGATGTGCTCGTATGATATTCTGGACATAGGAAGGTATATCTAGAGTTGACCAAACAAATGGGTAGGTAGACCAAAATATGATAGTCATATAATATAGAATCAAATCCCAGATTTAGATAAGAGAAAATACAGTTAAAACAATCCCGAGAAATCTGGGATTTATAGAATCACGAGATCTGTAAAACTAGTCTCCATACACGGGACTGCTACCTCACATCCGGGGTAATACTACACATCCAGATGGAGTTGTGACTGAGCACAAATTCATTATTGACAAAATATTAAGATCATGCTACTCCACGAGAAAGAATGTGAAGCGTAACTGGTTCAAGGCAACATAACATAACTATAACTTTTTACGACTATGTTACCAGGCTGTCGAGAACAACAACAATCTGGCCCCTCTTGGCTCAACGTATAAGTGTACAGAATGGTCCTTTACACAAATGTATGAACTCTCATGATCAGGATATAGCATCATCAAATGATATAGAAATCGAGAGTAAGATATAACATCATGGCTAAGCTATTCCACTGGGAAGCAATATCACATAGTGGACACTACAACAAAATGCACTATTAGCGACGCGCGCGTGCGTCGCTAATAGTGCAAATGTGCGTCGCTAAAGACCTTTAGCGACGCACAAACGTGCGTCGCTAAGGCGTCACAAAAAGCGCCGTCGCTAATACTATTAGCGACGCACAAAACCGTGGGCATCGCTAAAAGTGCTTATTAGTGACGCACATAGAGCGTCGCTAATAATTGGATAGGTCCGTCGCCAATAATTCCCAAGGTCACTAAAGTTCAGTATTAGCGACGCACACTGAATGTTTAAATCAGATTCATACTTTTAGCGACGCTATGGTGTGCGTCGCTAAAAGTGTTTTTTTTTTTTTCAACCATATCTGCTTTGTTTTAATATTGTTTTGTTCCTATTTAAACCTGTATCAATCATCCATCCTGATATACAATAAAATCCAAGCATTCTGAAATGAATATTTTAAAGCAGAAAAATACATTCATATATATATATATATTAAACTAATTATGTACAATTGTAACAGTACCATTCATCACTAAATAGAAAAATTAAAAATTGTCTCCAAAATGTTACTACAGATGTCCATGAAAATAAAAAATAAAAATAACAAGTTCCGATGCAAAACATAAAGATGGCGGCACGACAATAACCCCCGATCAATCTGAAATAAATATCAAACGACATATATTAAAACAATTATTAAATACATATGAACATAGAATGTGAATAGTTTTTTTTTTTTTGCATGCATAAATAGTAAGAACGACATAAAGTAGCATAAGTCTATTTTATCATTTGTGAGGTGTGTGAGGTGGTTTCGGTGCAGTTAGGCCGATATCCGGCATTTTGGTCTGGCAAAACCCTAAAATGGGCCTTTTTGGAGCTGAAACTTGCACAAGTTTCAAACCGGGCATCGGAACCGAGTGTCGTAAGTTCGTGCAAGTCTATTTTATCATTTGTGAGGTGTGTGAGGTGGTTTCGGTGCAGTTAGGCCGATATCCGGCATTTTGGTCTGTTAAAACTCCAAAATGGGCCTTTTTAAGGCTGAAACTTGCATAAGTTTCAAACCGGGCATCGGAACCGAGTGTCGTAAGTTCGTGCAAGTGTATTTTATCATTTGTGAGGTATGTGAGGTGGTTTCGGTGCAGTTAGGCCGATATCCGGCATTTTGGTTTGTCAAAACCCCAAAATGGGCCTTTTTGAGGTTGAAACTTGCATAAGTTTCAAACGGGGCATCGGAACCTAGTGTCGTAAGTTCGTGCAAGTCTATTTTATCATTTGTGAGGTGTGTGAGGTGGTTTCGGTGCAGTTAGGCCGATATCCGGCATTTTGGTTTGTCAAAACCCCAAAATGGGCCTTTTTTGAGGCTGAAACTTGCATAAGTTTCAAACCGGGCATCGGAACCGAGTGTCGTAAGTCCGTGCAAGTGTATTTTATCATTTGTGAGGTGTGTGAGGTGGTTTCGGTGCAGTTAGGCCAATATCCAGCATTTTGGTCTGTCAAAACCCCAAAATGGGCCTTTTTGAGGCTGAAACTTGCATAAGTTTCAAACGGGGCATCGGAACCGAGTGTCGTAAGTTCGTGCAAGTGTATTTTATCATTTGTGAGGTGTGTGAGGTAGTTTCGATGCAGTTAGGCCGATATCCAGCATTTTGGTCTGTCAAAACCCCAAAATGGGCCTTTTTGGAGCTGAAACTTGCATAAGTTTCAAACCGGGCATCGGAACCGAGTGTCGTAAGTTCGTGCAAGTGTATTTTATCATTTGTGAGGTGTGTGAGGTGGTTTCGGTGCAGTTAGGCCAATATCCGACATTTTGGTCGGTCAAAACCCCAAAATGGGCGTTTTTGAGGTTGAAACTTGCATAAGTTTCAAACGGGGCATCGGAACCGAGTGTCGTAAGTTCGTGCAAGTGTATTTTATCATTTGTGAGGTGTGTGAGGTGGTTTCGGTGCAGTTAGGCCGATATCCGACATTTTGGTTTGTCAAAACCCCAAAATGGGCCTTTTTTGAGGCTGAAACTTGCATAAGTTTCACACCGGGCATCGGAACCGAGTGTCGTAAGTTCGTGCAAGTGTATTTTATCATTTGTAAGGTGTGTGAGGTGGTTTTGATGCAGTTAGGCCAATATCCGGCATTTTGGTCTGTCAAAACCCCAAAATGGGCCTTTTTGAGGCTGAAACTTGCATAAGTTTCAAACGGGGCATCGGAACCGAGTGTCGTAAGTTCGTGCAAGTGTATTTTATCATTTGTGAGGTGTGTGAGGTGGTTTCGGTGCAGTTAGGCCGATATCCAGCATTTTGGTCTGTCAAAACCCCAAAATGGGCCTTTTTGGAGCTGAAACTTGCATAAGTTTCAAACCGGGCATCGGAACCGAGTGTCGTAAGTTTGTGCAAGTGTATTTTATCATTTGTGAGGTGTGTGAGGTGGTTTCGGTGCAGTTAGGCCGATATCCGGCATTTTGGTCTGTCAAAACACAAAAATGGGCCTTTTTGAGGCTGAAACTTGCATAAGTTTCAAACGGGGCATCGGAACCGAGTGTCGTAAGTTCGTGCAAGTGTATTTTATCATTTGTGAGGTGTGTGAGGTGGTTTCGGTGCAGTTAGGCCAATATCCAGCATTTTGGTCTGTCAAAACCCCAAAATGGGCCTTTTTGAGGCTGAAACTTGCATAAGTTTCAAACGGGGCATCGGAACCGAGTGTCGTAAGTTCGTGCAAGTGTATTTTATCATTTGTGAGGTGTGTGAGGTAGTTTCGATGCAGTTAGGCCGATATCCAGCATTTTGGTCTGTCAAAACCCCAAAATGGGCCTTTTTGGAGCTGAAACTTGCATAAGTTTCAAACCGGGCATCGGAACCGAGTGTCGTAAGTTCGTGCAAGTGTATTTTATCATTCGTGAGGTGTGTGAGGTAGTTTCGGTGCAGTTAGGCCAATATCCAGCATTTTGGTCTGTCAAAACCCCAAAATGGGCCTTTTTGGAGCTGAAACTTGCATAAGTTTCAAACCGGGCATCGGAACCGAGTGTGGTAAGTTCGTGCAAGTGTATTTTATCATTTGAGAGGTGTGTGAGGTGGTTTCGGTGCAGTTAGGCCGATATCCGGCATTTTGGTCTGCCAAAACTCCAAAATGGGCCTTTTTGAGGCTGAAACTTGCATAAGTTTCAAACCGGGCATCGGAACCGAGTGTCGTAAGTTCGTGCAAGTGTGTTTTATCATTTGTGAGGTGTGTGAGGTGGTTTCGGTACAGTTAGGCCGATATCCGGCATTTTGGTCTGTCAAAACCCCAAAATGGGCCTTTTTGAGGTTGAAACTTGCATAAGTTTCAAACCGGGCATCGGAACCGAGTGTCGTAAGTTCGTGCAAGTCTATTTTATCATTTGTGAGGTGTGTGAGGTGGTTTTGGTGCACTTAGGCCGATATCCGGCATTTTGGTTTTTCAAAACCCCAAAATGGGCCTTTTCTGAGGCTGAAACTTGCATAAGTTTCAAACTGGGCATCGGAACCGAGTGTCGTAAGTTCGTGCAAGTGTATTTTATCATTTGTGAGGTGTGTGAGGTGGTTTCGGTGCAGTTAGGCCGATATCCAGCATTTTGGTCTGTCAAAACCCCAAAATGGGCCTTTTTGAGGCTGAGACTTGCATAAGTTTCAAACGGGGCATCGGAACCGAGTGTCGTAAGTTCGTGCAAGTGTATTTTATCATTTGTGAGGTGTGTGAGGTAGTTTATGTGCAGTTAGGCCGATATCCAGCATTTTGGTCTGTCAAAAGCCCAAAATGGGCCTTTTTGGAGCTGAAACTTGCATAAGTTTCAAACCGGGCATCGGAACCAAGTGTCGTAAGTTTGTGCAAGTGTATTTTATCATTTGTGAGGTGTGTGAGTGGTTTCGGTGCAGTTAGGCCGATATCCGGCATTTTGGTCTATCAAAACACCAAAATGGGCCTTTTTGAGGTTGAAACTTGCATAAGTTTCAAACGGGGCATCGGAACCGAGTGTCGTAAGTTCGTGCAAGTCTATTTTATCATTTGTGAGGTGGTTTCGGTGCAGTTAGGCCGATATCCGGCATTTTGGTTTGTCAAAACCCCAAAATGGGCCTTTTTTGAGGCTGGAACTTGCATAAGTTTCAAACCGGGCATCGGAACCGAGTGTCGTAAGTTCGTGCAAGTGTATTTTATCATTTGTGAGGTGTGTGAGGTGGTTTCGATGTAGTTAGGCCGATATCCGGCATTTTGTTCTGTCAAAACCCCAAAATGGGCCTTTTTGAGGCTGAAACTTGCATAAGTTTCAAACGGGGCATCGGAACCGAGTGTCGTAAGTTCGTGCAAGTCTATTTTATCATTTGTGAGGTGTGTGAGGTAGTTTCGGTGCAGTTAGGCCAATATCCAGTATTTTGGTCTGTCAAAACCCCAAAATGGGCCTTTTTGGAGCTGAAACTTGCATAAGTTTCAAACCAGGCATCGGAACCGAGTGTCGTAAGTTCGTGCAAGTCTATTTTATCATTTTTGAGGTGTGTGAGGTGGTTTTGGTGCAGTTAGGCTGATATCCGGCATTTTGGTTTGTCAAAACCCCAAAATGGGCCTTTTTGAGGCTGAAACTTGTATAAGTTTCAAGCCGGGCATCGGAACCGAGTGTCGTAAGTTCGTGCAAGTGTATTTTATCATTTTTGAGATGTGTGAGGTGGTTTTGGTGCAGTTAGGCCGATATCCGGCATTTTGGTCTGTCAAAACCCGAAAATGGGCCTTTTTGAGGCTGAAACTTGCATAAGTTTCAAACCGGGCATCGAAACCGAGTGTCGTAAGTTCGTGTAAGTCTATTTTATCATTTGTGAGGTGTGTGAGGTGGTTTCGGTGCAGTTAGGCCAATATCCGGCATTTTGGTCTGTCAAAACCCCAAAATGGGCCTTTTTGGAGCTGAAACTTGCATAAGTTTCAAACCGGGCATCGGAACCGAGTGTTATAAGTTCGTGCAAGTCTATTTTATCATTGGTGAGGTGTGTGAGGTGGTTTCGGTGCAGTTAGGCCGATATCCGGAATTTTGGTCTGTCAAAACCCCAAAATGGGCCTTTTTGGAATTGAAACTTGCATAAGTTTCAAACCGGGCATCGGAACCGAGTTCTGTAAGTTCGTGCAAGTCTATTTTATCATTTTTGAGGTGTGTGATGTGGTTTCGGTGCATTTTCTATAAATAATAAATCCACGAAAGTATATAATTTTAAAAAATTACCAAGGTTGTGAAGAGTCACGTTGTTGGCTGATCATCGTCTGCAAAAGAGTTTGTATCTCGACATATCGCTCCTCGAGGCTATCTAGTCTCTGGCGCAGCACTACATTCTCTTGTTGAACTGCTTCCGTAGCTGAGTGTGCCCTAGCATCACTCTCAAAGGACGATGTCGTCGGTACCATCCCAGTCCCTAAGCCACGCACATAGCCACGCCTCTTGCCCAGAACAGTCTCCCGTATCTGGTCATTGGTCGGCGGATCATGAGCCTCAGGTGTCGGCTGATCACGCAGCCGGACCATCTCCTCCTATAAAAACATAAATATATGTTACTATTTTTATAACTTTATATTAATATTAAATTAGTAATACTGTAGCAAGTTACATAAAAATTTACATAAAGCCGCTGTGCTTCAGGCCCAGCCCAACCCAACCCTTATTCGGGTTGTAGTGCGTCCTGTGCCACAAATCAATGGGGCTGGGTGGTGCACCGGTGTCCTGGTCTCGCTGGAGCAAATAAATAGTAGCTTATGAAAAGTGATTTCATGAATAGATTATATAATAAGAACTTGATACATTTATTAACTTACCATATCATGCCTATACTGTACAAAAGAACGTGATCCACCACAGTGGGTCACCTTCTGCTTGCTTCTACTCTCGCTATTCTTCCTGCTTAGTTCCTACACTTGGCCAAAACAAAGAAGGTTAGTATAAATGATACTGATTTAAACCAGACAACAAAAGTAATTTGAACAATTTTTACCTGGAATGTATCACTTGCGAACCGGTCGCACAGTAACATCCAATCCTCCACCGTCACCCCCCTGTAGGGTCTGTCACGGGGCTCTCTACCGGCTGCCACCTCCGCCTCGTAGTGCATGTGCAGACGGTGTCGATAGTCCCTGAAACGGACTCCCAGGTAACGATCCACAGCCCTCGCGACGTGAGGTAGGTGGAGATCGATGTCAAACTTCTCCTGTGAAGCATGTCATTGTCAAAACATTACGGCATTAGAAATGTTAAAATTTAGTTCAACATAATAATAAAAGACATACCAGGATCTGCGCATGAATAGCCTGTAGATCCTCCTGAGTGACGTGACTCCAGTCAGTAATATGGAGTGGGGCGCGTAGTCGGCAAATGATGCCGACCTCTGTGATGAACTGCTGTGCCCACCCACCAACGGGCTTCAGCAAGCCCTCAGGTAGCTCAATCCGGAGTCGCGCACCCCCTGCTGCCTCCATCTGTGTCTGCAAACTCTGATTCTTCGACCTACCACGCCCTCGTCTAGCACTGGTGGTGGCCGAAGCTTTAGAAACAATAAAATAAAAACAATTAGTACCATATTTATATAAGCATTAATACAAAATGGAACTATCCATACCATCAATGGCAAGATCGGCCGATCCTGCAGAGGAAGGGGAAGGGGTCAATGGGTCCACCGGGGCTGCGCGTCTACGTGATCCTGGTCCAACCATATCTAAAACAAAAGTTTAAAAGTAAATTTTATTACATCATAAAAATTAAAATCCATTACAGCATAAAATTGAAAATTCTCCTTATCCTTCTCCTTCTCCCCCCCCCCCCCCCTCTCTCGGACTTTGCAATTAGTTATCACAATTTTAATTGCAACTACCCCTTAATTTCTTTAGTTTTTATCTCAAAAACCTAATTTTATAACCCCAACCATTTCCACTAACTTTTGTCCCTTAGAGCTGCCGCCTAGAAATTTTAGCAACTAATTCTTTACAATTGGAGCAACCAATCCTTTGAAAACCAAGCTAGTTCCCATCACATCGGATATATAAATTAGGGATACAAAGTATTATCTTGGTCCGAATCATGCTAACTACTAAATTTCACTTTAGTGTGAGAAGAACGAACCCAAAAAAAATTGGCATTGGGAAGAGGTTTACAATGAACTTAATAGCTATTAAAATTGTCTCACAAAGACTTGCACACGATCGGAAGTTGAGTTTGAATTTTAGAGTCAAAAGGTTTAAGTTTAATTTCTACAAGATTTATGTTATGTATTAATTATTATGATCAAAAAAGAAGTAAACCAGTAGGCCTGAATGCTAAATCATAACCATGGATGGGCAGAATCCCCTAATGTAAGAAGTTCCTTTCATATATTTTCATCAGGTTTTAAGGGTTAAAAAAATCAAGTCATGTCTAAAGGGACTATCCAATCAAGATGAAAATCAGTGTTATTGTGTTAACTAAATGCCCCTGATTTCATAATTAAAATCATCTTAATTTGACTAAAAGGCATAGGAAAGAACCCATTAAAATTTATGATTTGGATCAAACAAATTGAAAACAGTGCTAGCAAGATCGGTGGTAAAAGTGTCAAATGGGCTGACACAATCCGTTCTGCCGTTTAACACCTCTAATCGTTAAGATAACATGAAATCACTTTTGTCAAAAATAGAAATAATAAAACTTATTTCTTCTATTGTTAGAAGACTTTGTTTTCTTTGTTTATTTATTTATTGATTTGCATTCAAGGTCCATAAATTGACGTTTTGATTTGTTAATATACATACCTATATATGTTCAAATCAAGTCCTCCCTATCATTAGGCTTTCAAATCAAGTCCGGGTCACTATTGGCATGTATGCAATACATCTAAAATATGAATGACCATACAAATATTGGAATCATCCTTATTTTTGACGGTCCACCATCATCTCAATATGCCAATTACCATATTTCCATGTGGCGGAGTCACATATATGCTAGGAGGTAATAGCCTTACCACAAAGTTTTAAAAAAAAATTATTTTTCTTATCTTTATTTTATATATAATAAATGATGATTTAACATGTTATTAAAATTTTATAAATTTATATTTTAGAATAATTAGTAATTTAATATATTTATATTACTATTACTATATTAAATAAACAAAAAAATTGTTGTGCCCAGCATGAGGGCAGGTGGTGAGGAGTCTATTTCAAGAGATCCAATTTGTGAGACTAGAGCATTAAATAATTACTATTAATTTAATATTTATAATAATATTTTGATGGAATATTTACTGTCACTTCAAATGATGTGTTATTATAAAATATTGATAATATAATAAATTATATAATTAATATATTTTAATAATATACTATTACATTATTTGAAATATAAATT
Organism: Nyssa sinensis; assembly: GCA_008638375.1. Classification (NCBI taxonomy): domain Eukaryota; kingdom Viridiplantae; phylum Streptophyta; class Magnoliopsida; order Cornales; family Nyssaceae; genus Nyssa; species Nyssa sinensis. Next base: position 42,211,805 of record CM018047.1, on the reverse strand, counting down.
TAAAAAGATTAATATTGTTGGTTTTTTTTATTATCAATTTACTAAATTTGCCATTACGTGGGCTCTACTATAAATACAATTTAATTTTTTTTTACTTTATAACCAGTAGAAATACTGTAATTTTTTTTTTTGTTATTTTATAAAAACTTTACTTTTTTTTTTCATTTTTTTATAATAAAAGAATGTGGTATCAAATTGTCAATTTTAATTTTTGAAGTGTTAAATAATGACAGATTTTTAGATTGTTAACAATATGTTCTTTTATTGATACTATGGTTTGTGTTATGCTTTGTTAAAAAAAAAAAGTAAATTAAATAACACATTACATGATGATTTTAGAAAGAAGAATTGTCACATAATTGCACCAATCAAATTTAATATTCCTCACACACCCGGCTCATATGATCATCAACCACGTGTCAATCAAACAATCTTGCAATGAACAAAACACCAATACTATACCTAGATACAACTACGAGAAATTATTAAATAATCTTGAATTGTTGTTCAAGTTAATGAATTTGGCCAATCAATAACTATTAGGTTCAAAAAAAAACTCAGCACGTTATTTGGCATGAATGAATCGAAACATTTAATAACTTTTGATTAATATTTATGTTTCACAACATTCATCTTACACCTCTTACAAGAATGAGATTTATTAATAAGTCTCACTTCACATAAAAAAAATGAGATAAAAGTGATGAGACATAAAGTATTATACATAAAAATTTTCGACAATGCTCAACTCCAAATTAGATTAGAATAATCTTCTCTTATCTATGTACGTGTCACAATCTTAGGTCACATATTTACTCACACACGCGGGCACACACACACACACACATATATATATAATGTAACTATTTATTTTTAACAAAAATTAAATAAATTAAAAAAATACATATACATTGAATATGTGATAAATTGTGATAAGATATGTAACATTGTAATCAAATAAGATTAAGTTACTCCAATCAAATTTAAAACTAATTACTAGCATTAAAAGGCTTAATTAACTAGTACTCGCATATACCAAGAGGTTTAATTGATTAACACTTGAACAGTCACGTCAGTAGGTAAGAAAATTTGATAAAATTTTATGATAAGAATAGCATTACTCCATTTTTAAAACAATAAGTGTTCTTTAAAGAAAATGGAAACAAAGTTATGTTACACAAGCACATAACACAAAAATTTGCAAAGGAATTTGAAGCTTTTAAAAGAAAACCATTAAGAGCAAAGATGCAAAAGCATGAAACTATGTTAATACAGTAATATTGAATTAAAACAAATCATGTTGGGTTGGGTGGTGGGGTTTGGGAGGGAGAAGAAAAATAGTATTGTTTAGTGACTTTCTGGAGTAATTTTGCCCAAAACTAACTGACCTCTTAAACGAGGGAATGGATTCAGATGAATAATGCTAGATATTCTAAATGTTTGTACCAAATTTTTTATCCTAAATATTCTGTTAAAAGATTATAAATAAAATAAATATAAAGTTTGATGTAAACATCCAAGTCAAAAAAACAACAATAAAAGCAAGCAAATTTATGCTATTTTTTTATGTAAATTTTTTGCACAAAAAAATTAGATAATGAATCTTGACTATCAAATTAGTTTCTGAATGCAGGAAAGTTAAAAAATAACTAGCAATAAATAAATATTCAATTGATCATCAAATATTTTTCCAAAAATAACATGCATGTAAATTAATATAATCACTCAAAGGCCTTCTTTTTCAACATTAGAGATATAAACTAGCATGGTTTTTTTCGGTTAGTAAAAAGATCAATTCAAAACTTTTTGAAACCCTTTATTAAATTGAATGTGAAATCCCACCTATAAAAAAGGTCTTAAACTTTATATATTTACAGTATACACAAACTAAAAGTTTAAGGCCCATAAAAATTTAATTAAAAAAAGCCCTTAAGTTTATGTGTATAATTCAAATTAAAAGTTTAATATCAATAAAAGTCTAACTCCACGAGATCATAAATGCTCCACAAAAAATTAATTCTATTGGTATATGTTTATATAGGAAAAAACACATGAATAATTATTTTGTATTGTCTATTATTTTTTGTTTTTGTAAATTTTCTTACTAGAATAGTTTTTATTATTTATTATGTAAGAACTCTATTGTTAAATATATTCAATAACTACATCTCTCCCATAGGAATAGTAATATTACTATATATGTTAGAAACAAAAATTAAAAAGTTTATATCTATTTTATATACCAGACTCTTCAATTACAGCATTAAGATAGTAATGACACTAACCAAAAACTAAATCAATCTTCAGGAATTAGTTTAATTACCAATGTGATTCATTTGAATCTCACTTCTCAAGTGTAGATTTAAAACTAATAAAAGCTGGTTAACCACTCACTTTCAAATCTAGACATTAACACTATTATTATGCTATAAAACAGAAAAATGAAAGTACAAAACACAAGAAAAATCGAACATAGTAAATTAATATACTCATTCAAAGGGCTAGCATGGTTTTGTTAGTAATAAATTTCGAACCATTATACCAAGGCTTCACAAATACAACCAAATAGATGTGAGTTTGAGACAAAGAGAAGAGAAATTAAAACTACTATTGCCTACCTGATGGGTTTCGTGGCCTCAGCGATGTGTTTTCCCCTTCACTTTTAAGCTTCTAACACTTTGGAAACAATGGAAACGGATGGAAACGGTGCCTGTGAGAGAGAAAGAGAGTTTGTGAGAGAGATAGCGAGCAGATCGAGAAGATATATATGGGGTTATTAGCAACGCACACCGTGCGTCGCTAATAACCCACATGCGCATGGCTAATGCTCCGTCCGTCACATTTGCTACGCGAGGACCTCCAAATGGACTATTTGGTGCGTCGCTAAATGCCACCGGGGCGTCGCCAATACTGAGGCGCCAATTTTTAGGCGGGAAACTCATTTTTTTTATTAATTTTTTTTCGCATTATTAGCGACGCACACTGTGCGTCGCTAAAAGCACACTGTGCGTCGCAAAATGTCACTTTTAGCGACGCACAGTGTGCGTCGCTAATACTGAGCGTCGCTAAAACTCTTATTTTTTGTAGTGGGAATCATAAAGAATCAGATATGATAAATAAGAGTACCAATGTGTATAGAAAAGCTGTGACATGGCTAGGAATGTACTATATGCAGAGGTCGGGTATTACTTACCTTTTTCTATTCCGAGTAAATTGAGCTATTCCCTTTTTTCTTTCCGACGTTCTTGTCATTCAAAAATATACTCAGTCTATAGCCGTAATCGATCTATGCTATGTATTCAAATATATCTATCATGGTTTTAAGTATTTTATTTAATAATCTAGACCTTGTCATTGTGTCCGGAACGTCGAATAAAATTAGTCTAGGCTTTTATGGATCTTAAATTGGACTCTTGGACTGAAAATGGCAAAATAGTCATTTTACATTTTTACGTGTTCTTACTTCTCGAGACCTCTTTTCACAAATTGGACTCCACCGTTGAGTTCAGAATGCTCGAAATAATAAAAATTCACTATTTATTTACTTTAATCGGAATCCATTTGACTCATTTATGACTTAGGGTATTTTAATAATTTTTCTCATTTTAAACTATTATTTAATTAATTATTTTATTCTTTGGGTCAGTTCATAATTAACTATAATTTTTTAGCCTCTTTTTAATTTCTTAAACTTCTAGGTCAAATTAAATTTTTAAAACTATTATTCTTATTGAGGATAACCAAACAGTGACTAAGTCTCAATTTAGGAATAGAATATCTCAATTCTTAATTTTAATTTAAATTCCAATTTTCCTATCCTTACAACCAAACGCACCCATTCACTTAAATATAACCCCAAAATGTTACATTTTTTGGAAATAGACTTGGATGTGGGTGGGTCGGGTCTGACCTGACCCGAACTGATACAAACCCAAACCCCACACAGTGTCTTCTTCTCCGGCGCCGGCGACCTTTTCTGATCAATTTTCTAGCCTAACTTCAATGCTATTTTCTTCCAAACCTCATAGGTTTTCCATTTCTAAACCCATTTTTAGCTTTAATCTATTACAACCCCTCAAATAGTGGAATTACAGTGGGAAGCCGCTTTTCTGGCGAGCTAAATTTTTCCATTTTCATGCCCATTTTTCCACTGTTTTCCCTTCTTTATTTTTCTATTCATTTTCTGCACCTTACATGAATATTTTCTTATCATTTAAACAAGGTTTAAAGCATAAAATTTCAAAACCCAATTATTATCCAAAAACCTGCAACTGCCTATAACTTTTTCATTTTTAAACCTTTTCAAATGATTTCACTTGAAAAACAACACTACTTTTATGCTTATTAAGATCCTATATTCAAACTTAAACGAACATGCTTGAATTTAAAAATAAAATAGAAATTTTCTCACTTACCGCACTGAGCTTTGGCTCTCAGTTTTTTCTCCCTCTTCGGTTCTTCTTCCTCTATTTGCTTCTGAATATTTCTGAATAGTCACAATGCTTCTCAGCTTCTCTCCTTTTCTGTTCTCTTATTGTGCCATAGTTTTCTTTCTATCTCTTACCTTTCCTTTCTTCTATTTTCCATTAGTTCTGTATTTCTTGTTTTGGTTTTGGTTCCTTTATATATGGAACACCCACACACGCACGTGCACATGGCTGCATGCAGCCCACTATTTCTTATTTTTTTCTTTTCTCAATTCTTCTATAATCTTCTACCCCTTTCTACGGTTCTTTTTTTTTATTATTTCTTTTTCTTAATTCTCTAACCTTCTACATTATTCCCTCACCTTCTACTCTTTTCTATTTCTCCATGCTTCTACAATATTCTATTTCTACCGACGTCCACCTTCTTCTGATCTCCTCTGTTTTCTTCTTTTTCTTTTCTACTAATTCCTTTTGTTTTCTTTCTATTTATTTTATTATCTTTTAATCAAATGGCCTTACTTATATATATATATATATATATATATATATATATATAATTTTAACCGTGTATATATATATATATTTAATTCTTTATATTTATATTTAAATACACATATATATACACTTACGTGCACTTTTTCTCATAAATGTCGGGCTTCCGGTACAGCGGCCCTCGGGTACTCGAGACTACTCGTCATTCGTACCCATACATCGTATGTCAAACTTGTTGTTCAAATGTACATCTGATTTTTATTCACAAAATAAATTGGCGTACCGTTCAAGATTACATGTCATGGCCCGGTCCAACCCGGGTCAAAGACTGCCTACTTGGGTTGGGGTATTACATTCTCCCCCCTTACAAAAAGTTTGTCCTCAAACTTAGTACGTACTAAGACAAAAACAAATGAAGGTACTTAGCTCGCATGTCATCTTCCCTCTCCCAAGTAACTTTCTCGACCTAGTGATTTATCTATAGAACTTTGACTAAGGGAATTGTCTTGTTCCATAGTACCTACTCTCGACTGTCCATGATCTGAACCGGCTGCTCTATATAACTCAAATCATATTGGACGTCTAGAGGCTCGTGTTCTATCACCTGGTCTGAACTGTGTACACATTTTCTCAACATCGACACTTGAAATACATCGTGTACATGTGATAACTCTGGGGGTAAGGCAAGCTGATATGCTACGGGCCCCACTCTGCTCATGACCCTGAACAGTCCAATATATTGTGGCCCCAGTTTCCCTCTTTTGCAGAATCTTACTATACCCTTCATTGTTGAAACTTTTAGAAAAATGTAGTAACCTATAGCAAACTCTAGCGGCCTCCTCCGTACATCAGCGTAACTCTTTTGTCTACTCTGAGCCGCTAGTAATTGTTGCTTGATCAGTTGTATCTTCTCGGTGGTCTGTTCTATAATCTCTGGCCCATAGAGCTTTCTTTCACCCACCTCAGTCCAACGTAGTGGTGATGGACACTTTCTGCCGTACAATGCTTCATATGGAGCTGTACCAATACTGGATTTGTAATTGTTATTATATGTGAACTCTACCAAGGCAACTGATCCTACCAACTACCTTTGAAATCTATGACACAGAATCGTAATAGATCCTCCAGAGTCTGTATATTCCTCTCAAACTGACCATCTGTCTTTAGGTGATATGCAATACTAAGACTCAACTCTGTGCCCATAACCTGTTGTAAACTCCTCCAAAATTGAGATACCACTGTGGATCTTGATATGATACAATAGATACCGGGACTCCATATAGTCAAACTATCTCCTGGATATAAAACTCTGCTAATCACCCCAAGGTTTGTATCGTCTTGGTTGCAAGGAAGTGAGTTATCTTGGTGAGTCTGTCCACAATAACCCATATGGAGTCACTTCCTTTTGACATCTTTGGCAACTCTGACACGAAATCTATAGTGATATGTTTCCATTTCCACTTCGGTATTGGAAACGACTGTAAAAGTCGTCTAGGCTTCTAGTGTTCGACTTTAACTTACTAGCATCTGACACATCGTGCTATATACTCAATTATGTCCTGTTTCATTCCGGACCACCAATAAGTAGTTCTGACATCATGGTACATTTTGATGTTCCCTAGGTGTATAAAAAATCTCGAACTGTGTGCCTTATCTAAAATCTCTATTTTGATCTTTGGTATATCTAGCACGCAGATCGGTCCTAATAGTACAACACCCTGTCTCGAATAGTAAATTCTAAGTCCTTACCTGCCTCATCCTACCGGAGTCTGGTCAATGTGGTATCCTGGGTCTGCAACTCTCTGATCCTATCTATAATAGATAGACTAACTATAATGTTGGCCCATAGTGTTCCTAAGCTTGGTAGAACCACCTCAATCTCCATATCATCCAGTTCTTTCTGTAGCTCTGCTCGAGTTGTCAATAAATAGGCTAAGCTCCCTAACAACTTCCTACTAAGAGCATCAACTACCACATTTGCCTTCCCTGAATGATACTGGATGCTGAGATTGTAATCCTTAATCAGTTTTAACTAGCGACGTTGCCTCATATTAAGCTTCTTCTGCGTAAATAAGTACTTGAGACTTTTATGATCCGTGATTATCTCACAGGTCGTCCCATACAAGTAATGCCTCCACAACTTCAATGCGAAGATAACAGTTGTTAACTCGAGGTCATGTGTTGGGTAGTTCTTCTCTTATGGCATCAGCTACCGTGAAGCATAGGCTACTACCTTATCCTTTTGCATCAATACACACCCCAAGCCCTTGTACGAGGCATCACTATAAATCACAAATCCCTTAGTCCCTTTGGGCACTGTCAATATCAGAGCGGTCATTAACCTGCTCTTCAATTATTGGAAGCTCTGCTCCTACTCCTTTGTCCAGACAAAAGGTATGCTTTTCCTGGTCAACTGAGTGATTAGCATAGCTATCTTAGAAAAATCTTTAACAAATCGCTTGTAGTAACTTGCCAATCCCATGAAACTACGTACCTTAGTGACAGTAGTGGGACGGGGCCAATTGTCAATAGCCTCTATCTTCTGGGGATCAATAGAAATCCCCTCCTTGCTAACCACGTGACCCAAAAATGAAATACTAGGCAGCCAGAAGTCACATTTATTTAATTTAGCGTATAGTTTTTGCTCCCATAGTATTTGTAACACTTTCTTCATGTGTACTTCATGCTTTTCCTGGTTTTTAGAATAAACTAGGATATTGTCGATGAACACAATTACAAAATCATCCAAGTACGGCTTAAAGACCCTGTTCATCAGATCCATAAATGCAGCTGGGGCATTAGTGACTCCAAATGGCATCACTAAAAACTCATAATGCCCATAACTGGTCTTGAAAGCCGTTTTCTCCACGTCTCCAAGTCTCACCTTCAGTTGGTGTTATCCTGATCTCATATCAATCTTAGAGAACACCTGTGCTCCTTTTAACTGATCGAACAAATCATCTATCCGTGGTAGAGGATACCTGTTCTTGATAGTCACCTTGTTCAACTCGCAGTAATCCACACATAACTGCATAGTTCCATCTTTCTTTTTCATAAATAGTACTAGTGCACCCCATGGCGATGTACTGGTCTGATAAAACCCTTATCTAGTAACTCTTGGAGTTGCATTTTCAACTCCTTCAGTTCTACCGGTGCCATCCTGTAAGGATTCTTAAAAATAGGTGTTGTGCCTAGCTGAACATTAATGGTGAACTTTGTCTCTCGGTTTACTGGTATCCCTGGCAAATCTTCTGGAAATACGTCAAGGAACTCCCTAACAATCAGAATCTCGTCCAAGGCAGCCTGTTGTGCTCGAGTGTCCACAATATTACATAAATACCCCTGACACCCTTTATGTAATTATCGTCTAGCCTGCATGAAAGATACAAAATATAGTGGGGAAATCACGCCTGTCCCCTGAAATTGAATACTCGGACAATCTGGACGCTATATGCTAACTATCTTAGCCGTACAGTCTATAGTGGTGTAATATGCAGCTAACCAATCTATGCCAAGTATAACATTAAGCCATGTATCTCTAACGGTATCAGATCAGTAGTTGACTGTATGCCCTCTGTATGTACCGTACCTGTTTTATAGATAGTGTCCTCACCTAATGATTCCCCTAATGGCATTGTAACAATTAACATGTATCCTAGGGGTTCCGTCTCTATGTTCAGTTTAGCAACAAATAATGGAGATATGAACGATTGTGTGGAACTAGTGTCAAATAAAACATATCACCTGCACTAGTATAAGCTCCATACGATCCATCCTCTGTTGAAGTGTAGGATCCATCTGTTCGTGACGTAATGCTGTCGATCTAGTCAAGGTAGTAAATGGTCCAAACGTTAACAATTAGCATCATATATATAATCGGATATCTATCATACTAGACCACATACTGACTGACTTTACTTGGGACTATACTTGGACATTTGACAATAGTAGTACACTAGTCTTAACTCCTATGTATCACTTGTAAACCTAGGTTTTCCTAGTCAGTCTGAACCTATTGCTCTAATACCAGGTCTGTCACGACTCACAACCCACCCTCTACGGATTGGCGGACCGCGACCATCCAACCCGGCCATTTCGCTGAATCAGACCTGTTTATCCTATTACACCATTATTGGTGTCACTAACATGTAACCATATCATCATCATCATATATGGACATAATAGAAGACAATAAAAATAAATTGGTTACATGTATATATATATATATATCAGTATGTGACTACAAAAGTACTGTCAGTAAAAATTTCTAAGTCATCACCTCGTCCCTAGGATGTGAATATATGGGAGGGTTACAAGACTGTACTACTATTACCGTTCATGCCAAAATGGCCAAACTCTAGCCACAGGCTCCTAATGTCTGTCCTATGTATCCGTCCCTGAAAAAATATGTAAATAGGAGTGAGCTACACTAAGCTTAGTAAGTAAGTCCCCTACTCTGCCATATGTACACGATTTGGGAAGAACTGAGTAACAAGGATATGATAGCCAGTCAATATCATACAACAATCACAGCTCAGCAATGTATATCAAATGATCAGGGATACAAATGATAATCAAGTAATAATCATGGCTCAACAAAGAATAACAATTATCAGGAATAAATCAGAGTTCGTCAATGAATCTCAAATAATCATAGTACGTACTTAATAAATGCTGAGCAACTACCTGATCATTTATATAAGAACATGATCAGACGATGAATCTCAATAAAAGATAGTGATGTCAAAACTGATGGATGCATCAATCTATGGGGCCCGGCTACCCCGTGTGCATAAGCACTGAGCTCAATCTGTAAAACTACTCCCCATACTCGGGACTGCTACCCCACACCCGGGGCAATACTACGCATCCAAATGGAGTTGTGACTGAGCACAAATCCGGCACTGATAAAATATCAAGATCATGGTACTCAATGGGGAAGAATGTGGAGCGTAACTGGTTCAAGGCAATATAATATAACTACAGCTTTTTACGGCTATGTTACCGGGCTGTCGAGAACAACAACAATCTGGCCCTTCTTGGCCCTACGTACAATTGTACAAAATGGTCCTTTGCACAAATGTACGAAATCTCATGATCAGGATATAACATCATCAAATGATATGAAAATCGAGAGTAAGATATAACATCATGGCTAAGCTATTCCACTGGGAAGCAATATCACATAGTGGAATCATAAAGAATCTGATATGATAAATAAGAGTACTAATGTGTATAGAAAAGCTGTGACATGGCTAGGAATGTACTACATGCAGAGGTCAGGTATTACTTATCTTTTTCTGTCCCGAGTAAATTGAGTTATTCCCTTTTTCTTTCCAATGCTCTTGTCATTTAGAAAATATACCCGGTCTATAGCCGTAATCGATCTATGCTATGTATTCAAATATATCTATCATGGTTTTAAGTAATTTATTTAATAATCTAGACATCGTCATTATGTCTGGAACGTCGATGGTCTAGGCTTTTATAGATCTTAAATTGGACTCCTGGACTCAAAAGGGCAAAATAGTTGTTTTGCACTTTTACGTGTTCTTACTTCTCGAGACCTTTTTTCACAAATTGGACTCCACTGTTGAGTCCAAAATGCTTGAAATAATAAAAATTCACTATTTGTTTACTTTAATCGGAGTCTGTTTGACTCATTTATGACTTAGGGTATTTTAATAATTTTTCTCATTTTAAACTACTATTTAATTAATTATTTTATTCTTTGGGTCAGTTCATAATTAACTATAATTTTTGAGCCTCATTTTAATTTCTTACACTTCTGGGTCAAATTAAAATTTTAAAACTATTATTCTTATTGAGGATAGCCAAACAGTGGCTAAGTCTCAATTTAGGAATAGAATATCCCAATTCTTAATTTTAATTTAAATTCCAATTTTCCTATCCTTACAACCAAACACACCCATTCACTTAAATATAACCCCAAAACATTACAATTTTTGGAAATAGACTTGGGTGTGGGTGGTTCGGGTCTGACCCGACCCGAACTGATACAGACCCGAACCCCACACAGTGTCTTCTTCTCTAGCAGGTCTCTGGTGGGTTTCCGGCGTCTTCTCCGGCACCAGCGACCTTTTCTGATCAATTTTCTAGCCTAATTTCAATGCTATTTTCTTCCAAACCTCATAGGTTTTCCATTTGTAAACCTATTTTTAGCTTTAATCTATTATAGCCCCTCAAATAGTGGAATTATAGTGGGAAACCGGTTTTTCGGCGAGTTGAATTTTTCCATGTTCACACCCCTTTTTCCACTGTTTTCCCTTCTTTCCTTTTCTATTTATTTTCTGCACCTCACAATGCTTCTCAGCTTCTCTCCTTTTCTGTTCTCCTACTGTGTCACAATTCTCTTTCTCTCTCTCACCCTTCCTTTCTTTTATTTTCTGTTAGTTCTGTATTTCTTGTTTTGGTTTTTGTTCCTTTATATATGGAACACCCATACACGCACACGTGCACATGGCTGCATGTAGCCCACTATTTCTTATTTTTTTTCTTTTCTCAATTTTTCTATAATCTTCTACCCCTTTCTACGGTTCTTTTTTTTTTTCTTAATTCTCTAACCTTCTACGCTATTCCCTCACCTTATACTCTTTTCTATTTCTCCATGCTTCTACAATATTCTATTTCTATCGACTTCCACTTTCTTCTGATCTCTTCTGTTTTCTTCTTTTTCTTTTCTACTAATTCTTTTTGTTTTCTTTTTATTTATTTTATTATCTTTTAATCAAATGGCCTTACTTATATGTATATATAATCTTAACCGTATATATATATATATATAATTCTTTATTTTTATATTTAAATAAACATATATATATATATACACTCACATGCACTTTTTTCCGTGTATGTCGAGATTCCGGTATAGCGGCCCTCGGGTACTCGATTGCCCGTCATTCGTACCCCTACATCGTATGTCAAACTTGTCGTTCAAATGTACATCCAATTTTTATTCACGAAATAAATTGACGTACCGTTCAAGATTACATGTCATGGCCCGGTCCAACCTGGGTCGAAGACTGCTTACTTGGGTCGGGGTATTACACGGGGGATGAGTTTGTTTGATATTATCAGAGGGGTGTTACCCTCCTAGGATTGGGGGGGCCAGTGCCTCTAGGGGTTGGAATTCCTGTGGCGTTGGATCGGCTCCAGAGGCCACGGAAGTAAGAATCCTCATTCTGATTTGATAATGGATAGTTGGATGAAAAATGGGCATCCCTCTTCCTACAACTGTTGACGTATGAGGATCAGCCCCTGTGTGAGTGGTACCATGGGGGTGTATCGATTGCAAGTTGGGCAACTTCTCGTTGGGGGATCCTCCACCCGTGGTGGTGGCGGGAGGCTGAATTCCTCCGTGAACAGCGTTGGTAGGAGAAGGAATATTGCTCCGCTAGCTCTGAGCCAATGAAGCTCTGCCTCTCCCAACAAAAAGTTGATTTCAGGGGTTTTAGGAATTCTTTCTAGGACGAAGATTGGGAGTCATTGCCTTTTTGGAAGAAAAGGACAAAGGATTGTTGTTTTTAAAGAAAAGATTAGCAAGAGCAATTTTCGTTCCTACAAACGGTGTTGAATTGATGTTGCTCTTTCTAATTAAAGGGGTTTCCTGTCCTTCATTACTTGTCAAGAACTCAAAATCAGAGGGTCACCGGGTAAGTTCCAGTGGTAGCCGTTCCGATGATAAAGTCAGTAAATTAAAAGACTGTAATTAAAAGGAATAATTGAACGTAAATTGAAAGTATACCTTAGGGCTTTATTTATAACATCAAGATCTCCTAAGTTGAATAAGATTTAGTGGCATAAAAGTAAAAAATTGAAGATATCCAGATAAAGTAGTTGCCATATTGAGCTCTGTTTCCTTATTCTAAGGTCGAAAATTCATGGAAGTTATGATCAGTTCGGTACCCATCTGTTCTAGATGAAAGGTTGGAAGTTTTTGCACCATTTCAAAACAAAGTATATCTGAACTCCATGTATCTGTCTAATTTAAATAACAAAATTTTTGTTCATCTATACACGAAAAAAATTCTATACATATACATGTTACATTTTAACTAAATTTATTAATTTATAGTATATCACTATCTTCTCTAACTTTCTAGAGTGATAAATTAGAGGGTCACTCTATACTTATCGTGATGGAGATGGCACATGTAAACTACTTTAAGAGCGCCAAGGGGCAAGTGAGAGAAAGAAGGAGCCGGTGAGAGTAGGACAAACCAAGAGAGAGAGGTTAAAGGACAATCAAACCGACGTAAGGGAATTCCATGGCAAGACAGACGGCACTGATTTAGGGAGGATAATTAAGAAAGGACAATTAGACGATTGTTGGGAGTTTTTTTCCAAATTAAGGCAGCTGTGGAAGTTATTTACCACTTTAAGGTGGTTTCAAACTTATTTATCAAAATAGGGTAGATTGAGAAAGCGTTTTTTGGAAAGACGCTTTTTACATTCCTATTATAAGCCCAAACGACCATTTTTCACTTTTCTTTCTCTTCTCGTATGTCTCATTTTTTCAGTTTTCTTCTCTTCGAGTATCTCTCAGTGTTTCAGTTTTCTTCCCATTTTCCAGTTTTCTTCCTGATCCATTTACTGTAGGAACGACCGGCCTCGATTGGTTAAGATGGCTCTCTCTCTCTCTCTCTCTCTCTCTCTCTCTCTCTCTCTCTCTCTCTCTCTCTCTCTCTCTCTCTCTCTCTCTCACAACGGAAGAGGAAGAAGATTCAAAAGCCTAATCTGTGCATCTAAAAGCGTCACCACAGCCCTCGTCTCTTTCATATCTCTCAACCTCTCTTCACCGACCATCACTGTTGACCATTGCCGACCTTCATCGACCATTCCGACCTGATCACATCGCTGTTGACATCAACGACCATTCCTCTTTCTCATCACTTGTCTCTCTCGGTGCGATGATCTCATCAGATTTGAGGTAAAAAAAAATATGTTTTGCTTTTCTATCTTTAAGTTAGAAATTAGGGATTTTAAGGATTGAGTTGTGTTTAAAAATTAGGGCTTTTTTCTTGAGTTGTGTTAAAAAAATTAGGGCTTTGCTGTCTTAGATCTTTTCTAAGTTCTGAACTTGTGATCTAATACATGTTTAATGAAATCTTTACATGGGGTACTTATGATCTAATTGTAAACTTTTAAATTGTATGATACAATTTCTGGATTTTGGTAGCAAAGTACACATTTGTGGCTCTTATTTAATTTTCAGTGAGAACAAATTTGGTCTCTCTCTTGAGTTTCACATAACATTTGAGAAGTGCTTATTAGATTTGTATCCTAAAATTGTTCAACCAGTTATAATTGTGTTTTTTTTTTTTTGGGGCTCAAAGTTATGATTGGTTTGGCTTCCTTTTCTATAAGGATTCCTTGGAGCTGCATCTGATGCCAACTTGCTTGCAGCAAATAAGTTCAATCCTAAATATTTATTTATTGCAGTTAAATTTATTACTGTGTGATCATTTCTATCCAGTTGTTTCCAGCAATAACTCCAAATTAGCTGGTAATATTTTAACAAAATATTATATTTTAACAAAATTTTCCCTTAGAAATATTATATTTTAACAAATATAATATTTCCGGCAACTTGTTTATTTTATATTTTAACAAAATTTTCCCTTAGAAATAATGATTGTTTAAGTTCTGGTTTGGAAAAGAATGGGGTCCTGTTTGGGAAAAAGTATGTTTAGATATGCATTTTAGCTAGTGCAATAGAATGATTCCCCTCACTGCTTTTCCCTTTGTCACGAAGGCTTCATCTAATTGTTCTCTAGCTTCATACTATGTTTGAATTTGAATTTGTTTTTTTATTTTTATTTTTATACTAATGGTCTTTTTATTGTTTTGTATGTCCATGACATATTCTTAAGCCCTTTGAGCTGAACTAGGAGTTGTTGTTAGATACCTTATATGACAGGAATGGGATTTTCTTCAATCTTTGTGGCCGGTCCCCCTCCCCCAAATCCCGGAGCTAAGCATCAAAGGGGATTTAAGCCTTGGCATAGGTTGAGAGACCACCTGGTTACGCTGGTGGTTCAATCTTCATGTTCTTGGGTCCTGCTACAAATCCTTACTCTTTTAAATGTTTCTTTTATTTTCATTTTTCTTTATTGAACGTGGAGCTTTATTCTGGGGGCCTTTGTTTCTCTCCTTTTGTTTATAATACACACCTTTCCTCCCAAAAAAAAAAAAAAACATTCTGTCTAGGTAGCACTGATCTGTTGTTTTTGTTAAATGCGAAAATGAGCAGTTGAGATACAGGGAGGGAACATAATATCTGTGGTTGAAGAAGGGGATTGGCAAGGAAATATTAGAAGTGGAAAAGTGATTGATTATGGAGAGGTTGTTGTCATGCCTGGTTTGATTGATGGCAAATGCGTTTATGTGTTTACAAATGTTGCACAGGTTGGTGGCAAATGCGCTGGATGCAATATTCTCTAAGGGTGATGCAATTGCAATTGATATGCTAATGACAATCACTGCAGTCATTATATATTCTGCCATAAAATTGCTCTAGGTTCTGAATCATTGCCATTTAGTTCTTAATATTTCATGTCAACTAATGAATATGTAGAGTTTTCTAGAAATATGAAATTTCTTTTGGCTATATTAACTTTTGTCAGGATGCTTTCAGTTACACAGGCTCAGTCTCCTTGGTTCAGATTATAGGACACTCTTTGGGTGGAGGCACTGCAGCACTTCTAACATATGCATTAAGAGAGCAGAAAGAATTGTCAACGGCTACCCGTGTTACATTTGCTGCAGGTTTGTGTTTGTTATGCATTATGTCCTGAACTTGTTTTCCTAATTATTTATTGGCTAGTGAGTTTTGATTCCCTCTCTCTATTACCAACCTTTTTTTATTATTATACAGTTTTTTCAATTGGATGTGTTTTTGGTTTGTTGGGTGCACTGAATATGATTTTTTGGTTGTTGAGCTTTGCTTTAGCACTGATTGAATATCTGATGCAGCTGCTTGTATGACATGGGAATTGGCAAAATCAGGCAATGGATTCATCACCTCTGTTATAAATGGGAAAGCTTAAAGCAATATCTGTTTCAGTTGTCAATGCAAAAGCTCCAAGCAGCGAGAATTCATCTTATTGATGCTCGGATCATTAGCAGTGTGTTCTTCTAATTGTGACTCTTTGGATATGGATAGAGTTGCTTGTATTTGTGATTGAATTTGTATGTAATTATTTTCATCTACAGGCACTTGTTTTATTCAGCTCGGATCATTCGCAGTGTGTTCTTCCAAGCCTGGTGCAGTGCTATTTTCTGTGCTTGCTCTCTCTATCACATTGTTCTGTAATTAATTATTCAACTCTTATTTTAAGTACATGTTGAATTAAATATAAATGAGTAATTATTTTGAAATTGAACAGGGTTATGCTGGTTTTGGTATTTTTTTGTTCCTGAGATAATGATGTAGTTTTTGTTGAGATTTATCTTAAATGGCATAATTTCTCTACAATGAAAGAAATGAAAATTTTGACAAAGAATAAATATTTGAATGGTTTGTCACTTAAAATAAAAATTAAATCGAAGAATAATTATATAAATTTTATTTTTTTTATTTAAAACAACATTTTAGAAAAAATTATTTTTTTATTAAGTCTATCACGTCTTTATTACATAATTAATTAATTTTTTATCCAACACTCAATTATAAGTCTTTAAAAGGAGATGCTGGCAGCAGGGAGAAGAACAAAAAAGAAAAAAGAAAAAGAAACAGCAACGGAACAGGAACAAAAGAAAGAAAAGATGTGCGGCACACTTAATTATAAGTCTTTTAAAAGGAGATGCTGGCAGCAGGGGGGAAAAAAGAAAAAAGAAAAAAGAAAAAATAGAAGCAGCAGCGGAACAGGAACAAAAGAAAGAAAAGCGTGCGGTGCAAAGACGAACAGAGAAAGAGTAGGCGTGCGGCGCAAAAGACAAAGCAGCTAACGTGACAAAAAAAAAAAAAAAAAAAAAAAACAACGCCAGACGTTTTTAAAAGCGTCTCTTGAAAAAACGTTTTTAAAAATATTTTTTTTAAAAATAATTTTAACTAAATTAAAAAAAAAATTAATTTTAAAAACATTTTTCAGAAAGATGTTTTCAAAAATATCTTTTTAAAAAATATTTTTAAAAATTATCTTATTCTAATAAATAAGTTTGAAACAATTATAGATTAAAAAATAATTTTTTTTTTTACCCTCCTTAAGTATTTAACTCGTTAGAGGAGGCAAGCACGTGGTGGGAGAAAGACCGCACGGATTTAGAGAGGACAATTAAAGAAAGGACAATCAGATGGTTGTTGGAGGACAATTAAAGAAAGGACAATCAGAAAGTTGAACAAGGACGTAAACACGTGGTGCAGACAGGCGGCATTGATTGAGAGTGGGCGTAGGAGGGGGACGACAATTGGACGGTTGTATATGCGCTGCGCGTGGTGCGTGAACGACGGAATTGGTTCAGAGTGGACCTATTTTTCATTTTTCACTTAAAAGAGTGTTGATTTCGGCATTCTTTGTCAGTTATCACCGACCGGCTAATCCTCCGCCACAAGTTTTTTTCTACCATCAGTGTACATTCAAAATATCTTACCATATTTTCCACGTTAACATGCCACGTGGTAGATGACAATATCTTCCATTATTCGATTACATCATTTTATTCTATTAAACTAACAAGAGAGTGATCACAAAATATTAATACGAAAGCATCATCTATTTTATATATATATATATATATATATATTATAGATTTTGCTTATATTCAATTACTCCATTCATGACTTTTCCTATCAAATGCTCCTACAGTGTACTGAATTTGAAGAGTAGTTGGAAGTTAGATTGTTGTACCGCGTAAGAGAAATTTTTAGGAGAATGAGATTTTTCGGCTGAATAATAATTGTTTTGACTTTTTAAAAATAGGCTATATATATGTATATATATATATATACACATACATATACATATAGTATAATTTAAATAGTCTAGTGCATACATTCAGTTCACTCAATTATTTTTTGAACTTTTAATTTAACTATCACAATTGTGTAGGAGGACATCGGTACCGGTGTTAATATATGAATACCGTACTCATAAAAGAAAATGATATTTGAAACTATTACTGAATCATATAATAAGTAATTATTCGATAATTCTTTAAAATTATTATCTTAATAGTTAAATTGAGAATCGCGTATGTAATACATATAACTTATTATTTAACTATTAGAATGAATCTATTAGATAATTTCTCTCGTATAACAATATCGTTAGTTTATAACTTTTATGACATAATAAAATATTGATATTATTTTATTATTATTAATTTTGTAAAATATTTTAATAAAATAACACTTTACCTACTCAATTTTATTTTGTTATATATTCATATCAACCTTTCTAAATTTTATGTAGATGCTTTGATTTATTAGGATGCGAGTCGTATCATACTCATCTTGTGGACCGCTCATTGACGAATCTGTGGGTTTGTAGCACCAGTAAAATATGAACATAATATAGTGGACCCACATGATTAGGCTTATTTGGACTTTTCAAATTTTTTGATTTTGAAGTCCACATGCTCAGAAAAATGGACTAATATCCGGAATTAAAAAGATAAAGTAGTGTATTTAACGGGGAGTAGAAGAGAGGAATAGAAGAGAGAGGAAGAGGAAGAAGAAGAAAGGGATTAGGAGAATGGATCTACTAGACATTGATAAGCTAAAAAGATCATCGGACTGGCGCTGGCGCAGCGAGGATGGTGATAGTGATAATGAGTTTGAGTCGGAGGAGCCGTCGAGCGAAGGCAGTCAAATGGAAATTATTATTGAAGGTCGTGGCTCAATGGAGCCTGCAATATATGAGGCCGCTATAAGGGGGGACATTGCACTAGATGACTCTAAGCTCGCTCAAAGAAGCCCCCAAAAGAACACCATCCTTCATATCGCTGCGAGCCGAGGCCATGACCGTCTTGTGGAAGCCATACTCCGTCTTCGCCCATTCCATTTAAAGCTCGAAAACTCCGCAGGCGATCTTCCAATCCATCTTGCTGCGAGTTCTGGGCATCAATCTACTGTCCAGTATCTGATCTCGGAAGCACAACAGAAGGGTTTTAAAGACGGACTAATGGCAGCGAATAAGGAAGGGAACACGCCGTTACATCTGGCGTTGAAAAATGGTCAAGAAGAGGTGGGTGAGTTGTTGTTTGTTAATAACAAACAAGCTTCGCGTTGTCTGAATAAAGAAGACAAGTCGCCCTTGTACATGGCTGTGGAAGCTGGATATCTGCATCTTGTTACTGAGATGATAACTTACTGCTACAGTGGTGAAATGAACAACTCCGATGAAATGAGACAAGGAAAGTCAATCGTGCACGCTGCCATCGAAACTAGGAATAAAGGTAACTCATTCCATTCTAATACATGCATTGCATTTGTAACGTTATTCCTTATTCTTGTTTATTAGTTGTTACTTTTTTTGTTATAAAATTCCAAGACAGTCATCTTTCATGAAAAAATGGAGATTGATAGAAACGAAAATTTATTTTGAATTTTACTATTTATTAAATTTAAAAAAAAAATGTTGAGACGTTCCGAGTTAAGTGATAAACTGTATTGAATTTGAATTCTTAGTTGGGAGGTAAAACTTGATTATGTTTTAATTGATATAAAATTATTATTATTTTTCATTAAATTAAATTATTATTATTTTTTCAAATTCATAATTAATTTATTCATTTTTAACGAGTAGATTAACTATAAACTAATTTAAACCAAAAAAATACATTTACATACTATTTATAAGAGCAAAACTATCGTCCAATTACCTATGGCCCTGATTGTTTATCACGGATTAGATTATTTAATTTCAACGACCTCCCAATCTAATGATTATTTAGTAATTCAGATTGTATATTCACAGTTTGAAGAAAAAATTTAGGGAAAGTGATATCAATTTCTCTTGTTTAGATATTTATGATGAAGAGACAAAAAAAGGATTAGGAGAGAGTTTAAGTAATTAATGTTTCATTTTCATTGAGAGTTTCGGAGAAAAAAAGAAAAAATTGAAATGAAGAGATCAACAAGATAAACAAAAGATTTTAAAAGAAAGATGAAGTACTTCTCCAAAATTAAAGAGATTTGGAGAGAAATAAAACATTTTAAATGAATTTTGAAAAATATCAAATATATGTTTAAGTGTTTGTTTTAAAAATTATGATTTTTAAAATAAAATAGATTTAATTATTTAATAATTTATACATTTTCTTTTCTTTTCTCTTTTATTAACTATTCAAATAAGAAATAATTATTTTCTTTTCATTTTTCTCTTAAATATTCAAACATGAAAACTCACACTTTCTTTTCTTTTCTTTTCTATTTTAAATTATCATTTCATTTATTTTCTCTCTAAAACTTCTAGGCAAGGGCTACGTTATTTTCTCCAATCTCTCCAAAAGTGAAGAGATACGGAGAAAAAATAAACTTCATTTAATAAATTTTTTAATGACCAAAATACTCTTAAATGAATGGTTTAAAAATTAGATAAGTGTCAAATAAAAAAGGTAAAACTATCAAATAACAATATTTACTTTTCTTTTATCCTTATTATTCAAACAAGAAATGATGATTTTTTTTTTTTCCATATCTCTCTTAAACATTAAAACAGGATGAAGAAAAATAATTTCTTTTCTTTTCTCTTCTATTTTAAATTTTCCTTTTCTTTTGTCTCCAAAACTCCCAAACATGTCCCATGAATTATATTAAGACCTTAATAAGAGAGGGGATCGAGATTAATAGCCCCTTCACTAATAGTGGAGGTGGATCCAATCCACCCTTATCCTTGGTGGCAAACAAACAGGGCATTGTGATGAGAGATTGAGAAACATTAAAAATGAGGGGAGTGAAGGGTATTATCGTATAATTTTTAAAGTAAATTTATTATTTATGAAACACGATGATTTTTTTTATTATTTAAATCCATCAAAATCTTGAATTTCATTTTTTTTTTTTCAATCCCATTGTTTGTTTTAGAAATTTTAAATTTTTATTTAATTCTTTTTTTTTCTTTTATAATTAGCAGAATTACTTGAAAAAATATTGAGCTTCAAGCCAGAACTAATGGATTCAATGAACGAACATGGGAGGAGACCCCTTTCCTATGCAGCATCCATAGGATACATTGATGCAGTTCGCTATATATTGGAACCGGGAAGGTTCCCTCAGAACTCATACAAGTGGGATCGTAATGGTTTCTATCCGGTTCATTCGGCTTCGAAAAAAGGTCATATCAATATCATTCAAGAATTTCTTGGGCATTATCCAGATTTAAGGGAGTTGCAGGATCGAAAAGGTCAAAATATCCTTCATACTGCTGCTAAGAATGGAAAAGCCAAGGCCGTTCGCTATATGCTGAAAGTGCCTAAGCTTGAGAATCTGATCAATGGAAGAGATAAAAACGGAAACACCGCATTACATTTGGCCACAAAAATGGCTCATCCCAAGGTAGTCAGTATTTTGACATGGGACAAGAGAGTTAACTTTACGCTACTGAATAATAGAGGCATGACTGCTTTGGATATTGCTGAGGACTACGAAGGTTCGATACCCTCCTTTCAACAGGTATACATTTACGATTCTTATAGTAGACAGTTGACACAGACACATGCCTCAAATCACATTGACACAACAACAAAAAAAAAAAAAAAATCTTTAGAATATTCTTAATTATAGATGTGTCCGTTTTTAAAAATCTGTTCTGGATTAATTACGGATTCAATCAAACATTTAACAAATCTAGAAAAAAAAATTATTTTGAACTTTAAAAAGTCATTAAATGTAATTAATAAGACAAATTAAAAGTCATTAAATGCAGTTAATAAGACAATCCAAACACAACCAACATGTCAGACATATTTGGATAAGCATTTGGAAGTCCGAAATGGTGGATCTGGGCCACTGAAAATTTTGTTTAGATGTTTGGCAAATTTTTTTTTTTGGGACGAAGATTTTGGGAGGGTCCGAAATTGCATTCTGGAGATGGAGACGTGATTTTGCACATTGAAATAACCCATTAATTTGTGTTTTATTTACGAAGCATGCACAATGTGCATATATGGCTCGTGAATTAACCACTCTGAATGAGACAAAATCTCTCTCCTTATATAATTAATCATTATAAATTATGCTAAAATATTTTATTTACACCAAATAATAGCTTGTGTATTTATTTATTAAATTTTATTAACTTAAATTTACGACACTCTTAAATAATATTTAATAATATAAAGAGTAAAATAGTCTTTCATGCTCTATAATTACCTATGAAAAATTTTAACTAAACATTCGAAATCCATTTTACAGAACCTATTTTACAAAATTTATTATTCATATTCTATTTTTCGTAAACTGAAGTTCTAAGTGTCATGGATTGATGACAAGTAGTAAATTGAATTTTCATTCAGTCAGTCCAATAAAGATGGTCTCAGAAAGATAACTTGTTTTGATTTCTATAATATCTGTCAACTCTTTTGATTAGTGTCATTTCAGCAAAATCGACGTTATTCTTATCACTCAAACATCCATGCACATAGATTGGATTATTCCAACTTTGTGGTGAAGTAGCAGCATTAATTAGTGCATCACCGACCTCACCAACATGAACTCTTTATTGATTATGATTCTTGTTGCCACCAATCCTAAGTCTAGCGAGTGTCTGTTGGAATCCACAGTTGGATCATTTGCAATCCGACCAAATTTGTCTTTAATGGAATTTGGCAAAAAATATAATATGCCTTACCAGACCGAGAAAAAAATGTTGAGGAATAAGACAAAATCGAAAAATATAAACGGGGTTAGAGAGGGGTTAGAGAAGGGACATCGTGTCTTGTTATCATTTCTAATCTCATATATAGAAGAAAAAAAATTATTTATTTTATATTTATATTTATATTTATTATTAATAATTAATTTTAAATTGATAAAATAATAAAAAAGAATATTTAATATATTATATTATAATATAATATAATATATTTCACAATATAATAAATAATCAATTAATTTTTAGATTTAATTTTACATTTCTACTTTAATTATATCATATATATGCATATATATATATATAAACATAATAAAATATTAATTTTTAATTTTAATATTTATCTCAGGTATTTTAGTTATATAATTATTTATTTTAATTTATATTATTCATGAATTGAATACATTTGTAAACCAATTTTATTTTATATATAACATTGAATGAAACAACACTGAATACAATCTAATAAATAAAAAATGGCAAGAAATACATTCATGTACTGAAATCATGTTCAAATAGTTTTTACCAACAATTCAAGTAATCAATCTTGTCATCTTAATCACTTCTGAAACAAACCACTAAAGTCAACTTTTTTTTAAATCAATTTTAGCAGAATTAATTTCCAATAACTTTATTTGTGCCAAACAGCTACTTACAATTTTTGTTTTATAGTAAAACTTAAAATTTTCTCACGTGCCTCGCAGCGGTTAACATGGCAAGCCTTGAGAGTTGCTAATGTTCCACGTTCGGAATCAAGGACTCAATCGATCAGGCGGAGTTCAAGGAATCAATCAAGCGTCGAGGATTACAAGGATAGGGTCAACACACTCTTGTTGGTGGCAATACTTGTGGTCACTGTGACCTTTGCTGCGGGTTTCACAATGCCAGGTGGATATAACGGCTCTGACCCAAACAAAGGCCTGGCAACTATGTTTGAAAAGCATACATTCCATGTCTTCCTGATCAGCAACACCATAGCTATGTATAGTTCCATGGTCGTTGCTGTTGTCCTCATTTGGGCACAGTTGGGAGACGTTAGTTTAATTATTGCTTCCATGAAACTAGCACTGCCGTTGTTAGGAATAGCTCTTACAATGGTCTCTTCAGCATTCATGGCAGGTGTTTATCTTGTGGTTAGCAAACAAACTTGGCTTGCTAATTTCATTTTGATCATCGGGTCACTCTTCCTCCTCGCTGTCATGGTACTGTATGTTCCACTCATTTTATCCTTTTCCATGAACAATCATGTCCTACGCCACATCTGCTCTTATCCCTTCTATATTTTGGCATCAGTTACCGAAAGTATTGCTGATGACAACTGAACCAAATAATTTTCAAGCTTCTGCATTTTGTCAATCTCTGATTGTTTTCCATGTAGGAGGATATCTTCTCATCTTTCGAACCACCACACGCGACTCTAAATCTTCTACCATTCATTTTGTCTTTGTTGTTAATGTTTCTCTGTATTTGGCTTATGCCACCTTCTTGTTGTCGTTAGTTGTATTTGTGTTCTCCTGGCTTGTAGTTAATTTGTTGGTTGCTAGTCTAAGTGCTCTGTGCAAACATCCTCTGGTGGTGTTATGTATGCTATTTTCCTTGGTTGTGAGATTTGCATTCCTTTGCTTGTCTGTTCTATCCTTGTAATAAAATCTTACTTGAAAGTTGTGATGTTCAAGAGAATAATTTATAATCTTCTGTATGTTGTATTCTTGCAAGTAATGGGAGTAAATTTCCATTTTTATTTCTTAAACAAGTATGTAATTAAGCAATGTTTTTCTTCACTGGAACTTTATGACTTGTATGTGAACCTCTCTTGGATTCTATTCGAGCTAGATATTAGTTTATTTTTAAATTAGTAATTCTTTCAGTTAAAAAGATGGTTTTCTGTGGTATAATTGAGGAAATCTAATAGGCATCTCTTGATGAAATGATGGCAGGCTTCCTTTCAGGCTTTATATGAATCATGAATGCAGCATGCATGCATGGATTGTTTCATTTTTTGAATTTGTTTAGATCATAATGTTCAAGAATAGATGATCTATGTTTTATTTGGATGGACAATCCCTTTAGTGAAATCCATATTGAGGCCACTTGACCTGAGTTCACATTCAATTCAGTATAAAATGGCCAATGACTTGTGTAGGTGAGGGAAAGGGAAAAAGAAATTAATCCATCAAATCTGAGCTTCTTCTACTCTTAACATGAAAACCATAGAATTATTATATGGTGCAGTTGGATGTATGGATAATCTTTTACCTACAGGGGAGCAAAGGGAGGCCCCTACAACAAAGAAAACCATCAGCAAATGACCACCCAGCCACAAGAAGCCGAGGCAACAAAACAAAAAAAGAAGTCTAGGCGAATATCTTATCAGACAACCCCAAGCTTAGGCTCAACTCCCAATTAGCATTAGTGTTTTTGATACCTCTCCAAGAGACGGTAGCATTAGTGTTTTTAATACTTCTCTAAACTGCATTTGGGTAGTGATTTGATATGATATTTTAAAAAATACTTTTGAAATGTGTTTCAGAATTTTGTAATTAATTTTTTGAAAACTGCGAAAATGCGTTCAGTTGTATTAATCAGAATTCAATTTCTAAATTAAAAACTGTGAAAATATGTTTGGATATAATAATATCGGAATTTAAGTTTTAAGATACTGATTATATATATATATATGTCACTGTTTGTAAAATCCCGTAAGTAAGAAATGCTTGATGAAAATAACTAACTAAAGCATTGAAGATGATTGACTGTGGTAGAAGATTAGAAAGACATTCACGGGTAGATGGTCAGTTGTTTTGTGACTTTTGTCAATTCGGACATTGTGTAGTCAAATCAAATTCATAACATAGCCAACTATGTTAAAAAATAAAAATTGCATTTGAATAATAATTCAAATATAATTTTTTATAAAATATTTTTTAAATAATTTTTAGAATTTTGTAATTAATTTTTTAAAAATTGTAAAAATGTATTTGAACATAATTAAAAAATAATAATTTCTTTATATTTTTTTATACTAATATTAACATGTTAATTATCATGATATAACCTCATACAAAAAAGATATCAAAAGTCAAAACTTTTATGGTTGAGTTAAATAAGCTCACAAATCATGTGCTATATTGAATTCCAATCCAAAATAATCATATTTCTCACTCCCTTTCTATCAGGCATCTACAAATACCACTACCCACCTCCATCACAATATAACACCATCACCTACCTCCCACACCACCTCACCGGCGATGGAAAATGTGTGGGTTTGTTGTACATGGCGGGTGATGTTGAGAGAAGATTGAGAGATGAAGGGAGGAAAATTTTGAAAATTTTGAAAAACGTAGAAAATGAATTTTCAGAATCAGTTTTTGAAACACAACTTTTGTTGATTTCAGAAAATTTTTTGGTTCCTCTCTTTCCAAATGTGGTATATAGAAGTTGCTATGGCAAGCTTAACTAAGCACTCGTTTGGCCCAGCATCGGACGTCCTAGAATCACGGCATAGGGAGGAAGCTCCAACTTGAAACTTGCTAAGTTCGCGTCATTTTTTAGTCAGGTTTAATCGTGTTCGGATCAAAATTTGGTCAGACACGATTAATACGATTATTATTCTTATCATGTTCGGATTAACCCGACTAACACAAAATTGACTTGAAATTTACACGATTATTTATGTATTTTACTCTATTTAATAATTTTTTTTTTAAAAATATTAATTATTAAGTAAAACAATTATTAACTTTAACCATGAATATAAATATATAAGTACTAATATAAAAATAATAAAGATATTATAATTTAAAAAGAAATTATATTTTTTTAGTTGAATTCATCTTTTATATTTTGATATACCATAAAAGAGCAGGCCAATCAGCACTTGACACGTATGATCATAATCCAACTCATACTCGGCTAACTCAGCTCTCGCTCAGCCAATGGCTAAAGAGCTCGAGCATCCAGATCAGTACAAGAAGTCGGAAGTGACAAAGCATATGCCTTCAGAGCACATATATCCGGACAGGGATCTCAGAGTTAACTACAGGGTACAGACCAACACTCCAGACCTCGTCACCGCCTTAGCGGATGCCGAGCAGGGAATAAGGAAGCAATCCTCCACACGGAGACAGTCTTCAATAAGGAAACAGTCTTCAATAAGGAAACCACCATCTATGGTTATCTCTATGCAATACTCCATAAGGTAACTGCAATCTCTGATAATCAAATCCCTATATTCATGGCATCGAATCCTAATCAACTTGGGAAGGCCACGACCTATAAATTAAACCCTAGAGGTACGCTTTATTTTCATGCTCATTCTTTGGCTTTCAATACAGTCTTTCAATTCCTTTTACTTACTTAAGCATCAGAGCGGCTACCGCCGGAGCCAATCCGGTGGTTCTCTGATCATCTTCCTGAGTGTTCTACAGGTCACGGAGCCCATACTTATTGCGAGTCGAAAAGTGCAGCATCAGTTTGGCGTCGTCTGTGGGAACGACTAACTCTCCAAGTGCTCTATTCGTAAACTCATCCCTTTCCCCGCCGGAAAACTATGGCCCCAAATCTCCGACCACGACAGAATACTCAGGTTCCACAAAGCTCTCAGCGTCAGCCGCCTGCTCCACGAGCAAGGGGGCCGACGGTTAATCCCATGTAACAAGAGATCGAGTCGATCAAATGACACAATGAACTGGTGCAGGAACAGTTGCTTGCCATCACTAGGACGTTGGCAACGCTCACACAGAATCAAGGGATGAACCCTCCTATCTCGTCGGTCAACACTGCGGCGGGAACTCAACCTCCTATTGCCACGGAGAATGAAGAACTTCATGAGCAGGCT
The DNA here is from genome assembly GCA_008638375.1 of Nyssa sinensis. NCBI lineage: Eukaryota > Viridiplantae > Streptophyta > Magnoliopsida > Cornales > Nyssaceae > Nyssa > Nyssa sinensis. The sequence goes on along the minus strand of CM018047.1, from coordinate 42,184,212 downwards.
CCAAATAACCAGCCCGGGCACCCCCAGGGTGTTTCCTGCGTTGGCAGAGATCCACAACCGTCAGCAGCTCTAGGTTGGGGAACTTCAGCCTTCGTTCCTGACGTCCATTATCAAAGCACCACTCAAGCCCCAACTCCAAGGGCTTCGGGAGCACATCCGACACCACCGGAGCCTCATCCCCCTGCAACACCAATCCCGCCGGTTCGGAACCCTCCTCCGTCCGAGAGGCGTACTCAACCCTACTACCCTGAGGTCGAGGCTATCAGGCAGGGTTCGCAAGATGTCAGAATCAGAGACCCGCGGAGGGTAGAGGAAATTGCCGAGTCTATGGACCGAAAAATTGCCTTGAGAGGACCTCAGAACCCTCCAGAGCAAGATGAGTTGGCCAGGCTGCTCGGGAGACTGCCCACTCCATTCACTCATGCCATTATGTCAGAAGAAAGGCCTAGGAAGTTCATGGTGCCAAAGTTCACTCTGTACTATGGGTCTGGAGATCTAGGGGATCATCTCTCGCACTATCAGCATACAATGTGGCTAAATAAACACTAGTGTGTATATACAGAGTACAATAGACAATATATATACAAAGAACTATGACTAGGCTTGGAATGTAACACATGCAGAGATCGGATTTTACTTACCTCTTTCTGTATTTATCTAGAAGGACAAACCGCCTTCTTCTTGTATCTCGGTGTTCCTAAGATTCAAGAAACTCATCTCAGTCTATGTATATATTTATAACTCATGCTATTCATCAAATTTTATATCTCTTTATTATTGGTATTTCTTTTACTTGAATAGACTCTACTATTGAATCCGGAATGTTGAACAAACACTACAACAAAATGCACTATTAGCGACGCGAATGTGCATCGCTAATAGTGCAATTGTGCATCGCAAAAGACCTTTAGCGACACCGAAACGTGCGTCGCTAAGGCGTCACAAAAATTGCCGTCGCTAATACTATTAGCGACGCACAAAACCGTTGGTGTCGCTAAAAGTGCCTATTAGCGACGCCCATAACGCGTCGCTAATAATTGGATACATCCGTCGCCAATAATACCCAAGGACGTATTGTGCGTCGCTAAAAATCACTTTTAGTGACGCACAGTGAGCGTCGCTAAAAATGAGTATTAGCGACGCCCGATTTGATGCGTCGTCAATACTGACTTTTAGCGACGCTCACTGTGCGTCGCTAAAAGTGGTTTTTAGCGACGCATAAAATATGGCGTCGCTAATACTAAATTTTTAAATTAAATTCTGAACTTTAGCGACGCTATGGTGTGCGTCGCTAAAAGTGTTTTTTTTTTTTTTTTTTTTACAACCATATCTGCTTTGTTTTAATATTGTTTTGTTCCTGGTTAAACCTGTATCAATCATCCATCCTGATATACAATAAAATCCAAGCATTCTGAAATGAATATTTTAAAGCAAAAAAATACATTCATATATATATATATATATATATATATATATATATTAAACTAATTATGTACAATTGTAAATGTACCATTCATCACTAAGTAGAAAAATTAAAAATTGTCTCCAAAATGTTACTACAGATGTCCATGAAAATAAAAAATAAAAATAACAAGTTCCGATGCAAAACATAAAGATGGCGTCGCGGCAATAATCCCCGATCAATCTGAAATAAAGATCAAATGACATATATTAGAATAATTATTTAATATATATGAACATAGAATGTGAATAGTTTTTTGTTTTTTTTTTTTGCATGCATAAATAGTAAGAACGACATAAAGTAGTATAAGTTTATTTTATCATTTGTGAGGTGTGTGAGGTGGTTTCGGGGCAGTTAGGCCGATATCCGGCATTTTGGTCTGTCAAAACCCCAAAATAGGCCTTTTTGAAGCTAAAACTTGCATAAGTTTCAAACCGGGCATCGGAACCGAGTGTCGTAAGTTCGTGCAAGTCTATTTTATCATTTGTGAGGTGTGTGAGGTAGTTTCGGTGCAGTTAGGCTGATATCCGGCATTTTGGTCTGTCAAAACCCCAAAATGGGCCTTTTTGGAGCTGAAACTTGCATAAGTTTCAAACCGGGCATCGGAACCGAGTGTCGTAAGTTCATGTAACTCTATTTTATCATTTTTGAGGTGTGTGAGGTGATTTCGGTGCAGTTAGGTCGATATCTGGCATTTTGGTCTGTCAAAACCCCAAAATGGGCCTTTTTGGAGCTGAAACTTGCATAAGTTTCAAACCGGGCATCGGAACCGAGTGTCGTAAGTTCGTGCAAGTCTATTTTATCATTTGTGAGGTGTGTGAGGTAGTTTCGGTGCAGTTAGGCTGATATCCAGCATTTTGGTCTGTCAAAACCCTAAAATGGGCCTTTTTGGAGTTGAAACTTGCATAAGTTTCAAACCGGGCATCGAAACCGAGTGTCGTAAGTTCGTGCAAGTCTATTTTATCATTTTTGAGGTGTGTGAGGTGGTTTTGGTGCATTTAGGCCGATATCCTTCATTTTGGTCTGTCAAAACCCCAAAATGGGCCTTTTTGAGCTGAAACTTGCATAAGTTTCAAACCGGGCATCGGAACCAAGTATCGTAGGTTCGTGTAACTCTATTTTATCATTTGCGAGGTGTGTGAGGTGGTTTTGGTGCAGTTAGACCGATATCCAGCATTTTGGTCTGTCAAAACCCCAAAATGGGGCTTTTTGGAGCTGAAACTTGCATAAGTTTCAAAGCGGGCATCGGAACCGAGTGTCGTAAGTTCGTGCAACTCTATTTTATCATTTGTGAGGTGTGTGAGGTGGTTTCGGTGCATTTAGGCCGATATCTGGCATTTTGGTCTGTCAAAACCCCAAAATGGGCCTTTTTGAGCTGAAACTTGCATAAGTTTCAAACCGGGCATCAGAACCGAGTGTCGTAAGTTCGTGCAAGTCTATTTTATCATTTGTGAGGTGGTTTTGGTACAGTTAGGCCGATATCCGGCTTTTTGGTCTGTCAAAACCCAAAATGGGCCTTTTTGGAGCTGAAACTTGCATAAGTTTCAAACCGGGCATCGAAACCGAGTTTCGTAAGTTCGTGCAAGTTTATTTTATCATTTGTGAGGTGTGTGAGGTGGTTTTAGTGCAGTTAGACCGATATCTGGCATTTTGGTTTGTCAATTCTCCAAAATGGGCCTTTTTGGAGTTGAAACTTGCATAAGTTTCAAACCGGGCATTGGAACCGAGTTCCGTAAGTTCGTGCAAGTCTATTTTATCATTTTTGAGGTGTGTGATGTGGTTTCGGTGCAGTTAGGCCGATATCTGACAATTTGGTCTGTCAATTCCCCAAAATGGGCCTTTTTGAGCTGAAACTTGCATAAGTTTCAAACCGAGCATCGGAACCGAGTGTCGTAAGTTCGTGCAAGTATATTTTATCATTTGTGAGGTGTGAGGTGGTTTTGGTGCAGTTAGGCCGATATCCGGCATTTTGGTCTGTCAAAACCCAAAATGGGCCTTTTTGGAGCTGAAACTTGCATAAGTTTTAAACCGGGCATCGGAACCGAGTTCCGTAAGTTCGTGCAAGTCTATTTTGTCATTTGTGAGGTGTGTGAGGTGGTTTCGGTGTAGTTAGGCTGATATCCAGCATTTTTGGTTTGTCAATTCCCCAAAATGGGCCTTTTTGGAGCTGAAACTTGCATAAGTTTCAAACCGGGCATCGGAACCGAGTTTCGTAAGTTCGTGCAAGTCTATTTTATCATTTTTGAGGTGTGTGATGTGGTTTCAGTGCATTTTCTATAAATAATAAATCCACAAAAGTATATAATTTTAAAAACTTACCAAGGTTGTGAAGAATCACGCTGTTGGCTGAGCATCGTCTGCACAAGAGTCTGTAGCTCAGAATATCGCTCCTCGAGGCTATCTAGTCTCTGGCGCAACACTACATTCTCTTGTTGAGCTGCCTCAGTAGCTGTGTGTGCCCTAACATCACTCTCAAAGGACGATGTCGTCGGCGCCATCCTAGTCCCTAAGCCACGCACATGGCCACGCCTCTTGCCCAGAACAGTCTCCCATATCTGGTCATTGGTCGGCGGATCCTGACCCTCAGGTGTCGGCTGATCACGCAGCCGGACCATCTCCTCCTATAAAAACATAAATATATGTTACTACTTTTATAACTTTAGATTAATATTAAATTAGTAATACTGTAGCAAGTTACATAAAAACTTACATAAAGCCGCTGTGCTTCAGGCCTAACCCAACCCTTATTGGGGTTGTAGTGCGTCCTGTGCCACAAATCAATGGGGTTGGGTGGTGCACCGGTGTCCTGGTCTCGCTGGAGCAAATAAATAGTAGCTTATGAAAAGTGATTTCATGAATAGATTATACAATAAGAACTTGATACATTTATTAACTTACCATATCATGCCTATACTGTACAAAAGAACGTGATCCACCACAGTGGGTCACCTTCTGCTTGCTTCTACTCTCGCTGTTCTTCCTGTTTAGTTCCTACACTTGGCCAAAACAAAGAAGGTTAGTATAAATGATACTGATTTAAACCAGACAACAAAAGTAATTTGGACAATTTTTACCTGGAATGTATCACTTGCGAACCGGTCGCACAGTAACATCCAATCCTCCACCGTCACCCCCCTGTAGGGTCTGTCGCGGGCTCTCTACCGGCTGCCACCTCCGCCTCGTAGTGCATGTGAAGACGGTGTCGATAGTCCCTGAAACGGACTCCCAAGTAACGGTCCACAGCCCTCGCTACGTGAGGTAGATGGAGATCGATGTCAAACTTCTCCTGTAAAGCATGTCATTGTCAAAACATTACGGCATTAGAAATGTTAAAATTTAGTTCAACACAATAATAAAAGACATACCAGGATCTGCGCATGAATAGCCTGTAGCTCCTCTTGAGTGACGTGACTCCAGTCAGTAATATGGAATGGGGCGCGTAGTCGGTAAATGATGCCGACCTCTGTGATGAACTGCTGTGCCCACCCACCAACGGGCTTCAGTAAGCCCTCAGGTAGCTCAATCCGAAGTCGCGCACCCCCTGCTGCCTCTATCTGTGTCTGCAAACTCTGATTCTTTGACCTACCACGCCCTCGTCTAGCACTGGTGGTGGCCGAAGCTTTAGAAACAATAAAATAGAAACAATTAGTACCATATTTATATAAGCATTAATACAAAATGGAACTATCCATACCATCAATGGCAAGATCGGTCGATCCTGCAAAGGAAGGGGAAGGGGTCGATGGGTCCACCGGGGCTGCGCGTCTACGTGATCCTGGTCCAACCATATCTAAAACAAAAGTTTAAAAGTGAATTCCATTACATCATAAAAATTAAAATCCATTACAGCATAAAATTGAATATCCATTACACTTGATCTTACCACATGTAACACCTATTACAATTACTCATCTGAGTTTGTATCATCATCTGAACTTGAATTTTCTTCATTCTCAGTACAATACTCTAACGATGTCTCATCATCAAAATCACTTTCCTCGTCATCATCATCATTAATGAACGTTGCATCCCTCGGATCTAATTGTGTGGTATTGGTGACGTCGGAAGCTACGACATGAATTGGTTCTACATCAGTTCTATTCAACCGATACGAACTAACATCTTCCTGATCATGCCGGACAACACCATCGTGGGCAGTTTGAGACTCTTCTTGTAGTGCCTCCTCAATCCTCTCCAACTCTTCATCTCCCTCGCCAATTTCTAGGACATCATAAATATTTCTAGTTTTTATTTTTTGGACAACATGCCAATCACCTCTTATTTTTGTGTCCTTCAAATAGAAAACTTGTTTTGCAACTGATGGCAAAACATACGGATCATCTTTAAATGCCGTACGTGACGTATTAACATTTATGAAGTGCTTATCAATCTGCATTCCAGTCTTCTTATTACTTACATCCCACCAATCACATTTAAAAATATACACAGAATGACCGTAGCAATAATGCAACTGTATGATGTCTTTTAAAACACCATAGTACTCTACAGTTTGTCCTCCGTCACCATCTCCTTCAACAAGGACCCCGCTATTCTGTGTTCGTCGGATGACCTTACGTTCCCTCGTGTGAAATCGAACACCATCAACAATTAAACCGGTGTAGCGGGATATCCTTTAATCAGGACCACATGCCAAGCAATATAATTGATCGTACGCCTCAGGAGATTGTTGGTGGCGTAATAGCTTCATCTATTAATTCAGTACAAGTACAAAATTAACTGAATACAAATGCATTAACTAATACAATTACAATTAATTGAAACCTATTCTTACGTGATCTCCGAACCACTTTGGAAACAAATTTTTCTGTCTTTGCTCCAGATCAGAACTTGATATATTTTCCTCAGTAACACGCTTCTCCTTATGCCACCGCATATCTTCTACCGTCTTCTGAGACATGTACAACCTTTGTAGCCTCGGTTATAAGGGAAAATATCTAAGCACCTTGTGCAGAATTGTCTTCTTCTTTCCTTCATTCAACTTGTACCTGGGTTCGTGGCACACCGTACACTCCTTCAATTGTTCAGTCTCCTTCCAAAATAACATGCAATCATTTTTGCAAGCATGTATGGGAATATACCCGAGACCCAAATCTCTTAATATTCTTTTCGCCTCGTAATATGAGTTCGGAAGGGTCTCCCTAGTAGGAAGCACTGCTTTAATCAATTCAATGGCCAGAGTAACTGATTTGTTACTCCAACGGTTGATGGTCTTAAGATGAAGGAGTTTCACGAGAAAGTCCAGTTTCGAAAACTTATCACAACCCGGGTATAACGGCTGCCTTACTTCCCTCAACAACGACTCAAATGCGGTCGATGGTCCCGTCTCACTCCTGTAACTACTCGCCCCAATTGTAGCCCCCTGCAAGTCTGCCAGCATTTGTAGCAAGCCTTCGTAACCAACCCCAACATTATCACCAAAGTCAACATCGTCGTCTTCTTCTTCATCATCAAATACCACTCGTACATCACGGCGTTCCCCGTGAAATTTCCAACACGTATACCGCTTGTCCATCCCGTTTCGAGTAGGTGCTCTTTGACCTCATCTATGTGCATATAATCCCTATTATTGCACCTCCTACATAGACATCTTATCCTATTTCTCCCATCTGCAGATGCATGAGCAAACTCAATAAAATCTTTGATCCCCTTCACATACCCTGGCAAATGCCTGCCCCTCAAGTCCATCCAACTCTTATCCATTTCCGTCTACCTAATACAAGTCAAAAATAATACTCGTTATAAATATGAAACATGAATCCTATCACCTCCAACTTCTCTCTAAAGGGTAAGGTGGTCCTATCCTATTCGTGAATGCACAATCTACATTGCAATCAGCAGCAATCAAATGCTTGATTCCACTCAGACAAAATTTCGGCAGCATCTCCCCAGGGTTCTCCAAGTATACGAGATAGGCGTTAACACGCCTAAATATATACCCAGAGAACAATAGGAGACCGTGCTAAAATTTTATCATAGTGAAATATTCAAGCATATGCGCTATTGATTGCAATGCAGATTTATGCATTCCCGAACTGTCCTCTCTGGACAATTCAAGAATCGATTTTCATACGCACGAGCCCAATCACGAATAAATTTTGCGACAAGATTCACATGTGATGAAAATGACTCCCGAACGGGACTAGGCTTACATTAATGCAATTAAAAAATTCATTAGTGTAAGTGCAAACTCTGATTGTCAGACAGAGTTTTGCTTTAAAAAACCATTAACAATAGCATTGAAAATGTCAATAGAAAACATATTGATCTTGGTTGATAACAAGTAGAAGCACCTAGCTTTCAATTTTTATCTATTAATTAAGGTCATTGATCAAGAATTGTTTACTTGGCACCTGACAACAACAACTTAACCAACAAAAGCAAATCAATTGCTACCTAAAACCACTAACTGACTTAATAGGTCAGGTGTATCTAGTTGATCTCTCAATCTATAGGACTCAAGAACTCTTATTACTTTACAATATAATGTAAACTATATCATATACGAATAGAATATAAATGATTCAAAAAAAATATAATCCAAACCAATTGAAGACACAAAATATAAAATATAAAAAAAAAAAAATTTTATCCGACTCTCTTATCCAAACAATGAATAAGCTATTTCAAATGAATACTATTATCCTTGTCAATATATATATATATATATATATATCCATGAAATGAGACAAAGTAAGAATAATAATTTCTTGTGAATGATCTTCTAACCTAACAACTCATTTAATTCCTCGAGAGCCTAGTCATGTCCAGTCAGTTTCAAACATAAAAAGTGAGGGAAAGGAAAAGAAACATTAAGTTTGAAGGGTTGTTTGAAGGGTGACTGCATAAAAATTTTAATTATTAGAATTATTAGTTATTAAATATTAAGTTTTGGGGTTCTCGAATTTATTAATCATTCAAAATTAGTTTTTAAAATGCTGGTTTTGTTTTATTTATTGTAATAATATGGGAGTTTTGATTAATTAGAATTGTACTTTCTTTGAAATTATTTTCAAATTTTTTAAAATAGAAAAGTTATTATTTTTAAAATTAAGAATCAATACAATTTAATAATCTTTTATTTTGAATGTAAGATTACTCATCATATCTAAAAAAAAAAGTATTTTTGTAAAATGTATTGGTAAGGCGGCACTCTTCCTATCCCTTCCAAATACATTCTCTTTTATACCCTTCTCTTTCTCCAATTCCCACTCTCCCTGCTATTCTCTCCCAAATTCAAATTTAAATAACACAATCTTTATAATTTATCTATCTCCCAAACCCAAACTTAACTAACCCTAGCTCTGTCTCTATGTCTTATAATAATTAAAATTTTAAAAATATAATAAAAAATCTATTTCTATATCTTACCATAAAATTAAAATTAAAATTAAAAAAAAATATATAATATGTGTCTCACACTTCTCTCTTCCTATTAATCCTTTTAAATTCCGCTCATTCAGCACTTTCACCATCTCTAACATAACCACTTGTCACAAGTTGTCACTCATAGTCGGTGGGTCAAACTCTTTTATTTCTCTTCTTTTTTTAGTAAAAAAATAAATTTATTAAAGTAATTAAAGAATACAAAATGATACAAGATAATTACACCAAAAAGATAAGCGCAAATAATATCATTGTTTACAAGACTCGTCTAAATTAGATTGGCACAAAAGTTTGAAATTAATCACATACAAGTACAAAACCAAAGCAAAGAAGATAAGAAACGCTATAAAGTAAGTCTAGTCATCTAGGAATTGGGTTGTTTGAAGGGTGACTGCATAACTATTATGTGTGAAACAACATTTGAAAGCCAAACCCTCAAATTTTTTTTTTAAACTCAATAAAAAGGGTGGGCAAAAAATTAATTTTCCAAAACTTTAGGCTACAAAAATAATTTTCCAAAAGGTAAGATAGAAATTGCATGATCATTCGAATTAGTTTCTGTGTAGTGATAAAAACCAAAAATCAAAATCAGTCACATATTACAAGGGCATAGAAAATTAGCCAAAGCCCCTCACAAACTATGCAACAGATTTGAGAGGAAAAAAAATTACTGCTAATTGGAATGTGAATAACAAACCTGGCCCATATTAGCTATAAAAAAAATCAGTCACATTTTCCGTAGGAATTGCATGTCTATTAGCTATAAAAAATAATAATAATAACGTTTTAACATATTTTAAATAAAAAAATTGAACTCATCTTGTAAGAAAAACCAACATCTAGCTACAAGACTTGATTACAATTTTTTCTTACTTAATCATTTCATAGATCTAAAGAAATTTAACTAATTCTGTTAGTTTTTAAAGCAATAAAAAATTTTAAAATATGCATGGATACTCGTAGATTTAACAGAGAATAGCAAGATCTACAATAAATTTATAAATGTATGAACAATCACATTTAAATAATTTGAAAACAAGTGAAAACATACCTATTTTCTTCTGTTGAAGAAAACCTAAATTCAGATTTGACAGATCTTTGAATGAGAAAAATGGATACAATCTACCGCCGCCGAATGAACCGACTGCTGCCGTCGCCGAATGGACCAAGTGTCGTGGTCGGAATCGTGCTTGCAATTAGGGAATGAGAGAGACAGAAAGTGAGAAAATTTTGGGAAACAGAGAGAACGGGGAAACTGGGTCGTGGGAAAATTTAGGGAAACAGAGAGAAGAGGAAAATGGGTGCTGCGGCGGAGTAAAATATATGCGACTTATTAGCGACGCTCAACTGGCGTCGCTAATACTTCCTGAACGTCGCTAAAACTCTATAAAACGCCATCGTTTTGGCCAAATATGCTATTTGCGACGCACGATTCGGCGTCGCCAATAACTTGACCTATTAGCGACGCACATGTGCGTCGCTAATAGCCACCTATGCGTCGCTAATAATTTCCCGCCTAATTTTTCGCGCCACACCTGCATTTTTTTATTACTTTTTCCTTACTATTCGCGACATACACTTGAGCGTCGCTAAAAGTGACTTTTAGCGACGATTTGTGAGCGTCGCTAATAATGTGCGTAACAAAAAATGTGTTTTTTTGTAGTGAAAGTCGGTTTAGGCTTTCGCGAAATTCAATTCAGACTTCGGTACTAAAAAAGGCAAAACGATCATTTTGCACTTTTACGGATTCTTATTTCTTGAGACCTCTTTTCGCAAATCAGACTCCACGGTTGAGTCTGTAATGCTCGCAATAATAAAAATTCACTATTCAATTAATTTATTCGGAGCCCGTTGGACTACTTTTCGACTTAGGAGTATTTTGATAATTTGCCTCCTTCTAATTAATTAAATTAATATTTAATTAATTTATTGCTCAAGTTAATTCATAATTAACTATAATTTCTGAGTACAATTATAATTTTATAAAGTACTATTCAAATCTGAATTAATCAAACAATATTTAATTCTAACCTGGTCAAACTACCGTCGATATTCTACCGATACTAATCCAAGAGTTGCTTCCTCGTCAACCGTGCTCAGCAAGTCTACCCCCATAGACCCTTCATTCAAACCGGATCAATGGCCCTCATTGACAGTCAGGTCCCTTAGTCGTTTGTTCCTTCCATTGTCAACACCAAAACCCAAACAATTTTGAGTAGCAGTAACTCTTTGACTAGCCTGTTGGAGCTCTCATTTTTTTTTTTTTTTGCTCTCTTTTCATTCTAATATATCACAGCAACCCAACCAGCCTCTAAATTTCCACTATTGGAAACTGCTGCTGCTTCTTTTCCAATGTCATCACAATCTACACCTGTACCCCTGCTCGGCTGCACGTTCTTCCTCAAGTCCATCACATGCCGCATCATTATTGTGCAGCAGTTCCACTTACTGCCACCCTGCTACACAATGCCACCACAAACACCACCTCACAGAGTAGCACAACCGCATCTATTGCAGCGCTGCTACTGCTGCAGCTACCTATCTTCCTATCCCCTTTTTCTTCCTCAAACTTCACTTCTCCCAAATTTTCCCACAACTCCATGCTCACCGTACCTACTGCTGGATTGTAGCAGCTGCTGCTGCTACTGCCATCCCCCACTCTTCACCGTTTTTGCTGTAAGAAAACCACACCCGACAGCATATCCATCACATGCCGCTACCACCACGCACCACGCAGCGCTACTGCTGCTGCGCCGTTACTACTACTGCACTCCATCTCTCTTTCCTCCACTGCACTGCCCTAAACATACACATAAATATATATATATATATATATAGCTGTCCCTGTTGAACCGCCCCTCCCTTCCTTCCTTTTTCCTTTTTCTCTTTTCCAACAGCCACGGCTGTAGGCCCTCTTTCCTTGTTCCCACGTTTACAACACACAATATAATATATATATATATATATATATATAATTATAAATATCCCTGTTGTTGCGCTACACACCTGCACACAAATGATATATATATATATATAATTTTCTCATCTTGTAACCGACCTGCACCGCCCCATTTTCTCTTTCTAATTTTTCTGGTTTCTTTAGCTTCTGCTACACACTTCACTTGCACACCTTTTCCCAATCTCTCTTTTTCCTTTCCTATTACACGCTACATAAACACACATATACATAATTCTCTCTTTCTCTAATAGGGTCGGTAGCCCCTTAAATTGACTTTTTATTTCTTTTTTTTTTTCTTTTCTCTTTCTTGTTTCACTATTCACATGAGATACTATATATATATATATATATATATATATGTATGTATAATATTACACATGCACACCACCAAACATCACACGCACAGCACACTACTTTTCTTTATTTTTCTTTCTTTATTTCTTTGCATGTATTTGCATGCTTATATATATATATATACACATTTATACTAATATATATATATATTTTTATAAATTACATATACATACATAACCGTATATATATATATATTTATTCTTGCTTGTATATTTTTTATATATGCATATATATATATATATTATTTCATACATATTTTCTCATATATATTATCTCATATATATATATATATATTCTTACATTTATTAAAATGAATTATACACGTATATCGAGGCATATACTGGCCTATGTACATGGTTCTCCGTACTGCTTGGGTTTTATTTGTACGATACTATTGGATACTCGGAATTCCTTAAATTTCACTTCTCGTATTTTTAAACTGTATATTTCTAAATTAATGAATCGAACCATCTGTCTTGAACTACGTGTCTATTTCGTCACATAGCTTACTTATGATGGCTCGGGTTCATTTCAGAATTATATTTATCGGCTCGATCCATTCGTACTTGGCTTTTTTTAATCTCGTAATTCCTTGATATTATAATTCCTACTAATTGTCTCGGTAATCGTAACCATCACTGTAAATTACTCATTAAAATAATTTGGTATAGCTTGGGGTCTACTATTCTCGGTCTGAACTGGTCTTGGTTTACTCTTGATATTATGATCATTGCTTGGTTAAAGCTCGGTATTATTATTTGACTCTTTTTAGATAAAATAGAATTATTCTATTTATTCGAAACTCATGTTCAATTTCAACTGGTACTACGCTTCTCGACTCGACCTATCTCGATTTACGTGTACTCGATCAGGTTTACCTTGGTCTACGTGCCATATCCCGGGTCGGGATATTACAGGTTGCAAGTTAGGAAACTCCTCGTTGGGGGATCCTCCACCCGTGGTGGTGACGGGAGGCTAAATTCTTCCGTGAACAACGTTGATAAGAGGAGGAGGAATATTGTTCAGCTGGCTCTGAGCTAATGAAGCTCTGCCTCTCCCAACAAAATGCTGATTTCAGGGGTTTTAGGAATTCTTTCTAGGACTAAGATTAGGAGTCATTGCCTTTTTGGAAGAAAAGGACAAAGGATTGTTGTTTTTAAAGAAAAGATTAGCAAGAATGATTTTCGTTCTCACAAACAGCGTCGAATTGATGTTGCTCTTTCTAATTAGAGGGGTTTCCTGTCCTTCGTTACTTGTCAAGAACTCAAAATCAGAGGGTCATCGGGTAGGTTCCGGTGGTAGCCGCTCCGATGATAAAGTCAATAAATTAAAAAGACTGTAATTAAAAAGAATAATTGAACGTAAATTGAAAGTATATCTTAGGGCTTTATTTATAACATGAAGATCTCCTAAGTTGAATAAAATTTAGAGGCATAAAAGTAAAAATTTGAAGATATCCGGAGATAGCAGTTGGCATATTGAGTTCTGTTTCTTTATTCTGATGTCGAAAATTCATGGAAGTCGTGATCAGTTCGGTACCCATCTGTTCTAGATGAAGGGTTGGAGGTTTTGCACCATTTCAAAACAAAATATTCTAAACCCCGTGTGTCTGTCTGATTTGAATAACAAAATTTTTCTTAATCTATACACAAAAATATTTATACATTTACTTGTTACATTTTAACTAAATTTATTAATTTATGATATATCACTATCTTCTCTAACTTTCTAGAATGATAAATTAGGGGGTCACTCTATACTTATCGTGATGGAGATGGCACATGTAAACTATTTTAAGAGATCCAGGGGACAAGTGAGAGAAAGAAGGAGCCGGTGAGAGTAGGACAAAGCAAGAGAGAGAGGTTAAAGGACAATCAAACGGACGTAAGGGAATTCTGTGGCAAGACAGACGGCACTGATTTAGGGAGGATAATTAAGAAAGGACAATTAGATGGTTGTTGGAGGACACAAGCACGTGGTGCGAGAAAGACCGCACGGATTTAGAAAGGACAATTAAAGAAAGGACAATCAGATGGTTGTTGGAGGACAATTAAAGAAAGGACAATTAGAAAGTTGAACAAGGACGTAAACACGTGGTTCAGGACAGACGGCATTGATTGAGAGTGAGCGTAGGAGGGGGACGACAATCGGACGGTTGTATATGCGCTGTGCGTGGTGCGTGAACGACGGAATTGGTTCAGAGTGGACCTATTTTTCATTTTTCACTTAAAAGAGTGTGAACGACGGAATAGGTTCCGGTGGTAGCCGCTCCGATGATAAAGTCAGTAAATTAAAAAGACTATAATTAAAAAGAATAATTGAACGTAAATTGAAAGTATACCTTAGGGTTTTATTTATAGCCTGAAGATCTCCTAAGTTGAATAAGATTTAGAGGCATAAAAGTAGAAATTTGAAGATATCCGGAGATAGCAGTTGCCATATTGAGCTTTGTTTCCTTATTTTGAGGTCGAAAATTCATGGAAGTCGTGATTAGTTCGGTACCCATCTGTTCTAGATGAAGGGTTAGAGGTTTTGCACCATTTCGAAACAAAGTACATCTGAACCCCATGTGTTTGTCTGATTTGAATAACAAAATTTTTCTTAATCTATACACACAAAAATTCTATACATACACATGTTACATTTTAAGTAAATTTTTTAATTTATGGTATATCACTATCTTTTTTAACTTTCTAGAATGATAAATTAGAGGGTCACTCTATACTTATTGTGATGGAGATGGCACATGTAAACTATTTTAAGAGAGCTAGGGGGCAAGTGAGAGAAAGACGGAGCCAGTGAGAATAGGACAAAGCAAGAGAGAGAGGTTAAAGGACAATCAAATGGACATAAAGGAATTCCGTGGCAAGACAGACGTCACTGATTTAGGGAGGATAATTAAGAAAAGACAATCAAACAGTTGTTGGAGGACACAAGCACGTGGTGCGAGAAAGACCGCACTGATTTAGAGAGGACAATTAAAGAAAGGACAATCAGATGGTTGTTGGAGTACAATTAAAGAAAGGATAATTAAAAAAAGGTAGGGGTGTCAATTCGTGTTATCGTGTCGTGTTTGGGTCGTGTCAAGGTATATATATATATATTCAAAAATATATGTTAACCCTAACCCGACACTATTAACTAATCGTGTCAAGTTTCAAAACCCAAACCCAACCTATTTATTAAACAAGTTACACGTGTCGACACACTTAACCCGTTTATTTTTTAAATAAAAAATTTACCTATCTTTCAATATGTATAGATAATTTTCATGTTTAGTAAACTTTGAACATATACTAAATCAAAGTATAAACCTCTTTTATAAATAAAAAATTTCAAAACCTTGATAAACTTTTAATTTGAGACGAATTATCTTAACTCATGATATTTTTTTATAGTTAAACGTGTTAAATCGTATTAAACAGATTAACATTATTAAAACTCAAATCTGACATGTTTATTAATCGTGTTATACGTGTCAACTCGTTTATGATCTAAACTCATTTATAATAAATCTAAATTTATTAACTTCATGTTATGTTATCGTGTCAAAAATTAACATTTCTAACAAAAAGACAATCAGATGATTGTTAGAGGTCAATTAAAAAGAGGACAACCAGATGGTTGTTAGAGGACAATTCAAGACAGGACAACCAGACAGTTGAACAAGGACGTAAACACGTAGTGCAGGACAGACGGCATTGATTTAGAGTTAGAGTAGGAGGGGGATGACAATCAGACGGTTGTTTATGAGCTGCACGTCGTGCGAGAATGACGGAATTGGTTGAGAGTGGACCTATTTTTCATTTTTCACTTGAAAGAGTGTTGATTTCGGCATTCTTTGTCAGTAATCACCCACCGGCTAATCCTCCGCCACAAGTTTTTTTCTACCATCAGTGTACATTCAAAATATCTGACAATATTTTCCACGTTCACATGCCACATGATAGATAGTTATTAGCCAAGATGGTGAGGAAGCTAGACTGGATGGAAATTTCCTTCCACATTTAATACCAATATACAATAATTGTCATCAACTTAAAGCAACTCTAAGGGAGTTGCATTTTAGAGTGCTAAATTATTTATTTATAATTTTAAACAGTATTTTAATATCTTTGAATTATAAATTTGTTTTAATGACAGGTACTAAAATAAGGTGTCATTTTAATGTTTTAATATTTTTTATTAAAATAAATTAAACATAATGATCGCAATTTAACGGATATATTTTTATAATCAAAATTTCAAATTTCAAATTTCAAATTCAAATTTCAAATTTTAAATTTCAATTGTATGGTTTATAAAAAGTAGAACTTTACACAAAATTATTGAAGTGTATAAGAATAGTGTACATAGCAATCTTGCCTCGTTTTTGTGAACTAGGAGAGTCATATAGTTTCAAGTCTCTGATAATTGATCTAAAACTTTCACCCATTTATATTTCTTGCAATACGTTGGTTCAAGGCCAATGCTATTATCAAAGTAAGAATATATTTCTTGTAATTGACACAATAGAATTGCCTTAAGAAGGTAAAGATTTAAAGCAAAAGACAACAATTATTGAGGGAGTAAGACAAATTAGGAGCAATTTTAGTGTGGAATTCGCAACGCTTAACTGTCGGTGGGCCCATTGGGGTTTTTAAGTCATGAACACGACTAGTTTCAGTAGTTGAGATGGTAACGAAGCGTATAGTGACGAGGGCCGTTTAATTATTGGAGCCTTATCTCATGCAATCCAGACGAGAGTTATCATTTCTCCAGTTTTAGTGGATGAAATTTAATATTGAATATTTCAGATGCCCATTGGGGTTTTTAAGTCATGAACACGACTAGTTTCAGTAGTTGAGATGGTAACGAAGCGTACAGTGACGAGGGCCGTTCAATTATTGGAGCCTTATCTTATGCAATCCAGACGAGAGTTATCATTTCTCCAGTTTTAGTGGATGAAATTTAATATTGAATATTTCAGATGCCCATTGGGGTTTTTAAGTCATGAACACGACTAGTTTCAGTAGTTGAGATGGTAACGAAGCGTACAGTGACGAGGGCCGTTCAATTATTGGAGCCTTATCTCATGCAATCCAGACGAGAGTTATCATTTCTCCAGTTTTAGTGGATATATTTACAGTAAAAATATAGGAATTTTAAATTAAATTTAATTATGTTTTAAAAATATATATATATTTATAGATATGGCACACTCATTTTATTTCATTTAAGAATTGAACCCTCAGTCTCTTGTTTGAGAGAGGGAGGTGATACTATTTAAACTAACTCTTAATAATATTTTTAATTAAAAAATCTAAAAAAAGTATAAAGAAAACACAATTTCTAACTAAAATGCATAACATGAGTAATAGCGATTTCAAACTAATTAAAAACATAATTTATACGGGACACTACTCTAACTTTAATCGAGTTTCTTACTAGTAAACAGTAGAATTAATTTTCTAAATTAGTAGATTTGAAAAATTGGATAAAAAAAAAAATCCTTTGATGTTAGCATTGTTTGAGAGGCTTAAGAACATGAATTATTAGTCATTGTGCTACTCGATAAAGTTCACATAGAATATCAAAAATATTTCTTAGAAAAGGATAATATTATAATTTGACTCATTTTGTTGTTTCATTTTCTACTTTAATTATTGTATTAAGAGGAAAGTTATATGTATGAGTAGCCACTTTTAATTAGCAAGTAGCTTAATTAGTGAAGTAGTCAGCATACAACATGCACGGAAAATTTTTATATAAAAATAACGTCATTATTTAGTATTGGTTTCTTTTACGCAAAATACACTAACACTTGGCTTGATTTGAAGAATTTGAAGAGAAAGGAGAAAAAAGAAGAATGAGAGAGAGATTCTTTTATGCACGGTTTAAAATTATAGAAGAAAATGAAGGGGGATGGAGGGAGAGAAAAGGATCTTTTTAAGTCTTAATTCTTCCAAAAGTGAACGGAGATGGAAGGAAATGAGAGAGCATTTAATGAATTTTTTGTAATATCAATTTTTATTTTAAAATTATAAAAAAAATAAAAAAGATATCTCTATTCCAGGACATAATAGTAAAAAATATATAATCATTTCATTTTCTTTATTTTTTTCTCACTTTTTTTAGTAAGATAAGAGGAATATACTCTTTCTTTTTCTCATTTGTTATCCAAACATGAAAGAAGAATTGCATTTTCCTCTTTCTCCCGTATTTTTCTCATAACTAATATTATTTTTTCCTCTCATTCCCTTCTTATTTATTCAAGCACAATGTGAGTCAATTATTTTTTTCTTTTCTTAATTAACTTTTTTCTACTTCCAGAAAGATGTAAGAAATATATAGGTTGACACGTGTAAGAAATAAATTCCAGAAAAAAATAAGGAAAGTTCGTAGAAAGATAGAAAAAGAAATAAAAAATGAGAGAAAATAATAAAAATTAAAAGTTTTTAAATTGTGAAGTGATAGTATGCCATGCCACGTGTAAGAAATATATAGGTTGACAGTTTTCTTTCCACTACCGATATGTCAGATCTTAAAAAAAATTTAGTCATAAATTGAAGAATAATACTTAATTATAAGTTAAATAATAAGAATTTGTTCTTATCCTATCACAATTATAATGTGCTAAATATGTAATATAAATATTAAATACTTATTTATTTTTAATAAATAAATTTAAAAAATTTAGGAAGATTATGATTTAGATATGTATTTAAATAAAAGAGAATTTGTTGTATAAAATTTGAAGTTAAATACTATTTTAAATATAATGTATGAACAAAGTCAATAATATAGTGATTATATTGAAAACACGTTTTGTAAAAATTAGATTAATTAATTACCATTATGGATCTCGTGATCCTAACAAGAGTGAAATTTTAAGAGAGACATTATATATGATTTTACAAAAAAATAATTTTAGAGAAACTTTTAAAAAGATTAATTAAAGAAATAATTTTATAATTTTTAAGATTGAATTTTCAGTGCATATCCAATAGCCTATGATTTAGTTTATCCAGTTTATTGTTTTCAATTTCTTGCGATTAAATCTAAATCTTAGTTATTATTTTTATTGTATTTTTCAGATTTATTCGATACATGTGATTTGCTCCAATTTTTATTTATTATTTTTTTAATTTTTTTTCCCAATGATTAAATTCAATTTTTTTTTCTTTTTTTGTTTTTTTCACATGTATATTTGTTTTTGTATTAATGTAAAGTATGTTCAAGTGAAAAAAAGTTCAGAGAATCTAGAGATATGTCTTTTATATGTTTAAGGGTGAATTGGTAATTTTATATTATAAAGTAAGGGTACGTACAAATGCCATTTTAGGGATGAAGTGCTGATGTCATGGACAGTAGTTCTGTCATAGACGGAACCTAACAATAGGGTATAAGTGTTACACAATCTTCGATGACGGGAAAGGATTATGTAATTTTAAAATTTTTAAAAAATTTATTATAATTATAAAAAATTATTAAAAAAAAAATCAGTGTAAATTTTGTACAAATCACTCTTCCTTACAAATCACACACTTACAGTTGATCGCTACCGACACGAAATACGGAAATTGATTCTAATTTTAGGAAAAATCAACGCAAGCAGAAAGCATCAATGAATGCTAAAGAAATCAAATCAGAGATATTTATATGCACACATATCATTATACATGTATACAAATACATACATGAATATTAACACAGGCGTGTTATATACTCACACGTGGCCCGTGACGATAGATGAATTCACACTTAGGGACGATGTTGACTGAGGCAAAAGTTGAATGCATAATTTTTATCCGTAACGTTTGAATAATTCAGATATAATTTTTTTAAAAATATTTTTAAAATATATTTTAAAATTTTATAATTAATTTTTAAATTTAGATATAATTTTTTTAAAAATATTTTAAAAATATGTTTTAAAATTTTATAATTAATTTTTAAAAATTATAAAAGTACGTTTTGTTATGTTAATTAAAATTTATTTTTTGAGTTAAAAATTATAAAAATATGTTTAAATGTGATAATTTTTTAAAAATAAAAAATATAAAAATATATTTAGATATGATTAATTTTTTTAATATATAATTTTTACAAAAAATTTTGTCTTTGTAAGTAAATTTTAAGTAAATTAATTGTTAATTTTATAAATATATATTACATTTTTGAATTTTTGTTAAATTAATCATTATTTTACAAAAAGAAGAAATTAAAATACAAATTAGTTATGAAAATTTTTTGCAGCAGAAGAGATCTGCTCTGATGAGAGTGCAAATCTGATTCGTACCTAAATATCTAGTTCTAAGATTTCTTACGGTTAGAGTTTGAAAAGTGACAAAAAAAAAAAAAAAAAATCTGCAGAAGGATATGTCGTTGGGTAGAGAGAGAGAGAGAAAGGAAGATATAGCGAGACAAAAAAAATGGATGAGAGTGTTGAAATTTGATTGAGTGGATGTCTTGTTAGTGCTTCTTGTTCTGAGAAAATTTTGAGCGCCACACCCATGGTTGCAGGCTGTAGAATTCCTGCTGTCCGTATAGCTGCAAAAGTTCTCAGCCACAGTAAATGGCTAGGGTGTAGAAGACAAAAGAAGGACTCTTGGGATGTGTGTGTGGAAGATGTGGGTAGATATAGGTGTAAAAAGACATAGGGTGAAAAGAACGGGCCTTGGGATGTGTGTGTTGAAAATATGGGTAGAAGGGACCTTGGGATGTGTGTGTAGAAAATATGGGTAGATATAGGTGTAAAAAGACATGAATGAAAAGAAGGGGCCTTTGGGATGTGTGTGTAGAAAATATGAGTAGATATAGGTGTAAAAAAACAGGATGAAAAGAAGGGCCTTTGGGATGTGTGTGAAAGATATGAGTAAATGTGACAAGAAAATGAAAAGTGTAATGGAACAAAATTTTAACAACTTTTGAAAAAATATTCTAATTTTGTTGACTAAACAAACATAATTTTAAATAGTGAAAAGGAAAAATCACGTTTTCAATTGATAACTAAAGACAGCTGTGTCTGAATAGCAATTTAAATATAATTTTTTAAAAAATATTTTAAAATTTTGTAATTAATTTTTTAAAAATTATAAAAATAAGTTTAATTATATTAATCAGAATTCACTTTTTAAATTAAAAATTATAAAAATACATTTAAATGTGATAATCGTAAAATAAATTTAGAGATGAAAAATATGAAAACGCATTTAGATATTTAGATATGATTAATTTTTTTTTGTAATTTTACCAAAAGTTTTGTTTTTATAAATAAATTTTAAATAGATTAATTTTAATTCTATAAAGATATATTATACTTTTGAGCTTTTTGTTAAACTAATCATGATTTTGTGAAGAAAAAATAAGAGATTAAAATACAAATTAGTTATGAAAATTTTTTTGCAGAAGAGATCTGATGGGAGTGCAGATCTGATTCGAACTTAGATATCTAGTTCAAGATTTTTTACAACTACGGTTTGAAAAGTTGCAAAAAAAAATCGGCAGGAAGAGATGTCGTTGGGTTGAGAGAGAGAGAGAGGGAAGATAGAGCGAGACAGAGAAAAAATGGATAAGAGTGTTGAAATCTGATTGAGTGGATGTCTTGTTGGATTTTCTTGTTGCAGAGAAAATTTTGAGCGCCACACCCATGGTTTCAGGCTGTTGAATTCCTGCTGTCCGTATAGCTGCAAAAGAAGTTCTCAGCCACAGTGAATGGTTAGGGTGTAGAAGACATAGGATGAAAGTAAGGGGTCTTAGGGTGTGTGTGTGTGTGTGGAAGAGCGCCACACCCATGAGTCTAAGCGCAAGTTTGTTTTCTCACTTGACCAATATAATTGATGGGTAAAATAGTCATAAAAAACTAATATACCCACTATAGTGTGTTAATAATTAAAACATTTATCCGTAAATTTATATATATATATATATATACACACACTATATCTCATGTTTGTTACACAATTAATAAAAAATTATTCTTTATCTTTTCCATTACTTATCTATTTTTATTAAAATTTATCTCTATTTAAGAATGTTTTGAAGTTTAAATTTATGATTTATCAACGTGATTTTAAATTAAGTTAAATTATTAAATTATTTGAATAAATTTAAATGATGGATTGTAAGATATAATTTTTTATTAAAAAAAAAAATTACCTTATGCTAAACAAATATAGCTTCTCATACTTCGTTTCTGTACCATGATATAATTTAAACAAATTAAACGTTTAAAATAATTACAAATATATGTTATGGATCAGTATATATACTTTTGAAAAAAATAAAAGACTCAATTGTCTCAAAACCTCGCGCCTCTCTCTGCCTCTCGCCGATCTCTCAGTCTCTGCCTCTTTGATTCAATTATATGAAACAGATCTGTCTCTCGCCTCTCGCTTCTCTCTGATCTCTCGCCTCTCTCTTTCTCTTGTTCTGCAACTCTTCGTCTTCTTCATCGGAGAGATCTGCGGCCATTGTTGCAAGGAGTTTAAGAAGAAAAACCTACCGGAAGAAGGATAGGATCGGCATTTTTGGTAGAATATCATCTTTTCTCTCTATTCGGAAAAGTTTTTTAACTATATTTTGTGTTGAGTACTGGGTGAGTTGGCTGCAATTAAATTTGATGAAGTTTTGTTACAGTGTATGAGCTTTATTTAGTGGTTTTTACTTGGTTATTTGTGCTCTATGATGGTATAGGGTTTCAGATAAGCAAACCAAACTATAATTGTCTTTAGTCAATGCAACATCAAATGCTCTGATGATTGCACAGTGAGACATAGGAGAGGTAAAAATCTCCTTTCTAACATAGCTCTGTTCTGTTGCAAGAGCTTGTTTAACTTTCCACGTGGACACTGTTACCATCTGAGGAGTCTCTGAATTCCAAATAATCTTCCAAAAGTTGGGAGCGAGTGGGCAGATGAAGCTTTAAGCTCTTTTTTTTTTTTTGTTTTTGTTCTTGTTTTGGTTTTGTTTTTCGTTTTTGGCGCTCTTTGGAGCAAAAAAAAGATATCCACTTCTAACTGCAAATTATCTGTTTTAGGGAAAAAAGGCCAAGTTAATTTATCAGGGGTGTCTCTGTTACTCGAAAGGAATATTCAATATTGCTTCTGCCATTAAGGAGGACAAACTTCTTTAACTGCAAACGCTTTCCATTCTTTTCTTCCCAATTTGACCAAATTCTTAGTCCTTTCCTTCTAGATGAAGACTTCTCTGGATACCTTTCTAATTTCTGGAATTAAAAGTTTCTTCCAAATTTTGTTATTGTCCCAATTTCCTTCAGACCAAAAAACGCCCTGTTCCAACAGATCTCTTCCCTTTGGAGAGACTGTTCCAGGATCATGACCTGTTCCTATCTTATGAAACATTACAAGGTTTGAAATTGGGAAGTATATGCCTCTTACCTGGGATCATTTTCTAATGTTGGGGACTTCAATATGAAGGCTAGATTTAGAATTGTCATGATGGGCTAGATATTGACTGCAATATGAAGGCTAGATTTAAATATGCCCTTGACATGAAATTAATTATCAGAATGTCATGGTCCTTACAATATGGCACCGGCTGGATATATATATATATATATGTTATTCTAAAATGGACCAGGGGATAAGAGATAGGAATAATGATAGGACAGATTTGGAACAAGGACTCGTAGGATTGCATAAATTCTTTATTTTTGGCATGTTTATCGTTTCCGGACTTTTTGGAGAGACTTGAGAGGTGAAAGACATAAGAGGTAACTACAGTGAGAGACTATAGAGGTTGAGCGATTGGAAAAGAAGCATAGTGATTCCTTGGAAACTCTTTAGCCTCTGCTTTTGGCCTTCTGTAGAATGGCTTTTGACCACAGCCTTGTCTTGTGCTATGTCAAGCTTTTTCCCATTTGCTGCTTTATTTATACCCTTTTCTTCTAGCACGTCACTTGCACAATATGATTCTTTCTTGGTTCCAATTATTTGGAATAACAACTTCGTAGGATAATATGTTCTTCATAAGAATATATAACTGCTCAGTTCCTAGTTATAATTACTTCCTGTTTTGTCAATATGGATTGTGTATGTACTTTGAAATAAGAAACTAAAACATGACAGTATAACTGTGAAGCAACTTCTTTCATGCAGAGAAAAAAGGGAACTAAAACAATAGAGGCTCTACTTGTGATATACTGGTTTCATAATTTTATTCGGACTACCGTTTTAGTTTTTTGCTTTACAAATTTAAGGAATTAGTAGTTTTCTAATCGGATTTGTAAAAAAAAATTTAGAGTTTTCTAATCATGTTAGTATCTAAATATGATGTATTATCACTATTTTTATTCGGTTTTTTTATAATATATGCAGTTTGGAATTTAAACAGTTTTCTCTAGTTGGGTGAGTAATTATCTTGTGTTGCATTATAATTTTGTTTCTTTCTTCTCAACAAGCATAGGGTTTGTAATGAGACACAGTCCTGAATGAATACCCGAGTTCTTTTTAATGTACTGAAAATATTTCGTGTGCACGTGTGCATTATTTTTGGGCAGCTTCGTTCTTTTTCTTTTCCTCATTTACAGAGTCCCATATATATATATATATATATATATATATCGAGACCATTGTAATGGCTGGTCTGGATAGATGTCATAGCTAGATAACGAAACTATCAAGATGTTGCATGCTTTACAGAAGTATTTTGTTTCCTGGACATGTCATAGCTAGATAATGGCTGGTTGATAGATGTCACAGCTGAATTTTGTTTCCTGGAGAAAAAAATGTGGAGTTATAAGTTAAGATCTCAAATGCTGGGAAAACAAATAGGTGTGTGGAAGATTTTTACAGCAATAATTTTTGTCAAATATTTAGCTTTATGTCCGACAAAGATTTGCGTTGCAAATAATAAAACTAATGAGTCGGAAATAATAAATTATTTTTTGAAAAATGTTCAGTTTATTCAGACCGTTTATATAGTTAGAAATAATTTTTTACCGACTGTTTATGTGGTTGGAAATAAGTTTTTACCCACACCTAAATGTGTTGGAAATTTTCAAATATTTCCAAAGCGATGTGATTTTTGTCAGTAATCTTTCTCTGACCATTTTGCTACCGATTGTTGTGTGTGACGTCTACTATGTCGGTAATATATATTTTTGAAGCGAAATTAAATATTTCCAACTTAATATGGTGTTGGAATAAATGCTCTGTCTTGTAGTGAATCTCCTAGAATTAGGGATCACATATGTTAAGCCTTAGGTTAAGGAGAAGTAACCTCAACAGGCGACTGCCAGTGCAATTCCTCTCCTTCTCTTCGTCATGATAGGTTGGAAAACAGCACAAGTTGCAACATTTTTCACTCCCTTTAGTGTGAAAAGGGGATAATCTCTTACTTTTTATTGTATATTGTCAGTAATGGATGGTAGCGACCCTATCAATCCCCCACAAAAGATAGAGCGTTTTGAGGCAGATGAATATAATATCTACATTTCAGATGGAGTGGAACAAGAACAATTCGAGACAGATGTGGCTAGTAGCAGCACTGCAGGGCATAAGATAACCTCACAAAAAGGAAGTTATTACGAGGCAGATGAGGCATATTGTTTCAACATTTCAGAAGGAATGGAACAAGAACAATCCGAGGCAGATGCAGGAACGAAACTGTTATTGGCCCCAAGGTTTTGTGGCAGGCAGTTGATAACGGATGATATGCAAATGCATCAAGAAAGGTGTCAAGAACTAGCAGGACCTGGTGATGTAAAGAACAATCAAATGGAAGTAAGAGGGAGTAAGAGATCTGGTGACAATGGAGAAGATTCTGATTCTGTCAGTTTGTTGATGAAACCGAGAGTTTACAGAGCCATAACAATGGGGGACAAAGATAGCTTCATTGCAGAAGATGCCAAACATTCAGTTGTCGACCAAGTGGGCTTAGGAGGGAACACAATTCTTCATGTTGCCGTTATTTTGGGCCAATGTGACCTTGTGGAAGTAATGGTCAATCTCTACCCACAACTTATGCAGCGTAAAAACGGCGGCGGCGACCTTGCTATCCATTTGGCTGCTGGTTTCGGGCGTAAATTCATGGTCGAGTGTATGGTTCGTCAAGCTAAGCAGCATTTTGGTCAGGCTTCTGGTAGTGGCCAGATTGATAGGGTCATAGAAGAGAATGAGGAGATCAAGAAAACTGCATCTCAAAATGCCGAGGTTGATATACTCATGGAAGGGGATTCGTCGAAGAATACTGCCTTGCATCTTGCCATGAAAAATCAGCATTATGAGTTGGCTTGGTTCTTAGTTGAGGAGAAACCACAAGTGTCAATAAATCTAAATAAGGAAAGAAAGTCTCCTTTGTACTTGGCCGCGAAAGCAGGGCAACTGGGGCTTGTTAAGCTTATGATTGGAAACAGACGAGCTGAGATGACAGAACTCATGCCGGGGAAGTCCCTTGTGCACGCTGCCATTAAAGGAATGAAC
Organism: Nyssa sinensis; assembly: GCA_008638375.1. Classification (NCBI taxonomy): domain Eukaryota; kingdom Viridiplantae; phylum Streptophyta; class Magnoliopsida; order Cornales; family Nyssaceae; genus Nyssa; species Nyssa sinensis. Next base: position 42,157,607 of record CM018047.1, on the reverse strand, counting down.
ATAGGTAAGACCATATGCACATTCACTCGGGTACTCGGTAAGTTAGCTAAATCATGACCGAAATTGATATATGAATGTTATTCAGTTTTGAAACAGTTACTCATCACTTATTTGAAAGAAATAACAGGAAAATTCTTAATGGGTCAGTACAGTATAGTGATAATGTGTCCATTCAATGACATTTTGTTATATATAATATAATATAATTTTTATTTTTAATAGAACATTTTATAGGTTACAAATAGTATTGAAAGAACGCATTGACATGTAATGTACTAAACTCACTAAATACCTTCAAATAATGAAAATTCTGACAAAATCATTGAACTCTTTTTTCCCTCCAAATGCAACCTGCCAATTACTTATTGATTTTCGTAACTCCTGCGAAGTATTCTTTTTAAAATCTGAAGCAAATTAATCACAAATCAATGATATTGTTTGCTTGCCAATTACTTCACAATTCATAATTTTTAAAATTTTCCAAATCTTTAAAGCTTGCCCGAACATTTAAGATATTTTTCAAATAGCCCCCCTCCCTCAATATATCACGTTCAGACTTTATATTCTCTGAAAACTCTCTTGAATGCCTCTCTCTCTCTCTCCCCTTCTCTATACATAGAATATTTTTTTTAATCAGTCTCTCTCTATCAATCTTTATCTTCTTAAAATTTATTCTTATTTATTAATTTTAACTCAAAAGGTGGAGAACTAGGGATTGGAAAATCCTAATACAAATTATATATATGAAGTAAATACTTTTTATTCTTTTATAAAAAAATAATGAATTATATGTTGACAAATGAATATCTAATTCTATGACAATTACTTGTTCATGTTAAATGTTTAGGATTTTGGAGTTAAAAACTTGAATTGCCCATGAATTATGGTTCAAAATAACAGTTAGGGATGTATTAATTTAAATAACATAATTTTGTGAAATTCAATTGATCTAATCAAGTTTACAACTCACAAAGTTTGGTATATATCGACTCTCTTAGATTTATCCTTTTTATTACTTGGGTCCTATTTTACATTCCTGATTCTGTTCTGTTTTGTTAATTTGTTGAAGATTTGTGTATATTTTTCTTGATTCATGGCATCACTAACTTTGCATGGAGAAAAAGATTAATGTTTTACTGTATATAGAATGTGCATTACAAAACATTTATAGTAAAGAGTTTAATTTAATTTATTAGTAATCAAAATCATTGAGTTTGATGATTTTTTTCTTTTCACTTTGAATTATTGAACTTCTTTTTTATTGTACTTGCATTTTGAATCCTTTTTATTGTATCTCAGAATGCACAATGCCTTAAAACTTCATTTCTCCTTTGTGTTAAAAAATTCAATGTGGATCTTGGTCCCAAAAGTCCAAATCCAAGACAAATTTGAACAATTCACAATGAGAAGATTGATGTATCAAATTTTATTTTATGCGGTAGTTACATGGTGACTCTACTAAGTTAAAATCCTAACTCCGTCCCTTATTATATATATTAAATAAAAATATTGCAAGCATAATTTGACTGTTTAATTTTCATCAATTTCATATTGCTAATCCGAACTCCCCATGCGTATTATATTTTCTAATTTTACCATTCTTGCGCTTCTTTTTTTTCACTCTTTATTTTTACCAGAGGTCCTGGATGCAGTAATGAGTTACCAATCAACTTTCTTTACAACATTGGGCGAAGGGTGTTCTTCATCCTTTAGACCATCTAATGACGAAGGGAGCAGTTCGTCTTGTCCAAATCTATTTGATCGAAAAGGAAGGACTCCTCTTTCCCTTGCAGCATCCATAGGTTACCTTGATGGGGTTCGCCACTTTTTAAGCAAAAATCTTGATATGACATTTTTTAGTGACTCCGGCTGGCATGGCTTCTTCCCTATTCATTGGGCATCCTTCAGAGGCCGTGTCAAGATCATAGATGAGTTTTTCAAGGGTTGCCCTAGTTCATGGAAGTTGCTCAATAAAGAAGGTCAGAATATTCTTCATGTGGCTGCTGAGAGGGGGAAAGCCAATGTGGTTCGTTACATACTTCAAATGCCCGAGTGTGAGAGTCTTATCAATGAGAGAGATACGGATGGAAACACTCCATTGCATCTGGCCAGTAGGGAGGCCCAGCCTAGGGTTGTGAGTATTCTGGCATGGGACGGCAGAGTCGAGTTAGGGGTTTTAAATGGTGAAGGTCTAATGGCACTGGATGTTGTTTGTCTCTACGTATACAGAGAACCTTCATTTAAACAGGTATGTCCTCTGTGTAGGCACTTTCTTCTTGTTGAGATCGTGTTTTTTTTTTGGATATTGTTGTATTATTGTGGCCTGAAACCTCACTTGTACCTCGCAGCGATTAACATGGCTCGTTTTGCGATATGTTGGTGCACCACAATCTCGTCGATATGTTCGTTATGTTCGTGTACCACAATATCGTCGCAAGCAGATATTTAATGAAGAAGAGGGAGAGAACCGCAAACTTAGTCTAAGGGATCAACCGGAACTCCTCCTGGATAATTACAAGGACAGGGTCAATACTTTGCTATTGGTGGCAACACTAGTAGTCACTATAACATTCGCTGCAGGTTTCACAATGCCAGGAGGCTATAACAATTCTGATCCCAATCAAGGCATGGCATCTCTGGTTCACGAAAGTTCGTTCAATGTATTCCTGATTAGCAACACCATAGCTTTGTACAGTTCCATACTGGTTGCCAACAGCCTCATTTGGGCGCAGTTGTGTGATGTAAGTTTGGTTGTTGCTTCCCTCAAATTCGCAGTGCCTCTTTTGGGAATCTCCCTTACGATGGTCTCCATATCATTCATGACAGGTGTTCATCTGGTGGTCAGCAACCTTAACTGGCTCGCTAATGTTGTCTTAGTCATCGGCTCAATCTCAATCATCGTTCTCTTGCTTCTGTTTGTTCCACTCTACTACCCATCTACGGTGAAGTACCGTGTCTGGCAATACATTTTCAGCTATCTACTTTATCCCTTGATTTTAGTTATTGATAGGGAAACTAATGATGATACAAATGAATAATTGCCCATCGCCTGAATGTTTTCTTTTTTCATTTTTGGGATTTGTTTGCCTTTTCTAAATTTCTTGAATAATAATGTAAGTTGTCCTCGTAATATCTTTAGGTTCATTTGTATTTGATAGAGATAATAATTCATGTTTTTGTACTAAATAAAATTATATCTGTAAGTTTTCTGTGTAGGGCTGAGCGAAATTAATTTTTTAGTAAAAGTCTTTGAATATCTTTGTGTATATATTTTTTTATTTTGTAATTTTTATTTTAACTTCCTACGTGTTACATTCTTATTATGTGTTAAGTCTCTCTTATCTATTTAATCTAATTTAGTAAAACAATGTAATTCAAGCGGCACATGCGGACAATTCAATCCCCGTGCACCATCTCTTCTGCAGTAGAACGTCGCCAATTTTTTCTAAAATAGTTTATATGTGGTTTGTTTTTAAACCGGTGGTCCCATATCTTTTAAAAAAAAAAAAATCCCGTTTTGATATATTTATAAACTGCTGCGGCTTGAAAAAAAAATGTTGCGTCTCATTTTCTACTTTTGCGGTTTGCCTCTCCGCATCTCTCTATGTTATCTTGTGTATTTAAACTGCTGCGGTTTATATCCCTCCGCACGTCTCTCTTCTGCTTGTAATCAACACATTATCTATTGGACTATAACTTCCACGAGTTTGTGTTACTATCCAACTCACCCGAAGACAAAGGTGGCGCACAGTGCTCTGGTTTGCAGTCAAAAGACAGTCTATTCCTATTACTCCTTTCTTGCAAATTGCTGTGGTTTGTAATCAAAAGACAATCTATTCCTACCATCCTTGCTCCGTACATCATCCTCAACAAAGCATTCAAGTAAGATTGCTATTGTTCTGTTCTACATTATACACACAAATACACGTACACAAACTTGCATTGGTTGCATTGGTTCGGTTCCCCTTGTTTTTTTAGTGTTTATTTTTTTTTTCTGCCTTTGTTCTCAAGGATTTTAAACTATAAGCATTATACTGTTCTTTTTTTTTCCCTTTGTTTTTATAGTGTTCATTTTTTTAAACTTTTGTTCTCAAGAATTTTGAATCATCAGCATTAAAGAGTTCTTTTTTGTTTTTTTTAACCCACGCATTGGGTTCGGTTCCCTTTGTTTTTATGGTGTTCAGTTCATTTTTTTGAGCATGGATCATGAGATTCAGTTGGTTAATGTAACGTACGTGTATATAGATTAACAACCCACACTTGGTTAATGACTATATGGTTATGTTCTTTTTAATCCATAACTAAAACGAAGCAACACAGATAAATTGACATTGTATGATCTTCTTTGGGTTCGTTTCTCTTAATTTTTTTTTAAGCGGTTACCTATTAGTTGTAACATTCTTAAATATTGTGTTAAACAATATTACATATTTAAATGTAAACTGCTGCATATTCGTTAATTTTGTATCTTTGCTTATTCTTTGATTGAAATTTTTATTTTCATGTGTTGTATGTTTCTCTCTTTATATAATTGAATTGGAATTATTTTTGAAGGCATCGATTTGCTCTTCTCATCAGCACTCTGTCTCCTACTATCATGATCTAACATTATCAAAATAGGTACTTTTACACCATTTATTATTGATTTGTCTTAATAATAACACTATGCCATTCATTAATTGTATGTGCAACTAGGCATGTGATCGCGTTCAAATCATGTTTTGTTGTTCCATTCATTGTCTTCATGTTTATATTTGCCTAATATTTTAGAATTTATATTTAAGCATAGTTAGTCATAAATTAATTTAAAAAATAGAAATTCTTTTTTTATTTAATACATAATCTATCCTTTTTAAATTGTTCAACAATTAATGATAAGGAGAGATGGAATAGAGGCTTTCTTTTAGATTTATAAATAGATGGTAATTTCTTACTATTTCAGTTTATGTATATGTGGCTTCAAGTTGGTCCTAAATGAAAAATTAACGGATCATGTTTCTTAAAATGAATTATATAATTTAAAATTTCAAAACTATAATATTCAACGACGTTGCATGTATATTTATTTATCATGTGTTGCCTTTTTATTTTATTATAAAAATAAATTAGAGACTAAAAGTCTTTCCAATAGGCTAAAATATACAAGAGTTACACCAATTTTATGAATAACTTACCTAGGTTTGACATTATCGATTACTTATATATAAAAACATTTCAAATTAAAATAACAAATAAATTGGCTACAATTAATTAGCCAAACTTCATAAGTTTGATCAATTAAATTTAGTAACGACTGAATAATTTCTTCCAACCATTAGAAGTTATAATTTATGAATCATTAGTACACATTGGAATTTTAGGATGGATATGTCTTTGAATGGAGAAATTGATTAGAAACTTATAAAAATTCAAGCTAGCCTGTTTATTTGTTTGAATGAAGCTATTTAAGTTCCACAACATGGGTTGGAATAATCCATCATTTAGGAATCGTCTAGTAGAAGTTCAGCAAGAAACTCAATTCTTAAGGTCAATCATCATGGGAGCGAACGTTTACTACATACTGGAAACAATAGTTTAAATGCCACAAATCTAGGAAATGGTACATTTACTTATTGTAATTTAATATAAACAAGCATGTCTTCCTTCATCTAAAACGTAATTTTTTTCATAAATATGTGTAATTATTTTAGGTGCAAGTGAAATTAAAGAACTCTTGGACCTTTAACTGATGCTATTAGCATTGAAATGACAAGAAGATGTAAATCGTCGTGATGGAGTTTTCAAGCACCATCAACAACATTTACAAAAAGAGGCTAGAGATTTGAGAACATCAATATTGCGTTTCAAGCGATCTCAAAATTGTAATTTATATCATACAATTACCGATCCTGGTTAAGTGATTTCATATTATTTTGTTGTTACTCTAATTCTATGTATTTATAGTTGAAGAGTCGCATCTCATTGTAATCGGTAACTCTTTCAAATTATAGTGAAAATGTAGCAGCCGTGGACGTAGCCTTATTTTGGGGTGAACCATGTAAATCTTTGTGTTATTGTGTGTGTGTGTGATTTTAGATTTGTTTTCTTGTTTATTTTCGTGTCTCACCGATCTTGGTTAGGTGATTATATTCTTAACAACTAGTATCGGAGCATTAGGTATGAGTGGGAGTGATGGCCGCAGACGAATTAAAAGTAAGAATTGATAGATTCAATGACATAGATTTTGGGTTTTGGAAGATGTAACTTGAAGATTATCTGTATTAGAAGAAAGCTGTACCAGCCTCTTGCAAAATAGAAACCAGAAGAGATGAAAGACATGAAGTAGAAACTCCTTGACAGACAAGCGTTGGGAGTTGTTCGTTTAACATTGACTCGTAACGTTGCGTTCAACATCATAAAAGAAACGACAACAGCAGGTTTGATAAAATCCCTTGTGAACATGTATGAAAAACCTTCGGCCTCAAATAAGGTATATCTTATGCGCATGTTATTTAATCTTAATATGGCAGAAGATGGTTCTGTAGCGGATCATTTGAACTAGTTCAGCACAGTCACAACACGGTTGAGTTTTGTAGAGATTGAGTTTGATGACGAGGTTAAGGCTTTGATTCTTTTATCTAATTTGCCAGAAAGTTGGTATGGTACTGTAACGATAGTGAGTAACTCTTTAGGTAATTAAATCAAAATTGGATTATAATGATGTTCGTGACTTAATTTTGAGTGAAGAAATTCGTAGAAGAGAATTAGGAAAGATATCAAGGTCTGCTCTGAATACAAAAGTTAGAGGAAGATCAGTCAACAGAAACTCAAATCGTAATATATTAGTATCTAAGAACAGAAGCACGTCAAGATTTGAAAAGGGACGAAGTAGTTAGAATTGTGGACAAAAGGGCATTTGAAGGTAGATTGTTCGGCACCAAAGAAAAGACAAAGTGATCAAAATAAAAAGTCTGTGAATGCTGCAACAGAAGAAATTTGTGATGCCTTGATCTTGAGCGTTGATAGTTCTCTTGAGTCTTGCATTTTAGATTTTAGGACGTCTTTCCATTCATCTTTATATAGAGAAATCATTGAAAACTATGTAAGTGGTGATTTTGGGAAGGTTTATTTGGCTGATGATGAACCTTTGAATATTATGGGTAAAGGGGGTGTGAACATAAGCCTGCTAAACAGTTCTATATGAAAGATACAGAATGTCAGATATGTGTTTGGATTTAAAAGGTTTGATTTCTATGGGATAGTTTGATGATGAAGGTCATGTAGTAACCTTTATGGGTGGGCTGTGAAAAATCTCTAGAGAAGCTATGGTTGTTGCTCATGGTATAAAGACTGACACTCTTTTTGTGACAAAAAACAACAAGAATGCAGTAGTAGTTGCTGATGAAAAGGAAGATCACACTTGTGGCACCGTAGGCTTGGGTATATGAGCGAGAAAGGGATGAAGATACTTTTGTCAAAAGGGAAACTGTTAGGTTTGAAATCAATGATCTTGATTGGGCGAATATTGTATTTTTGGAAAGCAAAAGAGGGTTAGTGTTTCAAAAGATGGCAAGAAATCGTAGATAGAAAAATTGGAGTTGATTCATACTAATGTATGGGGGCCTTTTCCAGTTGCATCTCTTGGGGAATCATATTATTATATCACTTTTATCGATGATTCAACTAGAAAGGTATGAGTTTATTTTCTGAAGAATAAATTTGAAGTTTTTGTTACCTTTAAAAATTGAAAAGCCTTGGTAGAGAACGAAACAGATTTGAAAATCAAGTGTTTGAGATTAGACAATGGAGGAGAGTATGGAGACAGTGAGTTCAAAAAGTTTTGTGTAGATAATGGGATAAAAATGTAAAAAATAGTTCCAAAAACACTCCAGCAAAATGGCGTTGCAGAGCACATGAACAAAATTTTAAATGAATGTACTAGAGCCATGAGGATACACGCTGGATTGCCAAAGATATTTTGGGTAAATACAGTCAACATTGCAACATATTTGATAAATCGTGGTCCATCTATTCCTTTGGATAGAGGATTGTTAGAGAAAGCCTGGAATAGAAAAGAGGTAAATCTTTCACACTTGAAAGTTTTTGGCTACGTCTCATATGTGCATATAGATTCTACTTAATAGATTCAAGCTTGATCCTAAATCTGCTAAATATACTTTTATTGGATATGACATTGATGAATGTGGTTATCGTTTTTGAGATGATGAGAAATGAAAAATAATTAGAAGTAGAGATGTCATATTTAATGAGAAAGTAATGCATAAGGATAAGTTTGTTGTGAAATTTGATAGTTGTGAACAACTTGTTGAGTTAGAAGAAATCACTAAAAGTGATGTGAATAATAAGGTTCAGGATAATCGTAAAAGTATTATTTTGTAAATGAAACCACATACTTTGGCTCCGACAAAAAAGTTCACTAGAGAATCTAGACCTACATAATGTTATTCTCCTTCATTATACTCTTTTTTGTTATCTGGTTGTGGTGAGCCAAAGAGTTATGATGAGGCTTTGCAGGTTGATGATTCAACCAAGTGGTAGTCAGCTATGTAGGAAGAGATGGATTCTCTCATGACAAATCAGACATGAGAGTTGACTGAACTACCAAAAGATAAAAATTTTATATTCCTATTATCTATTGTTATATAACAAAGCATGAACATAATTATTAAAATTACCTTACCTTATTGGGACGATTGGATAAGAAGGCAGAATTAGATAAGATATAGTTGAATCGGATAAGATATAAAATCTTGTGAAATATTGAATACTCCAATTTAGTGTTTGAAACAGACTTGGATAAAAGGTATATTGTTATATTCTAATTCTATGTTTGAGTGTCTACTAGATGTAAGGTTTGAATATAACTATGTAAGATGTAAAATCGCTCTAATACCAATAATTAGAACAATTGTTGAACAAAAAAAACAAGAAAAGAAGTAAAGTGAACTTTTATTGAAGAAAACTTACATAGCAATCCACTGTCACAACAAGACCCTCATGCCTACTGTTGTGACAATCTCATTTCGCATCTATTTAGTCCACTGCATTCTGTCATCTCTATATTTTGCCACCACTCACTACACTTTTCTATTATTTTTGTGGCTCACAACTCAATATGACAGAAACTCGCATATATATAACATTGACTCTAAGTCCTATATTGATTAGGATATCTAATCTCATACAAACTAGTATATCTTATTTAACTATAATCAGAAAACTAACTCTTAGTAGAATATTAGTCCAACTACAATTAGGACTACCCAAACAGACTCCAAATATTATTAGGACTCAATAAACCAAATTAAGAAACTTCCTAAAATTTATAGGCTTGGTTTAATTGGCCAACAATGCCTCCCTCAAATCAAGCTCGTCAAAGTATCTTCACCAACACCTTCATAAGCAAGAATCTTCAAAGTAATTTCTGTAAGAAACTTTTGCGACAGCAATCTGGAACATTCATTTGTCTTCATCTTCACATGCGGATGTGGTCAAATCTTGTACTTAGCATACAACTTTTCAGCTTATTCAGCATTATCTAAGAACAAATCCATGCTCATCTATTCATAATCAATATCAGTAAAAAAATTATCCGTGCCAATAATTTCATCATCATCATCATAATGATGCAAAGCCTGTCAATATTTTAGAATACCAAAATCTTTCTTTTGAACAAAATCTGTACCAATAAAATTATTAAGATCCAAACCAATATTGTAGTATGACAAGAATTTATCAACGCCGATGAAATCACAAATTTCAGACAATTTGGGCTTCTCAATTCTCAAAAAATCTTGAAACTCTAAAAATTCTGTCTTCACAAAATCAGCATGGCCTCGAATAATAAAATTCTCAATACCAATAAAATCAACAAATTCTGGATTGGAACGTTTTTCAATCTCACTATATTTTGATTCCAAAGTACTTGGTAAATCAAACAAAGTAACAAGGTAAAATTTTTTAAAATCTTTAACTGTATGAATACCACAACATGCAAAATTCTCTTCTTTCTCAACAATTAAATTCTCAAACTGAGTAGGCTGAAATAATTTTTCAACATCTCTCAATTCACTAAAAGCAATTTCTAACAAATTCAAATTTTTTTCACTATAAGTCAAAGTCAAACTTTCAACCATACAATTATTTTCATTTTCTTCAACTTCCAAAATATTTTTTTTCTCACAACTAATATTTTCTTCCTCAGAAATATTGACGAAGCAATCAATATCATATGAATCTAAATTCAACAAATTATATGAATCATCCCAAATTGGAATGAATTCTGAAAACAATTTTGAACTATCAATCTCTTTATTTTCGTCAAACTTATCTATTTCAAAATCAACCACCCAATATCTGTCTATGAGATGTTCATAACCGTTTTGTAATTTATTTATATATGTCGAAATAAGATCGAACCAAAACTTATGTGGTGGTAGATGGTTTTGTGTTCAAGCAAAAGTATTCCAAAGTGCCCAATGTATTGTCTTTTTTATTATTTGGTAGAACCATTTAACTTTTTTCTTATAAAGTTCTTTTGATAAACGCTTCAATACAATATCCAATACATTAAATACATTAAAAACATAAGATAGAGTGAAACACGATGTAACCACTCATCAATATTCCGACCACATACTCTTAAAATCTCAAACTTTTATCTATTAACCAAAACTTTCTCCATAATTTCAAATTAGCAATTTATTTAAATCACATACCTGAGTTTGTCCAAAAATTAATCTCATCGTCCCATTTTTTTCCCTTCAATCTAATCAAGCTGGCCTCCCTATCGATTAAACCAGAATTTTTTTTTTTGCTTCACAAGTATTTGTACCACCGTTAGATCTCTTTTCTGATCCAAACAGTCGTCGAATTTCAATCGAATATCTCTTCAACAAACCAATCAAGACCTCAACCTTGAGTAACACGAGAATTACAATTTTTTGTAATAATATAATTTATCCTAAGATCGTAACTGGCTCTAATACAAAATGTAAGATGTAAAATTGCTCTAATACCAATAATTAGACCAATTGTTGAACAAAAAAAACAAGAGAAGAAGTGAACTTTTATTAAAGAAAACTCACATAGCAACCCATTGTCACAACAAAACCCTCATGCCTACTGTTATGAGAATCCCATCTCACATCTATTCAGCCCGCGGCATTCTGTCATCTTTATATTTTGCTACCACTCATTACACTTTTCTATTATTTTTGTGGCTCACAACTCAATATGACAGAGACCCACATATATATAACATTGATTCTAAGTCCTATATTGATTAGGATAATTTCATATAAATTAGTATAACTTATTTAACTATAATTAGAAAACTAATTCTTATTAGAATATTAGTTCAACTACAATTAGAACTACCCAAAAAGACTCCAAATATTATTACAACTCAATAAATCAAATTAAGAAACTTCCTAAAATTTATGAGCTTGGTTTAATTGGCTTACAAACTAATTTTTTTTTAAATTTTTTATGTATTATTTTTCTCAACATCTTTAAAACTATTTTTTGAATGTCATTTAATTTATTTTTTTCAACTATATGCATATAACGTATCTAAAATTAAAATTTTGTTCATAAATCAATTACAAAATCTAATAACAATAATCTTAAAATTTTAGAATGTGATTATGCAAATATCATTCATAATATAACAGTTACTTACAGAATGACTAAAAAAAATTATAATTAATATTATTAAGAATCATTCAAATCACTAATTACACATATTTTTTGGATGAAATATAATTATATTAACAAATGACAAATACAAATACACAGGTCAATGTCCAACGTCAAAAGAGACAAATGGATCGCTTCTTCAATTAAACAGATCTTGTCCCCTTTGCCTAATTGCCAGCATTTTGATGGCCAATAAGCTATACAGCCTTCAATTTCCAAAAGAGACGTTTATATTATTGGGATGAGATGAGAAAGTGACAAAGACACGCGCCAGTTGTAAAGTGAATATAGAAGAAACAAACAGAAAGGTAAACCAGAAATATAAAACTGACAAAAGAAAAAAAAGTGATAAAAATAATATAAGGATAAAAATTTACATTTACCAGAAACGAAGAATAGTGACAAAAGAAAAAAAAAAAAAAAGTGTAAAAGTGACTTTTTGTTTTTTGTTTTTATAATTCAATGTCCGAATCTTTGTCACGATTAATTTAGAGAATCAATTCATTATTCACTAACAACTGGTTTAATTAAAATTTTTCATATCTGAATTTTTGTATCGACTAATTCAAAAAATCAATCTACGGTCCACTAACAAAAAATTTGATTAAAATTAAGATAGCGCTCGTATAAATTAATTCTAAGAAAAAATAATATTTACTAAATTTCGATGAAACAATTAACGTTTGCCTATTCGACCGGCCCTTGGAGTCACATGTAACTTCTTCTTCTCATCCATCTGCACGCAATTCCTCACTTTTCCACCATTGCAATTCCCATCAATACATCTCTCTTCAGGAAGAATTACAGAGTGGTATTTTCAAGGGACCTTTCAGCATGTGTTAATCAATTGGGAACATCCGTCAGACTGATCTCCCAAATTGATAGTCGAACTTGATTTCAGACTGCAAGCAGAGCCCTTGAAATAGTGGGAAAAGTGAGATTGTGCACATATATTTATTTTAAGAGTAATTTAGTTATTAAAAAAATATTATTTGACTAAAATAATATTTTTGAATTTAAGTTTATACAATTTAATTCTAAATTTACTGCTATCATTGTCAAATTTGAAATATTCTTTTATTTTGAATAGTATATTTCGTTGGGACTAATGAGTTTGAATGTAAATAAATTTGTAGCGTATCTAAATTTACTTTAAATGTCATGAAAGTTTCAATTAACCAGCTTTATATTTTTAAAAATTTTTTATTTATAAAAAAACATATATTTAGAAGATTAATATCCAATTCTATTCAAGAATATTTTATTTTAATTATAAATTAATTAACATATCAAAATAGTTTATATTTTTTAAAATTTTTTATTTATAAAAAAAAACATATATTTAGAAGATTAATATCCAATTCTATTCAAGAATATTTTATTTTAATTATAAATTAATTAACATATCAAAATAGATTTTTGTAATATGTACAAAAAATTTGATATGAGATTCAAAACATCCATGTGGCTACAATAACTTATTTTAATCTTTTTAAATGAACTCTCAGGGATGTAGCACTAGTGAATGAGAGAAGTTGTAAATTTAAAAATTATTTATTTAAAATCTTACGTTTTTCTTGACTTATTGATATACAAAATGTGAGTTGTTTTGTGTATTTTTGGGTGGGATTAGTTTGGATCAAAGACTTAGACTTCATTGATTGATTCTAAAAACTTTTTTAAACTTTTGAATCCGCATTTGGGTGTCAACAATTTTACTATAGTACTTGTTTTGACAGGAGTAGTTTGGAAAAATCTAATTTTACAAAAAGTGTTTATCAAAAACAGTATTGTCAAATATGTTGACAATTATGTATTGAATATAGTCATTTTATGATGTGATAGAGAATTAAATATTGTCATATTATTTGAAATTTTGATTAGCATTTTAGCCAATGACAATTAAAGAATTCAATCATTGAAACATGTTATTTCAAAAGAGCAAATTTATTTATTTTAAAACAATATTATTCGAAAGTGAAATTCCAACTAACATTGAATTGTCGTATTAAAATGAATATAACATCATGAAAAAATTGTCAATTCAATTTGATTAATTTATTTTAATATAAATTTTTGAAATGTATAGCACTATTTCAATAAAAAATTTTGATAGAATAGTTTAGGAAACCAAGTTTTGAATCAACACTTGGGTGTGAGAACCTTTCGATTCGACTATGACTTTTGTCTTGTCCATTTCCAAACCAATCCACCTAATCAGGAATTGGTCGGGAGCAAAGGGAATCCATTGAATTAATAAGTATTGATTATTCTTTTAATTAAGCAATTCTCCTAACTGCGGGTTCTTTAATTTTCTCTAATATTATTGAATAATCACTTATAATATTCAACATTATTTGTCTATTATTTCCTATTAAAAAATAAAAGGATTTGAGTAATAGGTCTCCATAAATTGATTAATTAACACAAGGTATAAGTCAAAATATTTTAACCAAAAAAATTCATTAACCCCTCAATATAAAAAGAATTAATTAGCCCCTCAATATGAGAAGGATAGTAAAAATATATTTGTTCCCCCTTCATAACTTTTTTTTTTTTTAAATACTTTAAAATTAAATAATATATAATATATAAATCTATTTTTTTAAATAATATATTTATAATTAAGAAATCAAAATCTATTCGTCAATAACTTTTTCCTTATAATTCTTTATCTTCAATAGTATACGACTTGAGCCAATCCTAGAATTGAAATTATTTATCTTCAATAGTATACGACTTGAGCTATTCCTAGAATTGACAGTGGGTAACTTGTGAGGTCTTTGATCTCTTCCATTACCTTCAAAGAAAATGTATTTCATTCATATCTTGAAAATTGTTATTAGTGTCTTTGCATTTTCCATCCGACTCGTACTTAATTTAATTTGAACTTTTTTTTTTTTTTTTGACGTTTATGAATCGGTACTTGAGCTTAAAAAATGTTCTTTTTTATTGACTATTCGAGATACGACATTTTAAAATGGGCCAATATTGATTAGTACTGAATGCTCAATTTTATTCAATTTTTGTAATTTAGAGTTTTGAAGTATTATAAATTGCTTAGTTATCAAATCCGGGCCAAACATAACTTGTTAAAGGATAATTTAATCAGTAGATCAACTAAGTCAAACTTGTCATATTATTAAAATATTTTAATAACTAAATTTTATGTTAAAAAATAAAATAGTTATTTTAAAGTATGTCTTAGAGTAAAACACAATAAATAAATAAATAAACATGAACATAACATGTTATTGTCTAGTCATATCTAATAAAAAATAATGAATATAAATTTAAGATATTATAGGGATTCCTACATTGCATGTCATTCTTATTTTAATTACTAAGTTATATTTCTTCTATGAATTAAATTCTCTCCAATTTTATACCTAAATTACAATTCCATGAGGTGTTATACAAATAAGAAAAAGAAAGTGTAGAGAGAAAGTGGAAAGTTTGATAATTTAGTCATTATTTTGTTTTATTTGTAAACCGGTTGGTTCACTAAGATCCGGTTGATCTGATCATTTAGTCAATCATAAAATCTGTCGATTTAACCGGTTTACTTTCGTAATTGATTTATTTATACATTCGTGACATTTGTAAATAAATTACTTGAAATTTTTTCTATTAAATTAAGATAATTAATGTTGTCAATTTAAAAAAAGAAGAGCACCACCGTGTTAGCTCAACTGGGAAGAAATCTAGGATGGGACTATGTCTATGGGAGTATTTGCTATTCAATCAGAATAGGTTCTTGCCAACTAGCAGAGACAATGGCATTTGTTCAATTAAATGAAGTTTCATTTCAAGTATTTAGGGTTCGCCGTCTGAATAATATCATTTTTCTTGCACGGCATGTTTATAAAAGATCAGACAAAAATTTGCGCTTTAATTTATGGTCAATTTATGGATTTCTACGTCAAATTTTCACAGGTGAGCTGAGTCAAACTAAACATTATTTCTATAGGATAAAAAAATACGTTTTCTATATGGGATGGAATATAATTCAGAATTTGCAAGGAATGCCGGCGCCATCCGCCAGAAAACTTGTGGTGGGCAGATCTCAATATCATGCAAGAAAAGAGAGATCTATATAATGGAGAGGAGGAGGAATAGAATGTGTAATCTGGGAGAGAAGACGGAGGAAAGGGGGTAAGAGAATGAGTATAACGTCTGATATTTGTATGCCAGAGGAATCGTCGCGCGGTAAAGAGAGCGACGAGGATACTGATAATGAGTCTGGGTTGGTGACAGATTCGGAGGAGCTGGGGGCCGAAGGCTGGCCCAAGTCATCTGTTAAAGTTTTTGGTTCAGCGGACTCTGCTATATACAAGGCCACAATAACTGGGGACATTAATGGCCTAAGAGCATCACTTGACGATCCAGAATGCTCTCTTCTCAAACAAGTCAGCCCCCAAAAGAACACCATCCTTCATATCGCCGCCAGCCGAGGCCATGACCATCTTGTTGGCCCCATACACGGTCGCTGCCCATACCATTTCAATAGTAAAAACTCCACAGGCGATCTTCCTCTCCATCTTGCTGCCAGTTCTGGACATCTTTCTACCGTCAAGTGTCTGATCTCCAATATTGGAACAGGCTTTGCAAGTTCGACTTGTAGAAATAGCATGCTGATAGAGAAGGAGGTTAAATCTATACTAGAGCAAAAGAATAAGGAAGATAACACTCCATTGCATCTGGCGTTGAAAAATCGTCACTAAGAGGTGTCTGAGTTCTTGTTTAATCAGAATAAACAAGTTTTATGTCGCCTGAATAAAGAAGAGAAGTCACCCTTGTACATGGCTGTCGAAGCAGGATATCTGGATCTTGTTAAAGGTATGATGAAGTACCTTTCTGTAAGTGACGACCTGGACCAAATGATGACAGGAAAGTCAATTCTGCACGCTGCCATTAAAACAAGAAATAAAGGTAATTGATTTCTATTTTCTAACCCAATAGTTGTTGGTTCATTTTATTCAACACAAGTCTTGCATGTAGGAAGTAGGTATTCGTTGCACTCGCTCTCATTTTAGTTTGGGGCTTTTTCAAGGTCCAATTTAGATGAAACTACTAGACTAGAAACGTTTGGAATAATGAGATTTGATTGAATTAGAAAATAGGATTTTAATTGTTTAGAATAAATAAAATTCAAAATGGCATTGAGTTTTTAGGGATATGAAAGAAAAATTACAAATATTTAAAATTTCGTCAAAATTAGTCAAATTTTAAGGGAGCTACAAAATTATTATTTTTTCTAATTCTTTTATAATTCCAACTAATTACAAAGTACACCATATCTCGAAATACTAACCTCAATATAGTCTGTTATAATCTTTTACTATTAGTCAATTCATCCACGATCTTTTTTATAATATTCTTCCATGCTTCTATTACATCTTCAGCAATGATTTTCATAACAACTAAAATCAAAATTATTTATGCGTTTTAGGGAATATATGTAATCCTAAACTAAATAAGAATTTAGGTTATAAGCTTCATAAAAGTAATGAAGTACCCAATAAAGTTGTATAAAGGCAGCCTCTTAATGCAAAAACTCACAACTCTCTGTCTATGTTATGAAACTTTTATTAGAAAAGTGGATTTTTGAGCATAATAATTGGTTATCTTTGAGTTAAAAGTAAAGTAAGTTCTACACATTAATTTTGGTAGGTCCACATGAGAATGTATTATCTTTCGTAAGAAAATTAAGAACAAGTATTGGGTTGCTCAAAACCATTAAAAAGTAAATGATAAATTACCTTCAAACATCACCGATTGAAAATGATAACATATAAGATGGGTACAGGACTTTTAAATAGTATATATACAATTACTTTCAAGGAAGATTTGGGCCCTTAAGGATACTCAAAATTTTGTGGAAGAAGAAAGAGCTAGCACATACTTGGTTCACCACATATGTGCACCTGCGCCGCCATTGGGCCAAGCCTGAGCTTGACCCGTTGTATTTATATCTTTTTGAAGAAAATTCATTTAAATAATTTTTTATTCAATTTTTCAAAATGCTGCCGTTTCTATTACCATTAGGAGCAGTCCAAAACATTTTCATTTCTGTTACTATTTGGGACAAGCCAAAACGTTGATGTTTTGATTTGATTGAGCAATTATCTTATTCAATTGGAATTCTGCGCTTGCATGTTCAAAATTGAACCGGAGTAATTCTTTGAACATGGACGACCTTTGACCTTGTGATTATACTAAACAATCACGATAAAATCTATAAATACCCTACACACTTCATTCATCATCATCAATTTTTCAGAATTGAGTTTTCCTACATATTTTCGAGAGAGAGTTTAAAACACTTTTTGGTTCGCTGGACACAGAGTCTGAAGTGCTTCTACTCTGTGTGTTCATCGTTGAATCCAAAGAAGCAATGTCTGCAAAGCTCATAAGAACCATTGTGAGAGACGAATTTGCTTTAAGAACTTTGTATAAAATACATGCCTTGGTCACTTTCTCTACTTTACTGTTTATACAAATTCTGTAAGTCTTACAATTTTTTTTTTTGTTTTATTGTATTCTAATACTGTAGAAACACTGTTTCAATTTCCAATTTTTCCAGTTTGTGTTTCTGTTTCCAAAAATTTAATACTGGTTTTGGTTTCAAAACAATTTTATGCTTTTTCAAACAATTTACTGTTTTCAAAAGAATTTCTATATTTCTAAATAAATACTGTTTCTAAATACTGACTAGAACAACTTAATTCCACATTATATTAATTTTTAATTTGTCTAATTCTTTTATAATTGGGATTCAAAGCAACAATAAGATTTGCCAAAAAGCAACATGTATTGGATCAGAAAAGGGTTCTCTGTTTAGACGGAAGAGTCTGTTTCAATGCAACTAGCAATTCCATTAAGACAATTAAGGTACTTTTTTAAGACTTTGTTTCTTCAAATTTATTCATCGATTTTAAAACAATTAAATGTGAAAGAAACATACTAGTACATATTTTAATTACTTTTAAGCTTATAGTAAAAACTTAACAATGCTTAACTTATATTAAATTATTAACCTAGTTCCATGGCGAATTAAATCATAGAAAGGTTAACTGAAACATCCAAATAATATTCCAACATGAATGCATGATATCTAAGTGTGTTTTATTTTTCGTGTATTAGATTTGAAGTATTAGATTATACTTTGAATATCATTTTCAATCACGTAATTGTAATTTGAGTCCGGCATGATCAAGTCTCTAGTGATGTGATTGACTAACATTGTAACCTGCAACGAGATTTAATTCAATCTAATAATTACATACTCAATATAAACTTTTTTGAATGAATTTCCAATACATATAATATAAGAAAGAAATTTTACTGACATTGTTACTCAAATTTTCTAACATAGACATACATGTGTAACTATTTTATCTCTGTTATAATTAATTTAATAAAATTATTAATTATACACCATATAATCAAGTTAATTCCTTAATTACTTATTAAAAATTATTAACTTCTTAAATATTAGTTATAAGAAAGTTACTGTAAAAAAAATAAATTAAATTAGAAGAATATCTTGAATTTTAAAAAGTTTTTATTTTATGAAAGAAAATTCTTATTTCATCACCAATTATCCTCCATTACGCATGCTCTAGTAGTACTACAATACCCCATCCATGTAAAAAATACCGGTCCATATAATTAAGAGTAATAATTTTTCTATTTTTTACAAACTTATACAACTATTCTTGTCAAACACTTAAATAACAAAATGACTATATTATGCCCTAATCATTTCTTCAAAATTTATTTCCTAATCATTACTTCTTCAAAATTTGAAGCTTTTTCAAAAAGTCTTTAATTTAATGAAAATTTTGATGTACGAAGGAGATACATGAGTTGCATTGCTAATTTTTAGTATACTTGTTTGAATTATATTTTTATTTACATCTTTATGTCATGGTTTGGCTGTTGTTTAATTGTTTGTATTGAATATTTTAACTTATTATTTCAAAATCTTGCAGAAGTACTGGAACTATTGTTGAGCTACAGATTACGGGTCATGGCGTTAGTTGTTGAAAATGGGATGACTCCCCTTTCCTATGCAGCATCCATAGGTTACTTTGATGGGGTTCGCTATATATTGAATTCGGAGGAGTTCAGTTTTTGCACATACATACGCGATCCTAACGGCTTATCTCCGATTCACATGGCATCCAAAAAAGGCCATATCAATATCATTCAACAGTTTCTCCTGCGTTGTCCAGATTCAACGGAGTTACTCGATCGAAGAGGTCAAAATATTCTTCATATTGCTGCTATGAATGGAAAAGCCAACGTGATTAGTCATATGCTAAAAGTTCCAGAGCTTGAGAATCTTATCAATGGAAGAGATAAAAAGGGAAACACCCCATTGCATATGGCCACTGCAAAAGTACATCCCCAGGTAGTCAGTATTTTAACCTGGGACAAGAGAGTTGGCTTAGAGCTAGTGACTAAGAGAGGCATGACTGCTCTGGATATTGCTGAGAACTACAAAGGATCAGTACCCTCATTTCAACAGGTATGCATCTACAAAATAGTGATAAGTTAGATTTTTTATATTAGGCACATGGCCTCAAATCATATTGACGCAACAAAAAAAACAAATCTTAAACTAAAAATCGGATTTTTAATATGATATAAATGGATATTCCAATGCTAAATGATGGACTGTGGCAAACAGAAAAAAATTAGTGTACCTCATGGCAAAGAGTGACTTTTGACCACACATTGTTTCAAATCAGACATAAATGGTTTCAGTCAATTTCGACAATATTTGTATGTTTTTCGAGGTAGCTAACAGCTACTAATTGTGGTCCCAAGACGCCTCGACTGCTCGTTCCATATAAATTTCCTATGCTTGAAAAAAAATCATCTTCAAGTTAACTATATAAAGTTGTTAATCTTTAAACTGATACTTAAACAAATCTGCAATATTGGATGTTGAAGAAATGACCATGACATTTAGCAACTCAAAAAAGTCCATACTTCCTATAGATAGATACATCATTATGATTCCTTGATTGTATAAGGTCCTTTTCGTAATTTTCTTTGACTAATGAAATCTTAGGAGTTCGAGGGTATTTTAGTCATTTTTAGCACAATCTCTAGCTAATTAGGAGTAGTTTTATCTTTTGTAGGAGGTTACTTTTATAATTCATCAATTATGAGTATTTTGGTTATTTACTAAGATAGTTTTAGGTCTAGGGGTATTTTTATATTTTTTTATACATATTTTGGCCCTGTGGGCATATTTCAATCATTTTTCACTTCTTAGGGGGCATTTTTATAATTTTTAGTGTTTTCTTATCCTTTAGGAGCAATTTATTTTTTCATTTTAGAGATTTCTACATCTAATGGATTTTTCATAATATTTATGGCATCATTTTATCTTTTGGAGAGTATTTTTATAATTTTAACAGTTTCCTACTCCTACAATGAAGGGTTTTGTTATTTTTCACCCCTTTTAACGATATTTTTTTAATTTTAGCACCATCATGCTATTTAGAGGGTATTTTGGTAATTATATCATTTTGTTAACTCTTGGGTAATTAGGTTCTTTGTTATATTTAGAGGCCATTTTTGAGTTCTTGATGGCATGCTAGTAATTTGGGATGATAATATTTTAAGATTTGTTTTTATTCATCTTAGAATAAATTATGTGTTTTTAGCAATTTAATTGGTCCACATGGGGTAAACTTCATTCCTACAAGTGCAAGTCATTTTTATTTTTCATTTTTAGTTTAAATAATAAAAAGACAATTTAATGAGATTTATCAAATGGTTTGGAGGATAATTTGGATTTTATTCAATTACGTAGCATTCTATTAGTTAGAATTTGCTAAACAAAATCTTATTAGTCAATGTCTTTTTTAGTTTCTTATTTTTCATTTAGATAAATAAATGAGGCTTGTCATGTGGTTATTAGATAAATTGAAGTTTCAATTCATTTATCTAATCACCTGTTAGTCTATCTTGGTAGACGGGTTTCCTATTGGTTAGTTAGTTTAATTCATTTTCTTACTTTTCATTTTATAATAATTTAGATTTGAGATAAATAATTATTTTTATTTTCATTAGGGTAGTTTTCTTATTAAGACTTGAATTTGAAGATTAAATATTGGCCATTAGATCAATTCCCCTCTCCATTAGATCAAGTGATCCCTTCTAAATGTCTATAAACTCTTAATTGGATTTTTTTGTTAGAAACTCTATTATGAAAAATATCAGTTTTATCTTTAACATAATAACTAGTTTGACAAAAAAGATTGTATATGTTTTCAGTAAAAAAAAAAAAAAAGAAACAAAACAATAATATGTTTCTGTAAAATACAGACAACCAATTACAGAGAACAGAGAACTATTTCTGTTTCAAATTTTGTAAACAAAATTACAAATTTCAGAATTAGAATTTAAGAGAAATCGTAAAAGGTTACTGTTTGTAGCTAGTTTTTCAGAAAAACAAAAATAGAAACTGAATTAGAAGAATTTACTATTTTTCGGTAAAGAACAGACCAAGTCTAACATTTTACGCTATGTCCTTAAGACAGATTACGCTTTTCGTACTTGGTGCTTACGATTTGAATAGACGTTTGCCTCTCAGAATGAAGTTGTCTCACACAGAGAAGAAGCACTACAGACTCTGTGTACAATGAACCAGACTTATGTTTTAGAACTCTCTCAAAGTGGATGTATGAACGTACAGAAAATGTAATGAATTCAATAAATGAATGTAGGTGCGTAGATGGTGTTTATATAGAGAATTCGTGTCTATTTGGTACATACACGAAGGCTTACAGTCGCAACAGTTCAACGAACAGCCGCAGGAAAGAAGACGATTCGGTTAAAATTCAAACCAAAGGTTTAATCGTAAAATAACGTCGTTTTGGATTTAAACCAAAACCAAACGCATTGTATTTAAATTATCCTAGTAACTAAACGACAACATTTTGGATTGTTTTTAACAGTAATAGAAACGACAGCGTTTTGAAAAATTATTTAAATGATTTTTTTTCCAAAAAGATACATACCTAGCGGGCCAAAACCAAACCCAAACCCAACCCAGCCCGGGGCGAGGCAGCGGCCCACGCGCGTGTGTGGTGAACCAAGCATGTGGTAGGTCCTTTCCTTTTCACAAAACTTGGGTGCCCCTTAGGGCCCAAACCTTCCTTCAAGATAATTGTATATATATACTTTTTAAAAACCTTATACCCATCCTATATGGGACACAAACTTTTCACAAGATTCAAGCTTTTGTTACCATTTCCAAGAGGTGATGTTTGGAGACAATTTCTCATTCACTCTTTAATGGTTTTGACCAACCCAATACATGATCTTAATTTTTTCATAAAGGAGAACACATTTCCATATGGACCTACCAAAATTAATATGTGAGACTCACTTTAATTTTAGCTCAAAGATAGCTAATTATTATGCTCAAAAACCCATTTTTTGTAACATTTTCATCTTGAATATTGGTACGAAAAGGCTGGTATATTTAAACAATGGAATTCTCATGCTATGTTTTTTCCCTCTATCTATCATACAACCCTTCATTGTGATAATTATTAATTATAGATGTCTTCAATTGAGATTTGCAATCCTGTGTATAGTAAATAGTCATATCTCTTATAAAACATGAAAATGAAAAAAAAAATTAAAGAAATTATCAAAATGGAAAATTTGAACTAGACTCAAATTTGAGTAATATAAAGTACTGTGAAGAAAATATATTGCATTCTTATATTGGAAATTATCACAAAATATGAGTTTGTAATTATTAAGCTTAGTTGAGTTACTAGACAAATATATTCTATTAGTCTTAAGATCAATCGAGCTAAAGTTTTATTGAATTACATAATTTTAGAGATGGATTTCATTGAAGTCTGCACTACTTTAGAATTGTATGCAAACTAAAGGTATAAACATTTATTTATTTGCATTCATTAACTTAGTGAGCATTTGATCTTTCATTAGGTCTAGTCGGTCTGTGTTGAACTGTATTTATGGGATTAGGATTCTCTCCATTACACTTTTCTTTCAATTTTTCTCAATGTAATTTTAGATGCATGACACATCATATAATTGCTATTAAATAATTAAACAAAAGATGATGTGTCATGCATTTAAGGTACTACCTTGAAAAAAATTGAGGGAATGAGTAATGGAGAGGAGCCTTGTCCGTATTCATGACCTCAATAAATTTACTTTCTACAATAAGCTAAAGTTACCTTAGGGATTTACCATTTTAGCCCTAAAATTATTATTTTGATATGTATTCGAGAAGTAAAAAAAATAGCTTACTTTCTTGAACATGCATCCTTTCTCATAAAAATGAGTACATGTCTTGTTCGATCACAAACGGTGATTATACTAACGTAATATATTCCAATAGCTTCACCATTTAAATGATTTTAATACTTTTTGAAGGTGTAGCCAATTGTTAGAGTTGGTGTATTAAATCCAGCTCTTTCTTCGAATAAGCAGGTAATGTCATTATACCACTACTCATTTCAACGCATTTTTTAATCAAATGACGAAATTTGGTCAGAAAAATAGTATACCTTATGGGTTTTAAATCGGATATGAGTGATTTGGAAATTTTTTGACAAATTTAGCATATTTTTCAAGATAATCGATAAGTACTAATTAGGTCATTTAGTTGGTGCCATAACGTTTGGTTGCAGTGTGGCGTACAATTAGATTTTCTTTGCACTAAAATTTTCCATTTCATCACCATGGTTACATGTTCATTGTAACCTGAAAGTTCCTCCTTTGCCTTGCAGCGATTAACATGGCAAACCTTGAGATATGCCAATGTGCCACGAACTCCGCGTTCAACGTCACAAAGTTTGAAGAAACAGAGTACAAGGACTCAATTGACCAGACAACGTTCAAGGAGTCCAGCAATTACACAAAGTCTAAGGAATCAATCAAGTGTGGAGAATTACAAGGACAGGGTTAATACACTCTTGTTGGTAGCAATACTTGTGGTCACTGTGACCTTTGCTGCAGGTTTCACAATGCCAGGTGGCTATAATGGCTCCGATCCAAACAAAGGCCTGGCAACTATGTTTGAAAAGCATACATTCCATGTCTTCTTGATCAGCAACACCATAGCTATGTATAGTTCTATGGTTGTTGCTGTTGTCCTCATATGGGCACAGTTGAGTGACGTTAATTTAATTATTGCTTCCTTGAAGTTGGCATTGCCATTGTTAGGAATAGCTCTTACAATGGTCTCTTCAACATTCATGACGGGTGTTTATCTTGTGGTGAACAAACTTACTTGGCTTGCCAATTTCATTTTGATCATTGGGTTAGTCTTTCTCCTCATTGTCTTGGTATTGTTTGTTCCACTCTTTTTACCATCTTCCTTGAACCATAAGATGCTACGCTACATCTTCTATTACCCATTTTATCTTTTGATATTAGTTACCCAAAATAATGATGATGACAATTCAACCTTGTAATTTCCAACTTTTTACATTCTACCAATCCCTTATTGTTGTATATGTATGAGGACATGTTCCCAGCTTTTGTACTGCCACATCTCTATATCTTCTACCATCCATTTTGTTGTTCAATGTTAATTTGTCTTTGTTGTTGATGTTCCTATATATTTGGCCTACTGCTGCCTTGCTGTTGTTGTTGGTCATATGGTTTTTGCTTACTTTGCCCTCTCTTTGAGGTGTTCTGGTTTGTTTGTGCTTCTAGGGGTTGCCTTCCTTTGCTTGTATATTTTGTCCAAAAGAAAAAAAAATGTTATGACATTCAAGAGAATAGTTCGCAACCTGTTGTATGTTGTTATCCTGTATCCTTGTTAGTATTGGGAATAAATTTCTATCTTTGTTTCCTAAATAAGAAAATATATATGTTCGTCTAACTAGGGGTTGTCTTTTTTTTTTTTTTCTTTCCTTTTTCTCCATTTGGAACATCACTTCTTTTCGTGTTAAAATTGTTTAATATTGTCAAATCAATAAATCTTTTAGTCAGAAAGAGGGTTTTAAAATTCAAGTAATGAATGATATATAACGCTTCAAGGAGGGAAGAAGTTATTCAATATAACCGTTAATCAACATCATTATTTGATTTGAAATGACGGCTTCAGACAAATATATCAGATTTGCTAAATCATAGGAAAGTCTTTTATCCTAAAATTTAGAATAGATGATTGAGTTTGTGGGAAACAATCATTCCATGTAAAATATTCCTCAATTATTTACACAAAAGAATAATACAAAAATTACCCAATAAATTTAGTATAAAATTTTCCATGACTTGTCTAGCCGAAGGAAGGGAAAAAAAAATTTAATTCATGAAATTTAAAGGATTATTATTTTACAAAACATAACTTAACTCAAGAGTCTATATAATATAAATTTTTGACAAATAACTCAATTTAATTCATTAAGTGTTTAGTTTCTTGAATCTATCATTTTATGTTCTAATTAGATTTTAATTAACAGAAATATTGTAAATTAAAATTTTAAATATTAGGATAAAAGTTTCATGCAAATGTGTGTTCAACTGAGTTAATTGGCAGTGAAGTTATTGGGCAGTCAAATCAAGAAAAAGGTAAAGAAATGATGTGACCGCAAGAGAACATGGAGAGACTGCAGTTGGGTCGTTGCTGTGGTTATTTGTGTGGGCGATTCTGCCATGTGTGAGAGAGTGGTTAGAGAGAAAGAATTGCAGAAATTTGGTCAATGGTTTGAAAACAAAAGATGAAAAGGTAATTGAAGGACATTTTTGTCCTTTTAACTTTTAGTTGGAGCGGGACTATTATAGGAGCGGAATAGCGGCACCCTATATGGCAAGAGAACACGGGACTCACAATATTGGCCAATGATGGACTGATTGGCGGAGACAGCTCATTTTGACTTTGTCGTGTTGTCAGGGACGACTGGGTTAAGTCGGGCTTCAAGATCTAGTCCATTGCTGGTTGGTGGCTGTGGGTCGCGGCTCTTTTGGCCTTGGATGGTGGTTGTGAGTAGTGGAGAGGGTCAATTGTTTGTGTACAATGATGACGATAGTTGTTGGATCATTCTTAATTTCAACGAATACAAGAACTCTGTGAAAATATACTGAGGTTGTATTATTATATATTTACAGTAAAACTATAGGAATTTTAAATTGAATTTGATTATGTTTTAAAAGAATATATATATATATATATATATTTTATAGATATGGCACACTCATTGTATTCCATTTAAGACTTGAACCCTCAACCTCTTATTTGAGAGACGGAAGTGATATCATTTAAGCTAATTCTTAATAATATTTTTTAATTAAAAAATCTGAAAAAAATAAAGAAAACACAATTTCTAACTAACATGCATAACATGACTAATAGCGATTTCAAACTAATTAAAAACACAAATAGATTATAATAAATTAAAAAATTATTAATTATTTTATCTGTTAGATTTGGTAGAATAACATAAAAAAGACAAAAGAGAGAAAAGAGGAAAAACAAAAAACTCCAAAAGACTACATTGTATTAGATTGAATTCACATGCCTAAACTAAACAAGAGAGCTCCTTTATATATATAGGAGTGTTATGAGGTAAAACAAGGAAAGTAGAAATAAATGAAACAAACTATAAAACCCTAATTCCACTAACATTCCACAATAATATATATGTGTCGGCTAACCCTAACCCTAGTATCACAATAATATACCCTAATATACTTCTAACACCCTCTCTCAAACTCAAGGTGGGAAGTAGACCAACTTGAGTTTGTAAACAAAGTCTGAACGTAGGGGAGGCTGTTATTGAGACAAAACCAGAGGTGTGGCTAAGACAAAACCAGTGTTGTGGCTTGTTGAGACGGTGGAACAGACGATGATGAGAATGTCGAGGCCACGTGTGGAGTAGAACGGTGATGGTGAAGAAAGCTAGGGTTGAACTGCTGCTGAGACGGAATCAATACTGCAGTTGCTAAGATGGAATCAGTACTGCGGCTGTTGAGATAGAGAGCGAGTAAGACAGATTGAAAGGTTGAGGGTTCGATGTAGAAACAGAAATAGAAACAGAAACAGAGAGGTTACAGAATTAAATCAGAGAAGAATCAGACCAAGGAAGGAGAGGCTCTGATACCATGTTAGATTTGGTAGAATAACATAAAAAAGACAAAAGAGAGAGAAGAGGAAAAACGAAAAACTCCAAAAGACTACATTGTATTAGACTGAATTCTCATGCCTAAACTAAACAAGAGAGCTCCTTTATATATATAAGAGGGTTTTGAGGTAGAACAAGGAAAGTAGAAATAAATGAAACAAACTATAAAACTATAATCCCACTAACATTCCACAATAATATATATGTGGCGGCTAACCCTAACCCTAGTATCACAATAATATACCCTAATATACTTCTAACATTATCTCCCATGTTAATACTCTAATAATTTACTTTAGACTGAGGGAACTTTATAAAGATTCCTAACTTCAATTGAATTATAATTTTAAAAGTGATATTTTTACTAATTAGGTAATTTAAAAAAATAAAAACCAAATTATAATAATACCCATAATTTTAATTAAGATCTTTTTAAAATAAAATAAATTAGATTATAATCTTGAAAAGATTTTTTTTTTTTCAATTGAAAAGTTTTGAAATGAAATAAAAATCAAACTCTAATAAATACCATATTTCCCACAATTAAGTACTAAAAATTTCAAAATCAATCCAACAATTGTCATCATAAAGCATGTGTATCAAGCTATTAAAAAACTTATATGAACTCAGTTTCCTAAACCTAAAGAGGAAATTAAGTTTACCACGTCTTGATAATTTTTCCTTGGATTAATTTGAATTGATTTCATTAGAAATCAAGGTACACTGGAACATTAAAAATCATAATAAAATTTTTTTGTTTTGAATATTAAAGAAAATGTCTCTGGATAGCTGTATATTAGTCATTATAAAATAAAAAAGAAATGCCTTTAGATAATGATAACATTCAAGCAACAGTTAGTAGACTTCTTTAGTACATAAATGAATTGCAAAAAGTGTTAGATTCTTTGCCTTATTTAGCCTGCAAGATACTCTGTAAAAACTGATCATAAGTGTAGTTACCACCATGTACGCCATATATTAGAAGAAAGACAAACTTCAATTAATTCAAGATTCTCTCTAAAACAACTACTTGAACACACGATAGGATCACGGGGTAGTTAAGAATTCTAATTATACTATATTACTTTTAGAGGGAGGGATAGAGTAGCAACATTTTTTCCCCCATACGATTGTGCCTCTGGTCTACAAACTGATCACGGTGATAATTATTTGTGATAATTGTGGATCAATGCTATTTGAATAGGTCCCCAAATATTGAATTCATTGTTTGTTTCTTATAATTGCAGTGATTATTTTTATATTTGGATATGGAATTAATTTGCTATCAAATAGCAATTTTTCGTCAAATATTTAGATTATAATGTGAACTTCTATGGTTCGATAGATCGGTCGAAGTTTCGATTTACATAGTTGTATATTTAAATCTAAGCATAATGTAAAATTCCTTTGCCTTGGAATCAAGCAAATTTTTTTTTAACATAATGATCTCTTGTGTTCTACAAAATTAAATGGCTAGCAAACATACAATCCGGCATAATTAATCGGGCTCTTTGATGAATGACCATGCACTAAAGAGCAATGGCTAGCAAACTTGTATCCACCTGCATTCATTTAGTCATTTTTGAGGGTTAATAATGGATATGGTCCATGCACTAAAGAGACAGCATCAAATTATTACTGAAAGTGACGTCCATTCGTGAATTTATACCCCCCCCCCCCGGGGCATGTATTATCACTTAATTATGTTGCAAATATTTGGTGTTAATTTTAAGAGGGTGACTGGGTAGGCAGTAGACAGTAATTAAGGAGCTTGTTTTTTAAAATCGTCGGGTCGAAATTTAACGAATGTTACTTTTTCTTAGAGTTAATTCATACGGGATGCTGTCTCGACTTTAATCAGGTCATCCGCTAATAAATGTGAGATTAATTCTTTGAGTTAATCCCAAAAAAACCCGATACCAAACTATCAAAAAAATAATAATAATATTTTGGTGTTGGCAAAGCTTGAGAGGCTTCAACAACATGAATTATTGGTCTTTGTGCAACTTGCCAAAGTTCACATGGGATACCAAAAATATTCCTTAGAAAGGGATAATATGTGAGCCAATTAAATCAAGTTAGTATACTTTTGGTAGGATTCTTAATATTGAGTCCTAGTAGTATTTTATATGTTTTATCCTAATGGGATTAGGAGTCTTTATCCTAGTGAGAATAGTATTATTGGTTTGAATATGATTAAAAGTCCTAATTGTATTAGGATTAGATTTTGTATAATCTATATCTATATATATATATATGTGGGCACTGTCTGCAAGTGTGAGATAGCCTCCAAAGTTTTGCCATGTTAGAAAAAAAGCTGAGTGCTTGATTGAGTTCTTTTTCCATAAAATATATTAATTTTCTTTATTTCGTTCGAATCTATGAAAAATTTATAGATTCAACAATTGGTATCAGAGTCTAATTTATTAGTTTGTGAAAATGTCTTCACTTATTTGTACGGTTTACAAATTTGATGGGAAATCTCCTTTTCATATTTAGGAGAATGTGATAATGACATTTTTTAATTCAAGTGGTTTGACGACGAAATTCATTAAGGAAGAGCTTGCAGCAGATGTAGATGAGCAAACAAGGCAAATACACTTCAAAACTTTAAACTGCATTCATCAAGTTTTAGATATTTCTGTTCTTAGTAAAATTGCTCATGTTCAGTCTGCGAAACAAGTATGGGATATTCTTAAAAAAATATATGTTGGTGTTTATAAGGTGAAAAATGCTAGATTACAAAAACTGCATAAAGATTTTGAGGTGTTGCAGATGAAAAAATTAGAAATTATTTCAAATTATTTTTCGCGGACCGCGACACTTGTTAATGAGATAAGGACTAATGGTGAACAAATAGCAGATCGTCAAATAGTTGAAAAAATTCTTCGAAGCTTGACACTGCGGTTTGAATATAAAGTAACTACTATTAAAGAGTCTGCTAACTTGGAATCCATAACAGTGGATGAATTACATGGTTCGTTGACCGTTCATGAACAACGCTTGAATGAGAGATCAAAAAATTCAATTGAAGAAGCTTTGCAAGCTCAATTAAATTTTAAGAATGAAAAATGCGAGTCTTAGAATAATACATGATTTAATCAACGTTTTCAAGGCTACCAGAATAGAGGGCAGAATCACAACAATAGAGGAGGTAGAAGCAATAATGGGAAAAACAGATCTGGTGGAAGAAGAGGTAGAGGCAATTAGTGGCAGAACAATAATCAGTGATAGAATAATAATTGGCAACACAGACCAGTCCAAGGAAGAGGGGACGGTAACAATTCTAATCCACAATCTCATAAATCCAATATTCAATGTTTTAATTGTGGCAAGTTTGGGCATAAAAAGTTTGATTGTAGATCTAGAAGGCCGAATAATAGAGATCATCAAGCTAATGTTGCTGAAAATAATCTTGGTGGTAATAATGAAGTAGAGACGGTGTTGTTGGCTTGTAATGTTGTGGATAATGATGATGGTACTAAGTAGTATTTAGATACTGGCTGTAGTAATCACATGTGTGGTAAGAAAGACATGTTTTCTTATTTGGATGAATCCATTCGATCAGAGGTAAAGTTTGGAAATAATTCAAAGATACCTGTGATGGGTAAAGGCAAAATAGAAATCAGTTTGAAGAATGAGTCTCACAAGTATATTTCAGATGCGTTTTATGTACCAAGTCTGCAACAAAATTTGTTGAGTATGGGGCAACTTTCAGAGAGAGGTTATGATATGGGAATCTACTATGGAGTTTGCACAATCAATGATGATCGTATGGGGCTAATAGCAAAGGTAAACATGACTCCAAATCGTTTATTTCCATTGAGTATTAAATATGAGAATTTACCTTGCTTTAGTTCTATGATTGATGATGATAGTTGGTTATGGCATATGCATTTTGGGCATGTGAATTTTGGCAGTTTTAATTTCCTTGCTAGAAAACATTGGGTTTCTGGTTTGCCTACTATTGATATTCCAAATAGAGTTTGTGAAACTTGTGTTATGGGAAAGATACATAAAGATATTTTTCCTACAAGAAATTCATGGAAAGCCAAGAGGCCTTTGGAGTTGATACACTCAGATTTATGCTCAGTAGAGGTACCTTCTAATGGTGGCAGTAGGTATTTTATTACATTCATTGATGATTTTAACAGAAAAGCATAGGTTTATTTTTTGCAACATAAATCTGATGCTTGTGATACTTTAAAAAATTCAAGGCTTATGTTGAAAAGCGAAGTGGATTTCCAATTAAAACTTTGAGAACGGATAGGGGTACAGAGTATCTTATTTGTGATGATATTTTGGAGAAATATGGTATTAGGCATCAGTTGACTGCTAGATATACTCCACAGCAAAACAAAGTGGCAGAAAGAAAGAATAAAACTGTTATGGATATGGTTAGATGCATGTTGAAATTTAAAAATTTGCTTAAAGGATTTTGGGCTGAAGCGGTTACTTGTGCTATTTATGTTTTGAATATTTTTCCTAGTAGAAGTCTTTCTAACAAAACCCCGTAGGAAGCTTGGAGTGGACAAAACTCTGTCATTAAACACCTAAGGGTGTTTGGATGCATTGCATATACTCATGTGCCAAATCATCTTAGAAAGAAACTTGATGATAAAGGTGAAAAGTGTATTTTCATTGGCTATGGTCAATTGTCAAAGGCCTACAAGTTGTTTAATTCAATAACAGAGAAGGTGATTATCAGTAATGTGACTTTTGATGAGCAAGGGTTTGGGATTGGTCTCAGAATGATCAAATCCAGTCAGCTTTAACTTTTAATAATACAGATCCGTAGATTGAAATACAGAGTGACTCTCAGATTAGTGATCCTCCATCTTCAGATGTGTCATCACCTCATATAGAGTCCTTTAGGCATCCTCAACACCAGCGCCACTTCCCTGCTTGCTTATAGAATTATGTTGTTGGTAGTGATAATGAGCCAACTAATAAAGATTTGGTGAATTTTGTTTTATTTGCAGATTGTGATCCAGTGACTTTTGAAGAAGACTCTTGTGATGATCATTGGATTAAAGCCATGGATGATGAGATTCATGCAATTGATAAGAACAACACATGGCAACTTACTACTCTTCCTAATGGTAAGAAACCAATTGGTGTGAAGTAGGTGTACAAGACAAAGTACAGGTCCAATGGTGAGGTAGATCGCTTTAAAGCAAGATTGGTGGCTAAGGGTTACAAACAAAAGTCAGGTCTTGATTATTTTGAGGTGTTTGCTCTTGTTGCTAGACTTGATACAGTTCATATGTTTGTTTTGAGGTGTTTGCTATTGTTGCTAGACTTGATACAGTTCGTATGTTTGTTTCCTTGCTGCTCAAAATAATTGAAGAATTTTTCAAATGGAGGTTAAATCTGCGTTCTTAAATGGTGTACTTAAAGAAGAGTTTTATGTTGAGCAACCTGCCGGCTATGTGATAAAAGGGCATGAAAACAAAGTTTTTAGATTGAATAAGGCCTTGTATGGATTGAAGCAAGCGCCTAGAGCGTGGTATACACGTATTGACTCTTATTTTGTTGAGCATAGTTTTAAGAGATGTCCTTATGAGCATACTTTATATGTCAAGTCTAATTCACATTGTAATATTCTTATTGTGTGCTTATATGTTGACGAGTTGATATTTACCGGCAATAATCCAAAGTTGACTTCAGAATTCAGGGAGGCTATGATAGCTCACTTTGGGATGACAAATATGGGACTAATGTCTTATTTTC
The DNA here is from genome assembly GCA_008638375.1 of Nyssa sinensis. Taxonomy (NCBI): domain Eukaryota; kingdom Viridiplantae; phylum Streptophyta; class Magnoliopsida; order Cornales; family Nyssaceae; genus Nyssa; species Nyssa sinensis. The sequence continues at coordinate 42,124,032 of CM018047.1, read as the reverse complement.
TTGGCATTGAAGTTGTTCAAACAGATGGTAGAATTTTTATTTCCCAGAAAAAGGATGCCAGTGATATTTTGAAAAGGTTCAGGATGGACAAGTCCAATCCGATTTTGACTCCAGTTGAGGAGACGTTGAAGTTGGTGAGAGATGGTACAAGCGATCTTGTGAACCCACCTACTTTAAAAGGTTGGTAGGAAGCTTGAGATATTTGACTTCTACTAGGCCAGATATTTTGTTTGGTGTTGAGTTGATTAGCAGATTTATGGAGACTCCACATCAATCTCACTTGCAAGTTGCTAAACGGATTTTGCGATACATTCGAGGTACGCAAAGTGATGGTATTTTTTATTCATCCTCTAACAGTTTGGAACTTGTTAGATATACAGATAGTGATTGGGCAGGTGATACTGAGATGCGAAAGAGTACTTTAGGATATGTCTTTCATCTTGGTTCTGGTGTATTTTCTTGGTATTCTAAAAAGTAGTAGGTTGTTACTCTTTCAACAACAGAGGTAGAGTATATTGCAGTAGAGAATACTGCTACTCAAACAGTTTGGTTACGGCGGATGCTTGGTGTTCTACAACACAAGCACGATGGACCTACAACAATATTTTGTGATAGCAAGTCAGCCATTGCATTGACAAAGAATCCGATTTTTCATGGGAGAAGCAAGCACATTGATATCAAGTTTCACTTCATTCGTGACTTGGTGAATGACAAGGAGATCCAGCTTGAATTTTGTCCTTCTGAAGAATAAGTTGTAGATATTTTTATAAAACCGCTCAAAACAAATTCTTTTTTGAGTTGAAGAGATTAATTGGCATGGTGAAGCTTGAAGAACTTGGTTTAAGGGAGGCAATGCGAGCCAATTAAACCAAGTTAGTATAGTTTTGGTAGGATTCTTAATGTTGAGTCCTAGTAATATTTGATATGTTTTATCCTAATGAGACTAGGAGTCTTTATCCTAGTGAGAATAGTATTATTAGTTTGAATATGACTAAAAGTCCTAATTGTATTAGGATTAGATTTTATATAATCTATCTATCTATATATATGTGTGTGTGTGTGTGTGTGTGTGGGCACTGTCTGCAAGTGTGAAATGGCCTCCAAAGTTCTGCCATGTTAAAAAAAAAAGCTTGATGCTTGATTGAGTTCCTTTTCAATAAAATATATTATTTTTCTTTGTTTTGTTTGGATCTATGAAAAATTTATAGATTCAACATAATATTATAATTTTACTTGTTTTTATATCATAATTTGACCCATTTTGTTGTTCCTACTTTAATTATTATATTAAGAGGAAAGTTATCTGTATGAGTAGCTACTTTTAATTAGCAAGTAGCTTAATTAGTGAAGTAGTCAGTATACAATATGCACAAAAAATTTTATATAAAAATAATGTCATTATTTAGTATTGGTTTTCTTTACGCAAAATACACTGACACTCTACTTGATTTGAGGGATTTGAAAAAAAATGAGAGAAAAAGAAAAATAAAGAGATTATTTTGTGCATGATTTAAAATTAGCGAAAGAAAGGAAGAAGGACGAAGGGAGAGGCAGGGTTTCTTAACCTTTATTTTATTCAATTTGTTTTCCTTTCAAAAATAGAGGGAGACGGGAGGAAAGGAAAGAACATTTAATGATTTGTTTATAGTATCAATTCTAACTTTAAAATTATAAAAGAAGAAATAAAAAGAATATCTCTATCCCACAATATAATAGTAAAAATAGTTTATAATCATTTCATCTTTTTTTTCTTCACATGTTTCCAAGCAAGATGGGGAGATTACACTCTGTTAGAAATATAATCACCTAACTAGGATCGGTGAGATACGAAAGCAAACAAGAAAATGAATCTAAAATCACATGCTGTCACGCCCCGAATTCCAACGAACCCGAGGCACGAGTAACGAGATAAAAGAAAATAAAAATAATAAAGAAATAAAGACGATTAAATATAATTACATACATTGCGTGCACTATTCTGATACATACACAAGGTCTGGTCCATTTATTCACAACATACAAAATAAGATACAATCTCGGGCTTATGCCCTTATACAATATCAAAAGCGCCCCTTGGGCCTAACATAGTCCCTAATCAGCTCATCTCCCCATCTCGTACAGCTGGGACATCATCTGAAATGTTGCCCCACTAAAAGGGTCAGCTCAACATGCTGGTACAATATAATGCTAATGCAAGAAACAAAATTAAGGGCGTGGCATGTGCAAGTGCATAGTTATATCTACATGGCATTCAACATCATGCATACAATATACTAACAATAATCTGCATGTCATCCATATTATCCATGCAATGTAGTAACAATGCCCATGAAACACCCACACCACTCTATGCCACAATCATGTCAAATCTATGCCATGTCCATGTCAACTCATGCAATGTAATGTAATGCAAAGTAATGTCATGTCCCTTCGCGGATCGCTCCCGCTGGTTAGGGTACCAAATGCAATATCATGTCCCTTCGCGGATCGCTCCCGCTGGTTAGGGTACCAAATGCAATATCATGTCATGTCCAAGGAATCATACTATGCCAAGATGCTCTGATTTCATCATGTCATAATGTAATCTCAATGATGCATCTCATTCATACATAAAGCATGCTTTCAAGTGCATATTTCATAATGTCAACAGTTCTCAAAGCATATAATTCACATACTACTC